>JAWWMO010000043.1:15128891-15159392 GCA_035047845.1 Dendrocincla fuliginosa
CACCAATATTTTATCTTACCAGAATACATGTTTATAGTGTATACCATACACCATAGTGTATACTTATGTATTACAAAATATACTTGCACTTAGTGCAAGAAATTATATATTTAATTTTATATATCTGATAAGTTTGTTATAATCTACCTCTATGAAGCAGTCCTAGAGGAGAATGACCATGTCTAGATTCCTTCTCCAGCAGGTGGAACAATTCTGTTGGAACTCACGTGAGACAGTTGGGTCTCTCACGAGCTACTCCAGATTGAAATATTTTCCTTGATCTGTTCCATTTAAAATCTAGAGCATGTGCCAGCATGGAAAATAATCAATGTATATCTCCCTGTTTCTTTGAAAATACCTTTCATCCCCAACCTCACAATGTGCATGCTTGTTCCTGGCAGACTTTATACTGACTTTCTTCTATATCTGTTTTAGTGGCAGATTTGATAGTTCTTACCAAGGACTCTTTAGTTGTAAAACCCCTACCTCTCATCTCAAAGCTGTATTCGGAGTTATTTCTCCTCTCTATTGACTATGCTGCCCTCTCTTCTGTGTAATGTTTTGGTTTATACTTGGACAACTTCTCATAGCCATCTCCATTATCTCTTCTCTTATGGGACTAGCAGCTTCTCTATTCTGTCATTCTATCTTCTCTTTCAGCATGTTTCTCCTCATTGCTGCCCACTGCAGCATAGCTGTTCCTAAGCTGGCTACTTAATCCGCATGCCATGTTCTCACAGTTGTTCTTTTTTTGGTTTATTGATCTGCCATTCAACTTCTGTTGTTCAGTAAATGCAGGCCGTCAGTTTTTTATGCTGCCTTCTCTCTTCCATTTATCATGACATTCCTGTCTGGATTTTCTTCTGTTTTCCAAGTCCATATCCAGCCTTCCTTTCTTCACCTCCATGAGCCCTGTGGGGAAAAGTTCACACAAACTCAGGTTCTATCTGTCTATCTGTCATTTGCTCAGAGCGAATGAGTTTCTCACAGGGGAGTATTTTTGTGTTTTCTTTATTTTGTTTGTTTGTTTTGTTTGTTTGTTATTGTTTTTTCCTTATTTTTAATCTTCCTTTTTTTAGTGAGCATCTCAGTGTTACTTGCTGCCTGAGAAACAGTGTTTGCATTTCTCTCCTTTAAAAGAAATCATAGGTGAGTAAAAGTTACTTTACATAAACTCAGTGTTTTCTGTCATATATTAGTCTCATTGGTCAGCTATCTCCACATTGCAGTCAAACTTTTATGTCTGGGAGTTTACCATCTCTATGATAGCTCAAAATATAGGAAAAAAATGAATTAAACTGGAAGGAATTAATTTTTTTTCAAAGTAATTCCTTTGCTTTATACCTGAAGATCATAGTAACATAAGGATAATCAATTAAAGTGTTTTTTTTAGAAAATATTTGCTGTTCCTCTTCTGCTCTCAATCTAAAACATCCATATATCTGTGTTTGTCTCCTATTTATCAGCAGCAGTATCCTAGAAAATGCTTCCTGTTCAATGTTTCTCCATATCTGTCAGATACAATTCTCTACAGAACACCTGGAGAAGAATATAGTAAAAGTAAATCATTGGAGACAAGGTGAAGTATGTTCTCTGTTTCTACAATGCATTTCACTGTCCTGTTCTTTCAGAGCATGAAACTGTAAACCAACAGGTTTAACTGATGAAAAGGCAAAATACTCTGCTCCTTTTAATACAATTTCAATGTCTTTTTAAATGAAAATTCTTCTTGGTGGTTGACTCCGACAATTATATATTTTCAGTAAAGAATTCAAAAATAGGAGTCAGAGGTTGAAAAATGGTTTTTATCCTTTTTGGGCTCACAATGAAATAAAAACAGTTTAAATTCTATTACACTCTCAAAAAGTACACATGGATTTATAATACTTTGATGCAAAATAGCTGAAACTTGAACTGTAACAAAATCTAAGTAGTTTATAATTCTGAAGAAACCTTAATCTTCAAAATCATATGAACTTTAACCTTCTTTTACAATTGACTGAGAAGAATCTTTTTCCCTAAAAATTTCTGCTGTTTTGTCACTGTTGGTGAAACAAGAGACCTATTTTTTTAGCAAAAAACAGAAGATGGATCACTGTTATAACTAAGGCCTGATGACATCTATGTTTTTTATCTATACTAATATATGAGAAAAATCATAGTGAGGTAAAGCAAAATGAGTTTCACATGCATTAATTGCAGTCTACAAAAATACTATACTTTTAGATCCTCTAGCTTAAAATGGTACAGTTTTTAAAACTCTTGAAATATTTCTGTTCTGAGCAGCATATGGATCATATATAGGACCTGATTTTTACAGTTATTCAAACAAAGTAAAAATTGCAAAGAAGGTGTACCTAAAAGCACACACTGTGCATATTATTCACACTGAAGATCTGGTTTTCACACACAATTGGATGAATGGTAATTAAACAAACTAGGCTACAATTCTTTGCTATCACCCCCTGAAAAGTACAAGGCTTTTCTTTCTTATTTTGTCACTAGGAATCTGTTTCAAATGGATTAGTGACTATTTTTTTCTGCTAAATGTGTTAAATTCTTCAGAAGCTCTTTTGTCTAGTAGTCAAGTAGTGCTTCCTGGAAAAAATTGAGTGTAACTTCATTGTTGGGTGAAGATTATGAAGATAAGTTGCAAACTCTTTGATTATTTCCTAAGTTTTCTGCTGTATAATACATAACCCAGGAGGGGTTTTTACATTTTTATTACAAAAGCCTAAGTTTCAAATAGCTTTGTAAGTTCAATTCTGTTTCCATGCACTTTGAAGATGCAATACAATCAAGACACTTTGGGATGAATTTTAGAGTTATGCATGAAAAATAATCACATACAGTTTGATCATAAATAAAGAGGGGGTTGTGTGTATTTCCTGTGGATTTCTTTGAAAGTTTACCCTTTCAGAAGTTCATAAGGTGCAGCAGCAAAGAAAGGCCTTAAGGGTCAGACAGGAGTTTTAAAACTTTTTGAATGGATGCTTATTTTAAATTGCTGTAGGCATGTCCCAAAGTCTACAAAAGTCAATGCAGTTGCTTCTCTTCTTTTCAGTAAATTTTAGACCAAAAAGATATCTTGATTTTCTAAGAGAAAAAACCCCACGTTTGAAAGTTTTAGACTCTGCTTTTGAGAAATAATTAAGGTAATTTGAATGAAATGTGTTATCACTACATGTGTTGGACATTTAAATATTTATTACTAGAAAGACTGAGTTTGGAATATAAAGTGAGCTTATTATGTGTCAAGACTTCCTTTAAATGTCCCTATGAGGTAAATATAAAATTTTGCATTCTATTACCTGATATTGATGTTTCTGAAAATTAAAACAAACAAAAATCCAAAAAGAAAAAAACAACAACAAATAAAAACAAGCAAAAGAATCAGGAAGCACTGAGGCCAGTTCTGACATTTCTGTATCGTTTTAAGACACAAATTCTAGGAAGTACTCGGAAGAGTTACTTCCAAGGCTTTATATATTTATATTTATTAATGATTATTTCGTGGAAGGTATAAGCAAGAGACCACTGCAGGTAGCTGAACTTTTATTAAAACTTTGCAAGGCTGTGCAATATTTACGGCATTTTCACCATATTAACAGAATCACAGAATATGGTAAGCTGGCCCTCCTGGCTGCCAGGGCACTGCTGACTCATATTCAACTTGCTATCAACCAGGATCCTCAGGTCCCTTTCGGTGCTACTTCCCAGCATCTCATTCCCCACTCTGTACGTACATCCTGGATTGCCCCATCCCATGTGCAGAATCCAGCACTTCCCCTTGTTGAACTTTGTATGTTTGGTGATTGCCCATCTCTCTAATTTGTTGAGGTCTCTCTGCAGGGCCTCTGTACCTTTGAGGGAGTGATCAGCTCCTCCCAGTTTTGTTGTCTGCAAACTTGCTTAGTATGCCAGTCCTGAGTCCAAGTCATTTATAAAGATGTTGAGCACTGGGCCTATTGTATTAGGATTAATGATGAATGCTTCAGGAACACTCAAACTTCTAAGAGAGCAGAAATATAATGAAATATAGTACTTCTTTGTTTTCTCCCAAGATATCACTTTCATTTAGAGTACAGTGTTTGTTTTCATCTAAATTTGCGTCTAATATTACATTTGAAGTTTTTAAGTTGTGCTGGAGAACTGGAACTAACATACAATAGTACAGAAATTGCAGCAGTTTCACTAACTTTTGACTAGACAAATGGTGTTACTAGAGATGATGCAACTGTTCAAACTATGAGGATTTAAGAGTTTAGCAGAAACTGTGAAATATTGTTCAGCTAACTGGAAGTATTGATGCCTGCAAATGACTTCAAAGATTAAAGGAATTAAACTAGTTGAAAAGTAAGTAGAATAATTCATTGTGTAGAACTTATTCTACAAATTTAGTTAAAGCAGTCTAGATTACTGACTGTAGACACTTTCCCCTGTGAATTGATCTCTTCCTACTGTGAATTGCTCATCAACTGATTTTCAGTGGATTAATTATAAATTTTATGGGAAAGGGGAAAGAGCAGCCTCCACATCACTTAACTTTAGGCAACTAACTTAAGTGTCTGAGACAGCAGGCTAATCTGCTAGGCTTCTTATATACTCAGTGGAAAAAAGATAGACTCTTCCTCAGGGAGAATTTAAAGAGAGTTTTTAGGTTTCTGCACTGATTTGCAGTGCTTTCATTATTCTTTACAAATTCTAAGGATATTCTTGATTGTTTCTGTCACTTGAAATGGATAATTTCCCTTAGCAGTCTGAGTCTGTAATTTGCTCTTAAAGAAATTAAAAATGTACTAGTTTGTTTAAACACACTAAGACAAAAATTTTGCTTGCACATAACAAAAAGAGTACACAGGTATGTTCAGTAAAACTGGCTCTTCCCCGGGAAGAGAGTAAGTAGAAACGAGAGGAAGGTCCAGCTGGGGCAGAAACCATCCTCCTGAAGCTCTCCAATTAGTGTAGAATCATGGAATGGTTTGTATTGAAATGGACTTTAAAGATTAGCTAGTTCCAGGCCCCTGTCATGGGCAGGAACACCTTCCACTAGATGAAGTTGTTCAGAGTGCCATCCAACCTAACCTTGACTGCTTCCTGGGATGGGGTTTCCACAACCTCCTTGGACAACCTGTTCCAGTGTCTCACCTCCCTCATGGTGAATAATTGCTTCCTAATATCTAATCTAAACCTCTCATTCCCCCTTGTCCTATACCAGTAGGCCCTGCTAAACAGTTTGTGTCCATCTTTTTTTATAAGCCCCCTTTAAGTTCTTGAAGGTCACAATAAGATCTCCCTAGATCCTTTTCTTCTCACAGACTGAAAAATCACAGCTGTTTCATAGGAGAGGTGCTTCAATTCTCTGATCATTTTCATAGTTTTCCTCTGGACTTCCTCCATGTTATTCCTTTTCTGGGACTCCAAATCCCTCTGGATTGTCATTACATCCCTCAGTTGTGTCAACCGCACCACACAGTTTGTTATTATTTGCAAACTTACTGAGGGTGCATTTGATCCACTGTCTGTCATCGATGAAGATGTTAAACAGTACTGGTCCCAGTCAAAATCCTGAGAGACACTGATCTCTCTCTGGACACGGAGCTGTTGACCACTACTCTCTGGGTATGATCTTCCAAACAATTTCTCATCCTCCTAACAGTTCATCCATAAAATCCATACCTCTACGATTTAGAAAGAGGGATGTAGTGGAAGACCATGTCAAAGACCTTACAGCCCTGCTGGCTGTTTTGAATCACTTCACTGTCCTCCATGTGCCTTAGGAGAGCTTCTAGGAGGATCTGTTCCATGATCCTCCCAGGCACAGAGGTGGGGCCAAGAGGTTGGTAGTTCCTAGGGCTCTCCTTTCTATTCTTTAAAAGAATGGGTGCAATATTTCACTTTTTTTTTCAGTCACCTGGGACTTCACTTGATGCCATGAGTTTTTGAATATCGTGGAGAGTGGCTTGGTAACTATATCAGCCAATTCCTTAAGGAGTGTGGGATGCATCTCATCAACTTCCATAGTCTTATTATGTTTAGGTTCCTCAGGTGGTCATTAACCCGATTTTAACTTACAGTCGGACGGACTTTGCTCCCCCAGTCCTTGTCTTACAGTCCATCTACTCAAGAGGTGTGGAGGAGAGATTACCAGCGAAGACTGAGGCAAAAATATTGTGGAATATCTCAGTCTTCTCCTTTTTTATTGTTACCAGTTAGACTGTCCTTCTCATCAGGTGGGGTATGCTTTCTTTGGCCTTCTTGTTCTGACTAACATGCCTGTAGGAGCCCTTATTATTCTTTGCATCCCTTGCCAAATTCTGCTCCAGCCGCACTTCTTGATCCCATCCCTACACAACTAGACAGTGTTCATAAACTCTTCCCAGCATACCTACCTGTCTCTGCTTCCTTTCCATATGTGTAGTTTCCATATGTTATCATAATCATAATGGAATTTCAAACAAAGTCAATGGTATGGATAATTAGTCAGTTTTATAGGAACTTTTTGTAAGATATGACATGACTAAGAAAAAGATCTATTAGGTTGATGGACACACCACAAGTAAGTGAGTTATTTCCACAGGCGTGCTACAAATGACCTAGCTATAACAGGCAGTGGTCTAGATATGAGTAACCGTGCTGCGATTACTCTTTATTTGGCTGCACACATCTAGCCTTTGGGCAGATTTCCTTTCTTCCTTCGAAGAGCTGAAAAACAGGGTAAAAAAAAAATGGTCATTTAGAGCTGCTTTTTGCTTGCTCTTTGTTGTCCCAGGAGGAGTTTACCAAATATAAGGGTTTTTTTTTTTGTTATCTACATAGGTCAGCTGATCTTTTAGACTTAACGTTCACAATATCAATGCTTGCACCTGTGGTTTCAAAATTGGTTTCCAATTAAAAGTTAACTTCATTGACTTACTAACTATACAAGTAACAAACATCCAAATAAATCTTCTTTACTTAAGCAAAAGTTTACAAATCCTTGTTACAATTCTTTTCCAGATCTATAAAGAGTTGTAAAACATTCTCTAATAGAATTTGTAACTACTGCAGGTATCCAACAAGTAGAAGGAGTTTAAGGGAAGGAGTTTTAGAAGGAGTTTAGAAAGGAGTTTTATTAGGTCATTCCTGATCAGCAGGATACGAAGATTTCAGTTTACAATAAATAATTATTTGAGATAATCTTGGGCTAGTCTTGGGCTAATTTGAGATAATCAACATTAGTTGATATATTGGAAAGCTTTTCTAGAGGATTACTAACATGAATAGCAGAAACAACAAATGTGTAACAAAAAAACACAAAAAGAATGAGGGAACTATGGGTCACTAATGGCAATGAGAGTATGCAGGAGGCTTTGAATGAAAATTCAAGACAATCTTGAAAAAACTGAAGTTGCAGTCAGAAAAGAATGAGATTTATGAGGCAAAAAAGAGCTTTCAAACAGGAATAATCTGCTGTATAACTAAAGAATGAGAAACTAATTCTTCAGAAAAAGAGTTGGCGTTGTAGGAATAAGCAAGTGAATATAGGTTAGCAATGTCATGCTGCATCAAATTGGTAGAATGTGCCAACACTAGTATAGCTGTAAGACACATGCATATCCTGAAGAAAAAGAATGGATTTCCTTCCTATCCAATCAATCTGAAATAGATATGGCAGCTTCTTTCTGTCTTCCCCTTAGGCTCTAAAGGAGGTCCAAATAATGACTAGCAACTTTGAAGTCCTCCCTCTATTTCCTTTCTTCTCTCTTCTCTTCCTGTCCTCCTCCATTTCCTAGTTCCTGGTTACACAGATGGATTTCCATGCTCTGAGGCAATCAAGAACTCCTGTCATCCTGTCAAGCAGTGTTGAAAAACTGTTATCTTTCTCACTCATGAACTTCTAGCCTCTTGGATGGAAGAAGCAAAGTCCTCAAGGAATGGATTTTTTTATCTCATATATTACTCTAGATTCCTTTCAAGAAAGGAATGTCCCCAGCCCTTGATTAGCAGATCTAAGAGTTATCAATATCAGTAACCATGGGTTTGATTTTGCCATGGTTTGCCTATTGGGAGAAAAACACCTTTACATTTTTCAAGATGAATCTCTTAAGCCTAAGTACCATGTTCTATTTGGGATGTGGATTTAGTTCTGAACAACTCATCTGAAACAGATATTTCTCTCTGCTCCCTGAGGGATTTATTGGCAAAACTAACCATCTATTAATATTATCTTGGGACTCCGCACAGTGAGAATAGATGCTATAAATCTTAGTTGTATAAAAGGCCAGAAGCTATAAGGTTTTACTGGATAGTAAATAGAAAACTCCAATAAGTTCAAACCTGTTTATTTTACTTAGAGTGAAAGAACATTCTGAGTGAAGCTTCACTGGAAACATCCTTGGAGACAGCCATTTTACCCACCTCACACTAACCAATTATACAGCACACCTTGCTTTTGCACACTTTTTCTTAAATACATAAAATCATTTTGCATGGGTCATGCAAAATAACAGGGACTTATATTGCTAATTATTTTGTCAACGGTCTTGGATGAGATTAGAACGAATAACAAAAGAAATTAACAAATGTATCTATAATATTACACAGCATTAGTAGCAAGAACCTACGTTACTCATCAGGATTCATGTTTGTCAACTGTCAGATAAAACTAAGATTGTACAGAGCCCAATTAGTTCTGCTTATATTTGTAAATTTTTACTGACTGATCTTTCTACAATTATTAAAGAAAGTAGCAGACTTAAGTGTAGTTAAAAATTTTATTGCTAAAAGTAGAAGATGGTTAGCTATTCAGAGCTTGACAATAAGAGGGTACATTGTGTCCAGACTTGGGGGATTTGAGACCCCAAAAACACTCTTTGATTTGTATTTCTTAAATTTTATTTTTGCTGTACATACTATTTTCCTTCCACTTTCATCATGTATAATATGTTCTGGCTAACCTCATTTACAACAAGTATTTTTTCAGCCATTACCATCATATCATCATAGTTATTTCATTACTATAGTTTATTGCATGGCATTTCCAACCAAATCACGCTCTAGCAAAGAAACAAAACATGACCACTTATCCCAACTACTGTCTTTATTCTAACTTTTAACCAATCTAAATCATCTGATTAAAATTCAATAAGGTTGCCTTATGTACAGTATCAGACCCCTAGTACAATTTAATTATACAGTAGGATTTTTTAACCTAAGTGTTGCCAGTTCGCTTTTCTGCACAGCTGCAAAATCATAACAGGGCTAAAAACCAACCATCATGTTCTATGGAAAAAATTAATTCTATTACATTACAGCGTAAACAATCATACAGTTGCGAAGTTTAAAAATTCAGTTATTAACTATGAATCTGGAACTTCACAAAACTGTTCTGAATTATTTTTATAGGTGCAAGAATGGGTAGAGAATTCATAGTTGTTATTAGAGTTGTATTAACTTCTAAGCTATTCATAATGCATGTAAACCAGAAAACAGAGGAAACATTTTGTTATTGAACTATGACAGTATAAAAAAATTTTAAAAGTGTCATAAGATTGAAGTTTCCTATCTCTTTTAAAATACTTACAAGGAAATTACTGGAAACCACAAATATTTGTATTTACCCCCCGCCCCCCCCCAAAAAAATAGGAAAACCTGCTTGCTTATATGAGACATATCCTTGGCATGCAGCTGTGCTGCTTCACATTAACTGTTTCTCTTTCTTGATCATTTGTCTCTTATTCAGCGGCAGGGAAGGCAACTAGAGCTGTCTAAAGTAACTTACAATCTCTAGATAAGGCAAGAAAATAAATTTTTGAACCTTATCCTGAAAATCTGCAGGGCCAATACTTCTTACTTGGATCGTATAAAAACTTAATATAATTTAAAGGTTACAAAGTTAATATTCACAATTCTGAAGGTACATAAGTCTCCTGAGCTCTCACATCTTGGGCCACTTTTAATTTGGGAATTATATTTCATAAAATGAAAGCATCAGAATTCTGTGGTAACTAACTGCTCTAAAACAAAAAAAGTATTTCTTTCAAAGTCTTTATATTAGAATTATAGAATCATAGAGCAGTCTATGTTGGAAAATCAAAAAAATCACCTGATCCAACCTTTCATATGCAAAAAGAACCTAGATGAGATTATCTAGCATTCTGTCCAATAACATCTTGAAAACCTTAAGTAAAGGGGACTCTACCATGTGCCTGGGGAGGTTGTTCTAGGGAGTAACTGTTCTTGCTATAAAATTGTCTTCTGGACTGAAGTTCTTGAAACTTCAGAGAGCACCTTGAAATGGGAAGAAACAACTAAACATTTTAACTTTGTGAAGGTCTCTATTAATTCATGCGGACAAATATAGAACCTGAGTTCTCTAAAAGATCCACAAGCCTATTCTAGAAAAAATTTAGAGTAAATACTTCTGCAAGGAAGCATGCTACTTTTGATCTCAACTCCACATTATTTTCTCTTGCTAGCAAAGGGACGGGTACCACTGGATGAAAAATAGCAATCTGAAGGCTTGATTTTTAAGGGGTGATCTACTTATGACAATAGGCAATATTGCGTCTAGTCTTGAAGAGCAAGAGAAAGCCTTGATAAACCACTCATTAGGATGTCATGGTAAGCTTTGTGATAGCAGGCCCATGGGCAGGGCTCTGGCAAAGATGAGATTGCCAAGCATGCTACTGGAGAAAAATCAATAGATTAAATTCTATCAAAAAATTAAGCAGCCATCCTAGGAAACTGAATAGGAACAAAGTACACAGTGTGATAAATATAGCAGCAGTTAGATGGTTGGCTAGGCTACTTTCTGGAAAAAGAGAACCACAAGAAAGCTTCTCAGGATAGGGGTAAGTACCAATCACACAAAAGTTCAAGTCATACAGATAGACAGACAACAGACAGAAAGGAGGAAGAGAAAAAAAAAATTATCATCAGCTTAACAACAAGGAAGTGTATTTATGTTTTTTGACAAAAAAGAATGCCTTCTGTTAAAGAAGCAGAAGCAATTTCAGGCTGGCTGTGGGACTGCTGTGAGGGTTTATGTAACTATGAACGTGTATCAACACATTAACAAATGAAAAAGAGTCAGAGACGATTTGTTCATCCTTAGAGTTATCATATGAGGGACAGGAAATTGCAGCTTTGGAAATCCCCAACAGGACAACCTAAACATTTGGAAAAAAAAGAACAAGGGAGATACTGCCATTATTGCAATTCACAAGATTCACACATACCAGCTGTCAGGGAAAACTTGCTGAAAAAGGACCTTGACAATATGTTGCTCTGTCTACCTGACCTGCCAAAGACATTACCTGAGGAGGAAGAAGAGGGTTTTAGAATGACACCAAGTATAATAGTTCAGATATTCAACTTGAGAAATTGAACAGAAAATACTGAGAATATGAAATAGAACTACACTGCAGCTTCACAGGCTTCAATAAAGTGTTTGATCACGTATGGCAACGAATACTACAGACTGTGATGAAGACACTCAGCATTAGCAAAAGAACAGTGACAACCACTGAAATCCTTTATTACAGTGTGGGGAGTAAAGCCCTTGAAGGCAACACACTGAGTAAGTAGTTCCGTATAACAGCTGGTATAAGAAAGTTATGTCTCCTATTGCCACATCTCTTCAATAGTTTCCTTGAACATGTTATGTCAAAGGACTCTGAAAACTTTGAGGGAGTGCTATCAGTCAGAGGTAGTAATATAGGTAATCTGTCCTTTGAAGATAATGTAGATTTGACAGGAGGAATGGGACCAGTATGTGGAAATGCAATGACAAAGCTGGGCAGCACTACAATGATGTATGGTATGAAGATCAGGACAAAAAATTAGCTGTGTAATGACAATGAAGATTACTGATTCTGAAAAAGAAATAGCTATCAAAAGCAAGAAAGTTGAATGGGGGGACTTATTCAAGTATCTCAGTACTACTACCATGAAAGACAGGAAACTTGAAACAGAAATCCAAAGAATTGCCCTCATGCTAGCAGTGCTCACAGTCCAAAATATAACCTGGAAAGACAAGAACAACCTTAGTAGATCCAAGAGAAAAAAAAAGGAACTTAGAAATACTGTGTTCTCGAGAGCATGAACAGTGTGAAACAGGTGAAACTCAAACAGCAGCAACAGAATGAAGAATTCAAGCCTTTGAATGCAGATGTCTCTGCAGAATTCAATGGATACCATGTACAGTGCACAGAACTAACAGCTCTATTATAGAGAAGCAGGATCTGCAGTAATTGGATCCCATGAGCCTCTACTAGCAGCAATGCAAAGAAAGAAGCTGGAAAGGTTTGGCAATGTGGCTAAAGCTAAAGTCCTAGCAAACCTAATTTTGCAGGGAGAAAAAAAAAAAAAAAGAGAGAAAAGAGGAGGAGCTGTTTGTGGAGAACCAGGTAAAAAGCATCACCAGAAGCTGAACAGGAGAGTTTCTACCAGAACTTCTTCAAACAGTTAAAACCACCTGAAATGAAAGATTACAGTGATCACCTCACTATGTCCCAGCCAGGCAGAGGAGAGGAAACGGATTATTGCAGCACAAAGATCTGTTATAAACTCCACCAATACAGAATTTCTAGGAAGCCATATCAGTGTTTTTATATTTTATAAATTGATAAGATGTATTTTCTTTTTATTTACTGCCTTTCTTCTTTCTTGTATTTATTCAAGTGATATTTAATAATTTCCAGAGCTGCACTTCCTTCCCTAGGTAAAAGGGAAAAAATATTTGCTCAATACATTGCTGTTAGTTGATTAGGGCCAAATCTGGCAGCTTGAGAGAGACAAAACTGTTACAGGTTCTTGTCCCCAGGTTCAGTCAGTAGTGAGAGTGAGCATCTATTCCCCAGGCACCTCAGGCATATGTACAAACATAACTTCACTACATTTAAATATGCAATAGTCTGCACAGATCAATACAGAGAGAGACACAGAGTGCCTACACACAGCAAAGAAAGTAGTGGCCTCATTCTGCTCTGCTCTTCTGATCAGGATAGAGGTCTTGCACTGGGATTGCATATATGTGTATATATTCAACATGGATGCCCTCACAGTGGGGCTTATGCTCCCAGTCTGCCCAGTAGCTGGCAGCTGGTCATGCAAACCCCTGAGGCCACAGCTGTGCTCTAGTTACTGGCACATTTGCCCTCACAGGTGCACACACGCGAGCGCGCACACACACACACACACACACACACACACACACACAGAGCCATCTGGATGGAACCTCCCTGGTCCCCAATACCACCATCCCTGGGATCTGTCTCTTAGAGACCCACTCACTCTCAGGCTCCCAGAGCATCACACCTACTTGGTGGCTCACCTGGTTTGATCTTTGCTGGCACTCACACATTCATTTACACACCTGCACTCGCTCCAGTAGCTGGCACCATGGACCCATGGGTCCCTGCAACCTGAGGTCCCTCTGTAGTTGCTGCCATCCACATCCACCCACTGGGATCTCTGCAGCTGCCACCACTACAGTCACACAGGTCCTCCAAACCGTGGCCTGGATGGAATCATACTCAGGTACACACAGGCACATGGGAGCTCCTGATCTGGAAAAGAGTAGAAAGGAATTTAGTAAAGACATAGGACAGTCTGTGCTGGTAAGGTGCAGGGCATGGACAAACAGGTATACCAACCATCAGACTAATTAGACACAACTACCCCTTCTTCCATCTTTTTTTCCACACTATTCTTCCTCCCCAAACCACCTTGATTCCTCTCTTCTCTTGCCTTTAATTCCACCCATAAACTTCTCATAACAGTGTTTCCCCCTGCACCCCACAACAAGCCCCATGCTCCTAGGCAATACCCCCCCCAGTCAAAAAGGTGCTCTGACATGGACCTATGGTGATGGGTTTCCTACCTGGACAATGTTGCTGCAGCTGTCTTGGAACAGCCCTGGGAAAACCCATGACAGTGTGTTGCTTCCTCTGAGACCTCAGTTTGGTGTCCCACTTGACCTTGTTCTCCTGTCTGGGATGGACCATCTGGGATGCCTGTGGAGATGGGCCTTGAGTGGCCTGATGGCTTCTGTTATGGTCCTGGGAGAAGACAAGAGATTATTTGGGCTCCCCCACCTGCCTCTGTGCGCCTCTGTGGGTCTATAGATAAGCTTTTATCACACAACTTAACAGTTATAATTGGATGACTATCATATGGCATTGCCTTCTCTTCTTCTAAGCAAGGTAAAAACCTGTACTTGTAACTTCTACCTTTTGTTTGAGTTTAAATTTTGCTACACAACCACCATCTGTATAAGCATCTAGAGCAGGTTTTCTCAACCTGTTGGAGATTGACACAGATTTCTCATGTGTTTTCTCATGCTTTTTCTTCTGTAGTTGTATACCTAGCTGCAGTCAATCACTGGTGTATTCAGTTGCTCTCTACTCCTTTTGTATCAGGACAGCTTATATGAACATCTTTTGTTGGTGCAAAACTTCTGACGTTAACAGAATCCAGGAGACACTGGAATTGTGAATGCCCATAACTCAGATCATTAGACAGAAATGCAACACCTCTGATGTTCCTGAGTTCCTCAGACTCAGCAACACCACTCTCACCGTACTTCTGTAGTTGAATTTCAACTGGATTCACTATGCTGTCATGAAAACTTCTGGAAAACAGTGCCCATTGCTTATATGATCTCTGTTCCTAACTCACTATATAGATATTCATATTAAACTGGGTTCTATAATAACCCCAATACCCCTAAAGAAAATATTTAATTAACACACCAGCACAAGGAATATCTACTTGAAATTCATGCTGAATCTTTCTACCTGTGGTGTTTCATTTCAAATTTGAATGCTTTCATCTTTATACTATGCTGTATGACCCATGCAAAAGTCTCGGGCGAGTCCACTCAACGCCTCTCCCAATTTTACTTTAAATTCATTAGTGCCTGTAAGGGACTATCTGACATGTGAATGACACAAAATATGCTATGGCTTTTTTTTTTTTTTATCTTGATTTTTTTTTTTTTTTAGCCCTGATGAACAACTCCTGATTTTTGATGATCAAAGGAAAAATGAAGGTTAATTCTCAACCAAAGGTTATGGTGAGTAATCTAAATCTGGAATATTACTGGGGAAAAAAAAAAAGAGAAAGAAATCAGAGTAATTTATTTAAGTCTTATTCCTTGCTATGAATTTGAAAAATAAATTGAAAATTAAATAAGGCATGGACATTCTGTGCTATTTATATATTATAATAAAGAAAAAAAATCATTTTTCCTCACAAAAGTAGAGTATTTGCTGCATGTGGAGGTCTGGCAAAAACTGAAGATTCTCACCCAAGTCAGGTTCTGACTTTGCAGTCTTTACTTATGTTAATGGTCCTTCAGCTTCGACACAAAGTCAATGGGACTATTCTTATCAGTAAATATTAGTGCAGCATACAAGTATGGTACATCTTGTGGTATATCTGCTTTGGCTGGATGAAGAGATAAAATTGTAATTACTGAGAAATCCACATGCTTGCTTTTCACTCTCATGATTAAAAAAAAAGGCAACACCCCCCACCCCCCAAACCAACCAACCAACCAACCAACCAAAAAACAACACAAAAAACTCCCAAACAAACAAAACCTCCCAAAGCAGATCAGAAATCTAAGAGGAAAGCAAAGGGAAAGTAAGAAGTCAATGACAAGCTGTACTAAAGATGCAAACTGTAAAGGAAAGGTTGGGTGGAAGATGGAAGTCCAGCGGAGCCACGGGACACAAGAGCAGCAACAGCAGGCAGCAAAATGTGAAACTTGGTTCAGAGGAAAAGCACAACTGTTCAAGAATACAGCCAACATGTATGACTGAAAAAACCCCAAAACCTAGATTCTTTTGGAAACATTTTAATTTTATGTATTCACTACTGGAAAACTCCCTAGTGGAACAAATGCATTGCATCCATTTCCAAATCAACAGAATGGGTGCACAACTAGCCAAGTGCATAATGAGTATTGCTGTTTCCACAGCTTTGTTTTCATCTGCCTGTGTGTGGTACTCATGTAATCATTTCTTGTTTTCTTTTTGTGATTTCCCTAAACTCTATAAATAATTTCCACAGGCTTTCCCTGTACCCTGTTTATTTCATCTATTTTTAATTTCTCTAACGCAGATGCAGAAACATCAAAATAATTGTTCATAAATAAAAGTTCTAAGAAAATTATACAGGAATTGCTTTAAAAAAATCCTTTCAAATGTCCTAAATAAAGTGCCCTGTATTTTGTTTTGCTTTGATGTGCTATCAGTTGTTTTTTAAACCACTATGATTAAGAAATGTTTTCAGTATCAACAAGCACTGGGAATTCTTTCAGTGGTTCAGCACAAAGAATTTTAACACTTTGTGTAGAAATGGCAATGGAAGAATTTGAAATGTTCAATGACCTGCAAGCTCCAATTCTACCTGCATACTTTGCTGTTGTAGCATTATTTAGATAGTGTATGAAGCAACGCATAAAAAATTCTAGCTGTTTAACTGTTTATGCAAGCTTTTTATTTCCTCTGTGACATTTCTTTATCTTCCCCAAAGTTGCTATTTGGTCCTCTATTTAATATGCTTCTCACTGTTTTAAGCAAATCTAAGGTTAGCAAGAAACAGCAGTGACATTGCCTTTCTGGTAATTTGCAATTTCCAGAAGCCTAGTATCCCTCAGCTTCTTCTAAACCTGAACTACTCTTAAAAATAAGGGTGCTAAACTCCCTTTTAATAAATATCCCATTGGTTTAATGGATTTCTGCTGTCTGGCATCAGCTGAAGAGCCGACAAAGGTTTCTGACAGTGAATAATGTTTTTTGCTTTTTGAGCAGAGCCAATTCTGTATTCTCTTCCTCAAGCATGACAGACAGACAGACAGGCAGATGGACAGACAGAAGTGGTAGTTCTTAAAGTATGAAGTTCTTAGTTACCGATCTGAAACAAGAGACCATTCAATCTTCTAAGCCCTGTCCACTTGAATTACAGAAGCAAAGATTAGCTCACCCTTTTGACTACAGTAGTATATTCTATCAGGCATTAGAAATGAAAGCACTTGTAGTCAGTTGCTGTGGGTTGGATTGATTTACTACATTGCAAAAAGATGGCAATTTATAGATCTGTCATTGTGTTCAGAGACAGAGAAACAGTGCCTTTTCCATGTTGATGATACATCCATGCTGCATGTAATACCGAAAGCTTAAACTTTATGCTTCTTTACTAATTTAAAAATTGTTTTTCTGTCAGGAACACACAAGTAGTGTTTACCCATTGTAAGTATATAACATGAAGTTTGGAGTAGCAAAGGATCAATTTAGTTTGCAGAATACATGTGGGCTGTGAATTTTTTTCCTCTCTAATCAATATTTCATAGATACTGAAAGCCTGCAGCACAAAATTTTTCCAAATTTCTAACAGTAAGATGATTTTTCTGTATATGTTCAAAGAACCATATTTCTAAGTGAGATGCTTTTTCTGTATATGTTCAAAGAATCATTTGTAGAGAACTGACCTGAAGTATTGTGAAGCTGAAAAATGAATTTTTAAAGTATGATCTGGGACAGAAATCGAGCGAAAGAAGGCACTTTCATATCTTTCATGGTATTCAAAGTTGCAATGATTCTGTGTTTTGGAAAATATACATCAGAAAATTGTGCTCTGAGAATGTGCTGAAAGTAACCTTTCCTTAACTTCACATAAAAGCCTTTGCAAACCCAAACCTTCCACTTTCTTGCTCCAGTGAGTGTTTTTGTTCACAACACTCAAATGACTTTGGGTGAGCATTAGAGGCAGAGACGGTGCAAACTTGTGTTTTATTTGTTTTGCATTTGTTCACAGCAGATGGAATTGCACCAAAACTTTTACAAGTTCCTGAATATGTTGCCTCCCACTGCTGCTCAGCCTATGGTATACCATCCTCAGAGCTTAACTGCACCACATAGTCCCAATGGCACTCTGTAAGTGAAAAAGCACTTCCAGAGTGTTTCAGTGACCTTGATTGCACTAGGCAGGTGGGCCCATTTCAGATGTGCCAAAGCAGCAGATCTATAAAAGGGCTGAGGTGCCCATTCCAAGCCTGTGATTTAAGTAATTTTAATTAATCTCTACTCCAGAGCACTGCAGCTTACTTCTCTGCCTTGTTTATACATTTTTGCCTGCAGTTGCCAACATTTTAACTTAGCAAAGGCTAGACACTGATAGCTAAAACCATAACCATACAAAAATTATTTGCCCCATTTGAGGTCAAAACAACCACTAATGTAAACAAGATTTCTGTCCCTCCCCCCCCAACCCCTCCCCGCTCCCCCCCCCACCGGAACCCCTCCGTCTTCCAGATGTTTAACTGGTGAAACTGTTGGAGAAGATTTAAGTGATAGTCTGTTGGGCATTTTACTCCCAGACCATCACTGCATTTATTGCATATAAATGATACTTGCATTGCTCATGCCTGTTCCATATTGTTTAAAACTGCTCTCATAATTTCCTCATCTTTCTATTCCCTCCAGTGTGCCTGGAGTTCTGATTAGTAATTTACCAGAGTTCTATAACAGTGAATACTCTACTGCTGCTGTTAATTAAATCTGTGTGGGTAACTAGTCACTCACTAGAGACAATCATTGCAGCAAGATATTGTCAGGCCTGAGGCTTTGCTCTAATAGAATCTGTACATATCCCAGAGGTGATATGTTCTGTATCTGGAGAGGAAGCAGTGAGCCAGATCTTCTAACACATCCAGCCAGTGATTCGGTGAATGAATGCCAAGGGGACAAGCTTCAAAAGACAATGTTCCTAAGACTGAAAGATGGGCAGAATCAGAGCAAAACAGTATGGATATTTTATCATTCTTGATATAATGTAATCTCATAACTTGAGATTTAGTTCATGTTTCTTTTAACTTTAATTTGGGACACATGACTGACATGGAGTGCTGTAAGTTGTTAAAATTAATCATTTAGAGAAATGTCATACACAGTGAACAGTATTGTTATATTAGGAGCATAGATGAGTTGAGGACACACATGGTAAAAGCAGTTTATAGCACAATACTGAAGAATTACATAAAGGAACTTTAAAGAAACTACTGACAGTTTGCCATCAGTTAGTTTCAGTGCTGACCCATAAAACATTCCGCTGTCAGATAATGATAGCTTTTGCCATATTCAAGGTATTTTCAAATGTGTGTCAGAGAGGTTATACACATAACAGGAAAAATGAAAAATTTTAAAGGTTACCATTGTCTTCATTAGCCCCATCACATTAACAAAGGGACAGTTGCCTCCAGCAGACATTTGCTGCCTCATGAACTCTGCACATAAATTGCTGCAGTACAGGCAGCTGCAACAAGATCCAGTCTATTGTTAGGAGGGAGTGCCTTAACTGGGTTACAAAAATTTTTCAAGAATTATACAAATCATAGCTTTTTATCTTAATAAATTTATAGAAACTGTATATTACCTTCCAGTCTACAAAGTGAGTGAGTAAAACTTTCTTCATACAGATGTAATTATCTTTTTTTTATGCACATGGGCATGTATAATAACTAATGAAACCAGAATTATTATAATGGGTGAAGAAAATACGTGGTTAGTAGGCAGTGGAAATGCTTCTTCGAACTCTGGAAGATACTGTGAGCCTAAACCATGTTTTTGCATGTATACATGATGTTAGCACACACAATGCTTTATCTGTTCAGAGAACCAGTTTTAATATTTATACAAACATCAACGTAGCCATAGTTAATAGTATATTTTCCTTGTTCAATAGATAAAGATGAACGGAATGGGAACAGATTTGTTAAATATATTAAAAATAAGTACTTATACACCTAACAAACTGTAATATATATAATTAATAATACATATTTTATATAAAATATATCCGATAAATGGTTGCATATATTTAAAGAATAGGGTCAACTAGATTATTAGACATTACTACAATATCTGGAGACAAAAAGCTTCCTAGAAGCAGGTCATTGCCTATATTTGTAGTATCATATGTCAGCCACTTAAATCTTGGCCATCTAACCCAAATGGGTCATCTAAGCCATATCAGTAGCCACTGCAATAATCAGCTCTATAAGATTTGTCACACCTATTGCAGGTATTTTAGGGTACTTTTTATGGGTCTTTCTACACCTGTCTATCACTGCAGTGGTCAGCAGAGCCACTTGAAAGGCATACTGTTCATGATAAAAAAGCACGAACAATTGGCATGATTTCTCTTCTGAGCTCTAGACAGCTTCATAATTTGCTTCTGTTCAGGGACTGGAAGAGCTTCGACAGGTTATGGTTTTGATCACTGGAGGGAACCAGAGATGATTCACTGAGGTACTTTGATGTCAGCAGGTACTGCTCAAAGTGCCTCTGTGGCAAAGAAAAATTGCCAAGAGGAAGTTGCTGTTGATATGGCACAAATAAAACAAAGAAGAAAAGGGTAGCTTTGATGATTTAATAATTTAGGGTTAGTAACAGGATCTTGTAAGATTGTTCCAGGTCCCAGAATGGAGAGTGTGTGGGCTGCTGTGCCTTGACAAGGAGAGGAGCTCAGCACTTTCCATCATGACTACTTTTAATGCATGCACATTTCAGAAGCACATTGTGAAGAAATTCTGGTAGACACAGACTGCAGGAGATTTGGTCACAGTCACTGTTTCTCTTTCATGTGACTTGTGTGGATTCCGCTTCCCTGGCACATGAAAGTCAATAAGCACAGTAAGCATGGTATTAAACAACGCTCAAAAAAGCCTGTGAATATGTATTTGAGGATCAATTCATGAGACACGTGTCTAAGAGGATTTCTTGACTTATCATCCTATCTTACTGTTTTTCTATGACATATAATGCATACTAAATACTGCATATAGACTTGTTGTATGCAGCTATGCAAAATGAGGCAGTAGTGAATTTAAAAACATAAAGAAACAAGTAGAAAATTAACTGGAGGGTCTTTTTGCTGCTAAGTGGTAATTAATAACTAAAAATGGCCATGGTTTCTTACTTCCACTGTTGTTCTACAAAGTGCTTCTGGCTTTAAAACACTGAGAAAATTAGTAGCTGGTTCCAATGAAAATTTGATGGAGATAGTATTTGCTTTACAGCTCCTCTTTTAAGGAGGGCTCTCTGTAAGTTTTTATTTGGTAGGATAAGCATCCAGAATTGCTTCTAGTGGAATATGTTGGGGGTGTGGGAAACTCAGACCCCGAGGTCTTTGTGAATGTTACTGAAAATGATTATGGAGTGAATTCTAATAAAAAGAGAATAATAGCTTTTTTTTAAAAAAAAATTAAGATAAAAAACCTAATAGCTGTGTGCTTTACTTCCTTCTTTTGCCATCTCTGTCTATAACTTTAGGGAACTTCTCATCTTTTCTTTCTGAATCACATTAGTTTCTGTACCATGACTAGGACTCAATTGGACTGTTTACAGTGAGCCAGTGAGAACAAGGGGAAAAAAAAATGTGACAGTGAAATTGCTAATAAATGATTTGTGAAAAGGCTGTGATTTGTGGAAGGTGGGCAGAGGAAAAGAAGCTACAGCTTGATGACAGCAATTTAAAAATCAATCACAAAACCAAAATTCAGTTAAAAAATTCTGCATTTAAGTTCGTGAAAATATTTCTCCAAGCCAAACAGAGAAATCACAAAGAGAATTCCATAACTTCTTTGGTTCTATCAGTTGCGTCCATTACAATCATCTCTACCTGTTTTGTATGCATATTATGTTGTATGAACATGAAGGAAATGAACTTTTTTTTCAGTCTATTTGTCATTGGCAAGCAAGATTTGCTAATGATTCTTTTTCTATAACTCTAATTTACAAAGTAGGGAGACAAACCCAGCAATGAGAGAAGGGTGAAAAAGAGGAACAGTATCACTTTGCATTTTTACTGAATGGCTGAGCCAGCAAATCACATGTATCTACATATATCTATATAACAGCTTGCTATTTTTGATGGCATCTGTTCTTGCTGTTCGACCTTAGAAATGCATGACCTATATTTTAAAAGAAATTCAAAGATTAATGATGGAACGTGTTTAATAATGAGCGATTCAGAACTTCTGTAAGATTGTGAAAATTATGTAAATATGCCCAGCTCTCTCTTTCATCAACAATAACAGTTGCCATACCAGGAGTTCAGTTTTGTCATTCCCTAGCAATATGAACTCTTTATTTACCTTAAACGGAGAGATTCTTGCAGATAATGAAGTCTAACTTCCTTGATTTATCTATAAACACTTAGCTTTGGAGTGCAGAGTTTCATTTGGATTATTGCTCAGAATCTGCTTAAAGTGTTTAATTTTGTTTTAGGAAAAATCACTTTTTTTTGTACTCAGAAACCCCAAAACTTTTATTCTTTCCAAAATGTCTATACACACACACACACACACACACACACACACACACACATATTACTCCTGCTCTGGATAATCTCATTCTCTTTTAAAGACAACACTACTAAATACTTTACAAACTTAATTTGCTTGGACATCAGCACTAGAATCAAGGAACAGTTTTCATACTGTCTTCAAGAATGTTTTTCTTTTCTGTGTCATATCTGATTTCCTTAGGTAAGCGGTTAGATAGATCCATAGAATTAAGTCTTATGCAATAACATCAAAGTCTTTCCTATATAATTGATCTGTCAAGCAGTGAGATAAAAACCTCACTACAATGCTTTCTGCTGTTTTGATTTGAGAAGAAGAAAGAGTATGGAATTTCAATGCAACAAGGGTAAGCTCATTAATACTGCAGACTCTTGCATTTGGTGCATTCACACTGAACTTTAGACAGGTGACTATGGCGCCCAATTTAGGAGTGTCTACCCACAATTCTTGTGACAGTTACTGAAGAGAGAGGAAGAGAGGGGTATCTCTAAAGACGGGTTCAGATATTGGATGGTTTGTGCTGCTTTCCAGAAGGTTCTAATTTTTGTTTCCTGATTACCTAGGCAGAAAGCCAAGGCAACAGTAGTCATGGTCAGTTGTATGAGTCACAGTCAGAGTGAGTGAGGATCCAAGCAGGTGTTGCCTAATAACACCTTCTGTGGTATTTTGGCAGTCTTCAACATTCCCTAGTCCAATAAGAAATATCAAAAGTGTAGGTTTATGTCTCTCTATCTATTGACTAAATGCTGTTTTCAAACTAATGACAAACTCTAAAAATTGGGGAGGCATTAACATCCCTTCTTACATTGTACAAGTATCCATTGCAAGGAAATGTTTCAAGATCCATTTAGTACACTGACTCAAATAGGCAGGGCACTGAATGGAGACAGGAAAAAGAGGAATGCAAAGGGATTCAATTGAAATGAAAATCAAATAATTTTTTGTCTATGAGACCTGGAATTATAAAAAAAAAAAAATTCTATATAAGTTTGAAAGTGAAATATGTACGTTAACAAAAAGAAGACTTAGTGTTATGGGGTAAGGGAGTATGCAGTTGGTGGGACATAGAAATGAACAGCAATGCACAACAAATCTTAACCGGCACTAGAGACCGCTGGACTCAATGACCAGGCTGAAGGGAATGCATCCTAGAATCATAGAATTGTTTGAGTCAGAGGGAACCTCTAAGGTTGTCTAGTTCCAGGCCCCATGATGTGAGAATATATACCTTTTACAAGGCCAGGTTACTCAGTGACCCATCCAGCCTAATCTTGAACACCTCCAGGGTTGGGACATCCACAGTTTCTCTGACCAACATGTTCCAGTACCTCATAACCCCGCAGTAAAAATTTTTTTCTAATATTTAATTTAAACCTACCTTCCTTCAGCCTAAGGGCTTTACCCCTTGTCCTATCATTACATGCCCTTGCAAAAAGCCCCTCTCCAGCTTTCTTGTGAGCTCCCTTTAGGTACTGAAAGGCCGCAAGAAGTGAGCCTTATTCTTTTCAATCTGAACAGCCCCAATGCTCTCAGTCTGCCTTCATAGGAGCAATGGTCCAGAACTCTATCAGCTTTGTAGACCTAATCTGAACTCACTTCAGCAGGTTCATGTCCTTGCGTTTGAAGTCCTAGAGCTGCATGTGGTATTCCAGGTGCGGTGTCATGAGAGGAGAGTAGAGGAAGAGAATCAGCTCTTCCTTGACTTCCTTGACCTTGCTGGTCAAGCTCATCTTGATCTTTTGCTGATTGTCCTGATAAGGCAGCAGTAAAAGAAAACAGTCAGAAAAGTTGGCATAAGCCCTAAAATATTGCCAGAACCCTGCAGTATTAAGATAACAATTTCTGTAAGGCACAGGGGACCACATAAAATTAAGAAATGACTGAATTGAGATTGTCAATATAATCTAAACCGTGTCTCAATGTCCCTTTGTCTTATAGTACTTAATTGCATGGTGACATATGTCCTGATGTAGTCTACCTAAATTAGACACTTACTGAAATACCTAGAACTCAAATGTAGTTATTCAACATTCTGCTGCTAGCTTGTCAGGAGACAGGTAACTATTACATCTGATTCTGCCACTGCAGGAGCTGAATGGTCCCTAGGGTAGTCTGTTTCATCTCACTGACCTCAGAAAAAGCTGAAAGTAGAGGCACCTCAATTAAGTGCCTGCAACATGATTGGGTGAATAAAGGCAGGAACAGGACTGATTCAGTTCAGAGAGGCATCTGTCAGAATGAATGGTGCAGATTTAATGAGCAGCTAATCAATATTTGGTATTCTCACTGCTGGTAAGTGAACGAGCACATGTCGTCTTTGCTGAACACATTTAATTTTGCTATCCATGTAGAATAATTAATTTTCTCATTAGTATTTTCATGGTGATCCTCATTGAAGTATCTGAATTACTCATAAAAATGAATTTGTGCATCATCTTAATACCCTGTACGAAATGACACACAGAGGCAAAGACTCAGGATATGCAATGCTTAGAACTGTAGTGACCAAGAGTTATCTACTGTGTCCACAGTGAAGTTCATATGGCTGAATTATACTCCCAGGTCAATTTGCATTCAATGGAAGACAGTGCTTTGACTGGAACTTTTATGTGCCAGGACACCAAAGGTTAGGAAGTCCAAGCTGACCAGCTAGAATAGCATAAAGACACGGATGGGTAGGTCTGAAATTATCTTACGTGGCTTCCTTGGGGGTTCAGCAAGACTCCTTTGTGTAATCTCTTTTGAGCTTACACACAGAGCCCATTCTCTCAATCAGGTATTTAGCATGTTCACCCCAAGAACTTGCCTGCCTGACACCTAGAGACGGGAAGCAGGAGTGTCAATATCTCATATTATCATATAGGTTATATTTTAACAGATTAATGTATGGGAGTGCCTGGCAGGAGTCTAAGGAATTCATAATGCCAGAGTCATAGATCAAGAAGGAGGGATATTAGAAGGAATATATGCCAGCAAATCAATGCATTTAGGCCCAGGGACATGTAAGTTTTGGATCTCAAAGGGCTCTAGTTAGGCCTTTTAACTTCTGCCTTTGTTGAGATGAATCCTTTGTGGAACACCTCCTTGAAGTATTCTGTGCCTGTGGTTGTCTCAGGTACTTAAACAAGGGAGGCAGGATTGTCCTGCATTCCTCCTAAATTCTGCCAAGAAGTCATTTCAGACACTTTCTGTTGCCTGAGAGGTTAAAGTCACAAAGTCTCCCTGACTGCTACCTGAAGAGTAAGAGCATTCATGTGTGAAGCTATTCTGGGTCACCTGGCGTGGTGTACCTGACTGTCCTGTGGTCATGTGTCCTTATTCATGTGTCCCTTCCCTTCTGTTCCTGGAATGAATAAGACAGTAATCTTCTTGGCAAAAAAATTATTACAAAGTGCTCTCTCATCCCCTTGGGAGTTCTATTTTCTTACACAGAAGCCCTCTGTTCACACAGCTCTGCCTCACTCCCATGCAAAATTTCACTGTTGTAGTGTTTTCACCTACCTACAACTATTTTTCCACTGTTTTTCAGCTCTTGACAAGAAATGTCTCCCAGAAAGTCTTCCCATATCGGTTCCTATTTTCAGTGTTTCACCCTCTTGGTCTCTGTTCCCCAGTATCACATTTGACTTTTACATTTCCTGCTTGACCAGATCTGCAGTTGACCTCCCGCACTTTCTGGTTCTGAAGCTCTTCCATATATCACAGACCATGAATACTCTTGCACTACTTCTGCTCATTAGTACTTTCCATTTTCAACTGCCTTTGACTGCAAAAAGAAGGAAAAAATTGATACGACGTTCATCTGTGAAAATGCTGGCTTGTACCATAACTGGAAACAACAGCCTAATTACGAGAACTATTAAAATGAAAAGTTTTATCCTATGTTTATCCAAACTGAGTAAAATTCATACTTCAGTGGTGTAATAAAACATGGAAGAAACGGAGGTAAAAATTCTCTGGCTGGACCATAACATTTACGTGGTATAATCAGGGTTGCAGAAAGACGATATAGAATTTGTGACATGGAAAAGGACAAGGAAATTGCTTTCAGGGTTTAGTAAGTGGGATTATCACCTTAATCCTTTTGATATAGATATACCGGGTTCAATGTCATTAGCTATATTGTGTAAGTATTTAGGAAAAAAAGAAAACCTGTGAGATTGAGGATTTGGGCAACATGAAAGGCTGCTTATGTCTGACCTATGTAGCCATAAATTGCAAAGGGCTTCATAAAGCACTTCACCTCAGCTCTTACTGCCAGAAAATTCTCAGCGGCAGTTAGCAAACATCCTCTCAAAAGATGGTTATTGAATACATTACATTCTACATATGTAGAAGGACATGTAGCATAAACAGTACTTATATACCTTGGGAAGAACAGAGAGGAGCATGTGAACCATCATAAATCTGTGTGCTCTGATGATATCTATAAATGCTGCAAACTCTCACTTCCCACCACTTCAATCCAACTATTTAGACTTGCATGTGAATCTGGCCAAATACTGCAACTTTTGAGGGTAATCAGTGGGAGATAAGGCCATTTACTTTCTCCTGAGATTTTCCCAGGCTGCAATTTTGCTCCTGAAAACAAATGCTTCACAACTTTTTAAGCTGTATGTAACACAAAATTAAACTTTCCCTGGCTACGAATATAATTACCTTTTGAATAAATAATTACAACTTTTGTTTTCTTTTTCATTTATATTATGAAGTGCATAGAGGACTTTTTAAGTTATAAAAGTTTGTCATATGCAACCAGGCAAAAAAACCCACGCAATTTATTTTCTTTATTAAAAAAAATATGGTTACTGCTTTAACTACAACTCCAAGTTAACAATTTCAGTTAGTTCTGATTCTTGTTAAAGAAAAAACGTCTAAAAACACTAGTATGAGTTACTTAAAATGTTTGAATCTAACTATTGCAAATAATAAAAATTATTTGGGCATTTCTGGATGTAGGAAAAGTTATTCCTTTTCCTACAATAAATTTTCAAGGCAGTTTTCAATATATTTTTATTATATCTAGGAATCATTTATCAAAATATTTTTCCATGCATATTAAACATGGATATTTTATATTAATAGGATTTTAATCACAGAACTCTAGATCAATATTCCCTGCATATGGTGAATTGAAAGTGGACTGCTTTGTTGTCTTTGGTCTTTCATTGCACACCACCACTTTATTAAGGCCCAAGAGAGAGTTAATTACAAAGGGCTAATAATTTCACCTGTGTAAACTGTTAATACTTGCCTGATAGTGTTTCATTCCAAAAAACATTGTTATGCTGACTTATTACAGAAATTACTTCATACTATTTGCCTACTTTTGCCATTATCCAGTTAATTTATTATTTGACAATTATTTTCATTATCCACAAGCTCTATAATTAATGAAATGCTATTAGGCAAATGATGTATTTAATGAACAATGTCAGAATTCAGTGGACAGATTCTTAATGATTTACATGGTGTTTAATTAAACAGTATTTAATACCAAAACAATATAGAAGATGAAAGTGCCCAGTAAACCCTATTTTTGGAGCATTCTGGTTTTGAGCCTTTTTGAACAGAATTGAGGTTGCACTCTAAAGTGTTTTCACAGCAATACAGAGCTCTAGTTTTTACCTGAGAAGTCTCTAAACCCCTCTTGCATTTTGAGTGATTTAAAGACTTTTGACTGTAAAGATTCGATCGATAGTTCTCTCAAGAGCTTAAGATTCTGACACTTAGATAGGTTCATCCTGAAGCCAGAGATAAGACAATCAGCCAATTTGGAGTTAACAGCTTCTGACTGGCTTAAAAAAGGACAGTGAATTCTTTCCTTTATGCCCAGATGCCTGGCAGGTCTGTTCACAGGCAGAGAAAGAACTGGACCACAGAGCTCCTAAGGCAGAAGTGCGTAACTGTCACCTTTTCAAAGAGGAAATGAAGGTGATATGTGCTATCCTAAAGGGATGTCAAGTCAACTTGGACTGGGGTGCCACTCCTTTCTCATCTAATATGGGAAAGCATTCACACTTTGTGCGTGTGTTACGTGTAGTTAGAGCAGCATGGACTCATAGTTTCCAATAGTTTACAAAGCATGCTGACTGAAATTTCAAAAACACCAACCACAATCACTGCCCTTTACTAAAGCTTCTGCAAACACTTCTTTTTCTCTGTTCCTGTTCACTTATCACATTTTATGCAGAACTTATTTGCAAATACTTTTTCTTAATAACTACTTTTGTACTAAAGTTTTCAGCATTGTTCAATAAATTGTTCTCAATTTATGTTTTTCTGAGTTTTTTCTCTCTGGTGTTTCTTGCAGTGTTCCTTCCCTTTCCCTCTCCCTCTCCTTTCCCATATTACCCATCCAGATACTTCTCACTTTCTTCAGTGCTTTATCATATAATCACAGAATCATGAAAGTGGAAAAGACCTCCAAGATAATCAAGTCCAACCTTTGACTGTACCACCGCCCTGTCAACTAAACCATAGCACAAAGTGCCACTTCCCATTATTTCTTGAATGCTTCCAGAGATGATGACTTCACCACCTTCCTGAGCAGCCCGTTTCCAATGCTTAACAACACATTCGGTGAAGAAATTCTTCCTGATGTCCTCCCTGAACCTCACCTGGTACAACCTTAGGTCATTTCCTCTTGTCTTGTTGCTGGTTGCCTGGGAGAAGAGATGAATGCCCACCTGGCTGCAACTTCCTTTCAGGTAGTTGTAGAAAGCAATAAAGTCTCCCTCAAGCCTCCTATTCTCACGGTAAACAACCCCAGCTCCCTCAGCTGTTCCTCATATGATTTAACACTATATGAAATCTAATCTAATCCAGTCTAACTAATTAATCATCATCTTTGCTTCCTAAACATTTTTTCTTGCTCTTACTAGCTACAGTCATCTTTCTTTCATCTCCCTGGATGGGACCAGAGAATGAATTCTGTCACTCTAAATGCAGGAACTGAGGATCTCAGACAGTGACAATATGTGGATGTTGCTCTCCAAAGAGATTTGGCTGACAGCTTTGTGTATGCAAGACCTAAAATACTTTTTGAAAGTATTTTCTGACATGATGTTAAGAAACTATCTAAAAGGAAGATATATATAAATGTAAATTTCCTGGATGTGTTTTTTAAAGTGAAATGTGCCCTTTCTGGGTTAAATATGATGTAAGAAAAGTAGTAAGAAATAAACATACTAAGGCAGTGTATGTGTTGAAGGAACATCTTAAAATAAATTTCAATTTAAGAGAAGTGTTTCCATGTGTTTATATACACATAAATATAAAAAGACTAGAGAAACATAATTATTTAACAAAATGCTTCAGGAGATACTTAGTGAGACCTTATTCTTCAAATAATTTTTTGATTTGCATCCTAACTTCTTTGGGTGTTGACTTGGTAAGAAACTATGACTGAGAACATAAAATAAAAAAATAGTATTCCTATTTCAGTTAAAGTGGTAACACAATTATTCTTCTTCAAGACAGAAGACATGCATAACCAGCAGTGCTTCAAAGTGTACCCAAGTAGAAGCACATTAAGAAAACATCAGCAGTATGGAGTCCAGAGCTGCATGCCAAGCATGGGAGGCTCAGGGTTTGTGCTCAGGTAGACCCAGCCCTCCTCAGACAGCAAAGGGCACATGATTAATTCTGAGAGTATAAAGAGGAAATTGTCCTAAGCTTGAAATTAAATTCAAAAAGGGTGACAGAAAATGGCAGACATATCAATAACTCTTCAAAGCAGCTTCTCACAGATTCCAACAAACATGATTTATTTGTGAGGATACATAAACACATATAGGAATTTACCAAATTCCTATGGGATTTTGATTATTTTAGACTGAACAACATTTTTTTCATTGCAAGAGTCACATTTGTCAAACAGTCAGTGGCCTGAAGATTGGTTGCTGTCTTATTTGTGTTTGTTCCAAAGTTTCATGGAAATTTAAGATGCAGTGGCTTCCTTCAGTGGCTGTGTCAAAGCTTCAAAGACAATAAAAAACATCTTTACAGGAGAAACACATTGATTAGTTGAAAAGAGTGCACAATAGAACTGTTGTGAACAAACATGATTCTCAACATATGCAGGGCTGTATTTCTCTCAAAGAAATGGTGTTGCTTGAGAATGGAGATGGAAACAAAAAGAA
>JAWWMO010000043.1:15159492-15183395 GCA_035047845.1 Dendrocincla fuliginosa
GATTCTCAACATATGCAGGGCTGTATTTCTCTCAAAGAAATGGTGTTGCTTGAGAATGGAGATGGAAACAAAAAGAATAAGCAAGTAAAAGACATGAAAGCTATCCTATCCTATGCTATCCTATGCTATCCTATGCTATCCTATGCTATGCTATCCTATGCTATGCTATCCTATGCTATCCTATGCTATCCTATGCTATGCTATCCTATGCTATCCTATGCTATGCTATGCTATCCTATGCTATGCAATGCTATCCAATGCTATGCTATGCTATCCTATGCTATGCTATGCTATCGTATCCTATCCTATGCTATCCTATCCTATCCTATGCTATCCTATCCTATCCTATGCTATGCTATCCTATGCTATCCTATGCTATCCTATGCTATGCTATGCTATGCTATGCTATGCTATGCTATCCTATCCTATCCTATCCTATCCTATCCTATCCTATCCTATCCTAATCTTATGTAGGTTTATGAACTTATTTCTTAATCACAGAGTGCATGAACACCTTTCAGAGAAGTATTCATTACTGTGACTATGCATCCCCCACATACAGATATGTTGTACTGTCCTCTTCCAGAGGAACAGCACATGTGGTGTAGTAGAAAGTGAGGACTCTTACTTACTTTCCTAGAGTTTTAGCCTTTCTCCCATTATTATTTTTTAAAATGTACATATTGTGATGTATTTGTTAGAGAGGGCAAGGTAAAAGGAATGTGCTCTGTGCTGGGGGCAGCAGCAGAGAAAATTTGTGATGGCATATTTTTCTGGAGGGTGTGGGTAGAGGATAGGGAGAGCAGGTAGTTCATTTTTGGATCAACCTCTAAGAAATGCATGTCACCTGAGTAGCAGAATTTTACCGCTGCAGTAGAGAGCTCTGTTAGACTGGAAGACTAGAGCTGTCACTGATGTTTTTCATTTCTGAGCTGTAGATATTTGTTCTGCTACCTTGTGCATAGGCCATAAAAACGTCCCCGCTGTATGGCCAAGACCTTGAACTTGAGCATACATTTTGTAAAACGGGCACCAAACTGGTTATGAGGGACCAGGTCTGACAATCTGGTGCATAACCCACTTGGCAAAAGTTATTAAAGCAAATACAGCTACTGTAAAGGTATTGGACTTCTGTGTGGACTTCACTTAGTCAGTCTGTTGCTGCTTCTGCACAGGAAGCAATAGATCAGTGGGGGAGGCCTGATGTGGAAGGTAAGTCTGTTTCATCTAGATGCTTTGCTGTATGAATATGGTTATCCTGCCGCAGTGTCAGAACTGGAGTGTATGCGGAATGATGTGCTCTAACATGTGGATTAATCAGTTTCAGGATGTATTATTCTGTCCACACAACCTGCTGCAAAGGTTCACCGTGAATGTGTTCCATAGACTTCTTTCAAAGGAAACCACTAGAAAATGAGCTTGATGTATTCCTGATAGCCTCCTGTTGCTAGGAGATACACGGCAGCGTTTGGTGCTACTTGGAATTTCTTAGGCAATGAGGACATCACATCAAGGTACATCAGTAATCACTGCCCAGCTGAGGATTGCAGAAAGCACTGATAGCTGATGTCAAGATTTTGCCTGCAGTATTGGATGAAGCCCAAGGCCTAGTAGCTGAGAAAAGAAAGTTTGTAACTCTTCAGAGGCTGCTTTCTGAGACCACTGAACAGTGCAGGAACACTCCTAGAGTGGGGTCTGAGCTGATGACATCCAGATGCATCCCGAGCTGAATGATCTTTCTTGAGAGCGTCATTAGTGGTCCTGCTCAAGCACCAGGCCACCTCAGTGTTAACCCCATGTTTGCAGTGAAGGACTGATTGAAGCACAGACAATTTTCAAATTAGTGGCACCTGGTACTAACCCTTTTAATCAATTCACCTACTGCATCTCTGTTTGAGTGTTGATGATGTAGCATATTGAAAATATGTTTAATTAATGTGGAAAATCTCAGTGGTAGGAAGAGAGGGAAAAGCTGGGGTAGAGTTCTTACCAGTTGATGTTTTCATGTTGATGATTAGACACAGTCCCAGTCTGAATGGAGAGGGTTGTTCAACCCCTAGCATCCAATGACTGAGAAGTGCCTTCAAATATCTGTACTCAGAGGTAGGGTAGTAATGGTGCACCATGAAGGTATTTGTTCTTAGAAGCAGCCTAAGGAAAAAAAATGTTTTGTCTTGAGAGGGGAGGATACCCAAAGTGCCAACACTTTAGGCCAAAAAAAAATAAATCCTGATGTGACTAAATTTGCATAAATAAAGTCTGAATTCAATCTAGACATGTGTACTGTGTGAAACATGCGTGCCAGAAATAGGCCTCTTGGTTCTTATATCCTGCAAGGACTCTGCTAGAGATGCTCTGAGATCTCAGAACTCCATTTCATATGTTTTACCTTGAACAAATGGTGGCTTTTATCAGAAGTGTCTGCTTGGTAAGTATGAGATTTGGGTTCCAGTGCTGCTCCAGGGGAGGAATGGATTTTCAGCACAGTGCCCAGATGACTGGGTTACAGGCTGGCTTCTGGAACAGGTGGCTTTTAATCATGGAGTAGGGTCCACAGGAAGTTAGAACTACAGGATTCATGAGATCAAAGGTGAAAAATTAAGTGACTGTATTTGCATCAAACAATTCAATTGGAGGTGGGAGTTGAGGTGTTACAAGTAATCCCTGGATTGTTTAGTTTTGTTTTTTCTTTTTAAATCAACAGTTGTGTGATAAAAGATATATAGAGCTTACATAGCTTTTATTGCAACCAGAAATACGTGTCTCTATGTGTGCAAATATATATGCATATTGGAGGAAAAAAAAAGATGAATTTGCAGTATTCAAACACATTTCTAAATTTTCCCCAAACTGATGATATAAATAGTTATTACATTCCATTGCTGAAGTATCTCAGTTCTGTGGCAGCCGATTATTTTGTAATCATGAATTCTCTTTGCACTCTTCCTTATTGCAAACTGATGAGCTTGGGACTGCAACATTTACTGTAACAAATGGAAGGCGCTGGGCATCTATAAAGTGTGGTCTCATTTACCCTTCACTTTACTCAGGATGCTCCTAGAGAAGGTAATACATTTTACACTCTGTTCTGGTGATGAATGATGATGCTCTGGATACTTTCTGATGAGAATAAAAATAACTCAAAAGTTTTATCTGTGTCTTCTTATAGTGTATTCTGACAGAATTCAGTTTTAAAATGCAGGAAATCCTACTTCTAGCAAAAGTTGTTGCTTGTTTGATTTTATTTTAATCATGTTGATAGAAAGTTTTGTCCTGGCATGACAAGACAGCGAGATAGAATCTTGCTGAGGTCTACCTGATTTCCTCTTGCAATTATTGATGGTTTTCATGGTAAAATTAGCACTGGGCTATTTTCTAGGCAAACCACAACATTTTTTCTTTCCTGAAACCTTGCAGTTGTCTGGTGTTCATTTCAAGCTTAGCAACAGCAGAATATAAGTGGCAAAGCCCTAAGCTTGTTGCCAATGTGCAGCTAATAAGACATAACAATTATTAGTTTAGATGTATACAATGAGATCTACATATTTCACTAAGATTCTTATACTTCCTTGGCAACTGCTTGTTTTAATTACTTCCCCATAGTCCATAGGAAGAAAACTGGAATGTTAAAGTGAATTTTTTACTGTATATCTTCAGGGAGGCCAAGCAAAATAAGTTCCTTGAAAACACATCCTTGAAATAATTGTGTATGGGTCTGCAGCACTAGCTAGTGTCAGGCAGCAGTTTCAGTGTAAGAAAATATCAGATGGAAATATCTCAAAGTAATTCACTAGCCATCATGGGTCTGATTTTATTGCTTATCATAAAACTACACTGCAGCTGTTCAAAAGAAAAATGTACTTAGCTTGTCTCTGTAAAAGTACCTGCAAAACTCCATCTTATGTAGCTGTGTGTGTGAAGAAACTGATTAGTCCTGGCTCCTTGTATCCCAAATCAGGTGCAAATGTTTTGCTGCTGTTAAGAATTTCTTATTTCTCTATGGATAAAAGTACTTATGTCTAGATTACTATCATAAGAATGGAAGAGGCTTTTGAAGGAGCTAAGTTCAGTTTGCTGCTCCCACAGCCTCCCTATATCCTAAGGAGTGCCTCTGAGTGGCTCTTGGTGCACACTCTGGCTGAATGCCAGCACCTTGATGGGACAAGATGCAAATATACATCTCCTGTCAGCTTCTTGCTTCATGAACGTAATTCGAGTTAAAAGCATTTTTAATGTGCTGTAGCTAACCTTTTCAGAATAAACCACTCAAAAAAATTAAGAAACTGCCTGTGTGGCTTCAATCCTATGTATCTTAAGTGTCTTTAAGAAGAGAAGTCAGCAAAGAAATAGTACTGACATCTGAATATCGCAGTGACTGGGCCCTGACCCACACCAATTCTGAATCCAGAACTACAGGTTTATTTCCTGTTGCTTCTTTGCTTCTCATATCACAGCACCTGATATTTTTCAAAGCACTAATGAAGAACTTATCTTAACCTGAAGTGAAGGGGTCAGCATTGTCTCTGCTTCATTTACCGGGAACTGAGACACAGAGAAATGAAAAACAATACTCACCCAAAATTCTGCACTTTATTATAGCTCATGGTTGAAGCTAATGTAAAGTGCATCCACAAGCATGCAACAACTCTGTGTGTCCCTGAGGATGTTGAAAAAGAGCTCAGAATTACAGTTTGAACACACTTAGATTAAGATATATGTTTAAAGCACTGTAACTGTTCCTGGGTAATTCTACTACAGAAAAAAAAAATCGTTACTAGCTGGTGAATACTGAGAGGATTTGTCTTGTGTTAGAGAGAAAATCTGGCAGTGACTGGTCTTCTTCAAGGTGGTACTCAAATGATTTAATGCTGAAAAGAGGTAGGCTGGCTACTGAAAGTAAGAAAATTATCAGGAATGAAATCGCTGTGATTACTGAGAGTAAGAGGGGAAGAAAAGTTGTGTATATCCAACACTCATGGCCTACTGCAGGATTTTCAGCATAACATGGCCTCACATACCCACCACTGGAAGGAACTGGAAGTATGCTCAGTATATGCTAAACTTTGCTAAACAGGCTCCTGTGTGGTATGGATGAACGGACATTTCTTGAAAGGCTCATGACTTGGTAAACCAAGAGCTGTTTTTCATGTCAATGGTGAAAGTCTGAAGTTCATCATGTTTTATGGCTCTCTTAGTTTCTCAAAGAGAATAAATAAGGTTTAAGACCATGAAGTTAATTATTTTTACCTCGTGTCACTCTCAGAATAGACTGACTTATTTCTTTTGAAGGTTTCCAACATCTTTCATTCTGAGCCAGATCATGAAAATGTACTTCTAAAGATTTAGGTATAGAGAAAAGTAAGATAAAGTCACTGGAAAAACAAACTACAAAATTTAGACAAATTTGAGAAGACAAACAATATTTTTAGTAGCATTTTCTTTCTGGAGAAGAGTACTTAGGCACATTTACTTTGATAGAACCTCCTGGGTTTATTGCCTTATTTACGTGAATATTTTCTCTGAACAGTGATGCAGAAACACTGAATTCATTAATGATACATGCAGTTAATTTCTTGGCAAAACATTTCTGAGGAAACCCACTGCTAGGAATTAGCTTTATGCAAAGAAAATCTTTATGCCAAGAAGAAAAATACATCATAGCCAGAAACAATAGTTCTTGTTGTACTAACCTCTGGTTGTACTGACTATGGCTGCCTGGCCTCTTCATTATTAAAGAAAACATGTCATCTCACTGAGAATTAGCTTGAATACCATTCACTTTAAAAGTGGGAGCCAAAACCAAGGGAAATGTAGATTGCGTGCCAACAAAATAGCAGCACAAAAATTGGTTTAGCTTCAGTTACTGAAGCTTGGATTTATGTTCATATCTAAACTATCTTTATTAGAGTTGGCAGCATGGTGTGAATGTAAGAAAGCCTCATGATAAAATGTGCTATCTGTTCAGAGGTCTAGTGGCAAGATAACTTGCAAACTTACCTTATAAGGAAAAGTCTTGCTAGGTTATATACCTAACCCAAATCAATAGTTGAGTTGTGCTTTCTGGAATAACAATGGCACAATTTTTTTCTGTTTTCAATTTGGCATTCCCAGAATATTTATTTTATAAGCCTCAGCCTTGTTTTCACATGAAATAAGGTATTATTGTATCTATATTTCTGTCTCAGATGAATTTACATCTGTGAATTCTCCACATTTTTTTTTGAAGTATGATCATGCCACATACACTGAAAAGCCTGCTTAAGTCCTTTTCACACAGGGCTGTGAAGGGCCTTCCCTCCTTTTTGTATGTGGAATCTTGGAATGGTGTAACCGCCCAACCTGTAATGGGGCTTGCATGTATTTCCTTACACTATTTTTTCATGGCTGTTAGAACTGTTGGACAATACAAACTACCATTATAAAAAGCACTGGCTAAGAATGGATTTTTTTAGGTTTTTTTTTTTTTTTTTTTTTTTATCTCCTGCTGCTGCCTGAAAATCACTGAAAGCCTTTGCCTAAAACACAATTCTCTATGAAGAATTGTATTCACAATGAGAGAAGGAGAAGGATTAAATAATATCTGAATTTCTGTGCTTTTCACCATGGAGTATGAATTTCTAGGATTAGTCAAATAAATTAGACATTATAATAAAGGGGCCTTCAACCTATATCAGAGACTGCAGTTTATAATGTTTTTTTTTCTAATTACTCATCAGGTTCAGATTTCAAGTGCTCTATGCCTTTCCTCGAAAAATTGTTCCTGGTTCAGTTTTTTATCTTTATTGACTTTGAGGCTTACATAAGTATCTCCAGTATTTTCCCAAAGAATTGTGTTAGAGCTGTTCCTTTGTAGAGTTTCAGTTTGTGGGAGATTTTGCCTATTTGATATTCTGATTCTTTCCCCTTTGAAGTTCAGCAGAAGTTCTGCATTTAATGCCAGGGAGAATAGGATCTAAGGATAAATGAGGATGTTGGGCAAGTCACTAAAAAATAAATTCTACAGCATTTTGCCTTTGTCAGAGAAATAGATCTGCCTTGGTTTTTGGCTTCCGGCCTTTTTAAGCTCATCACAGTCTCACATGCACATCAGAAAAACACTCGTATCATTCCGAAAACACAAGTCCTTGAACTTTACTCATAAATTATGAGTAAAACTGGAGATGGCTAAACAAAACATCATAGGGGTAAATTAGCAGCTAAACAGGAGCTTGTGGTGGACTGTGCTGAAGGAAATTAGAAGTGTTTCATTGTGTTGAAACCTTAAGTACTTGACTTAGGTTGAATTGTATTTAATACATTTATTGATGTCCATATAAAGCTATAATGATGTGCTAATAGTAGCTGCATATTGACATCACAATCAAGAAAAAAATTCAATGTAGTAGGGGTAAAAATATCATATAGAAGGAACTTTATTGTCTTGAGAACTGGAGATGCCGACAGATGAGACAAAATAACATTATTCAGTAGAGGCAAAAGCCGTGAAATTTCCTCTGCTTTCAATAGCAGATTAGATCGAAGCAACAGGGGAAAAGAAAGAACTGAGTGTATTAGCTGGCTACAAGATGTTTTGGAAAATAAGATTGTGAAAAAGTCCAGTGTTCAATGTGAATATCTCTTAAAACACAAGATTTTCTCAGCTAGAAGAAAACTGACTCCAGAACACATGCTGTCTTCCTTCTCCAGATGTGCTACTTGCAGAGGTAATGACCCCGATCCTGTTCCCAGCTGCTAATCACTTTCTCCTTCACATCATGATGTGTCTTTTAAGTCATTTTAGTCAAAGTGAGATGGGTTGTCTTAAAAAGTTTCAGCTGAAGATGAAAATGAGCTCTCCCGGATTATTTTACCAGAAATAAAAATAATCACCTAAGTGGCTTGCTGGCATAATCTAAGCAAGTGATAGTCTGTCAGGGTATCCCTGACAAAACATGGAGCATTAAATGGAATGGTAACCTCTGGTTACCAATAGTAATTTTCTATGGTTCCCATAAAAATGGTAAACTCTGCACTGGGTGAGAAGATAAGGTGTAACAGCAGCTAATAAGTTCAATGTACCAAAACTCAGCTGCCTTTGCATTTGAGGGTTACTTTCTGTGAAAATACGAGGCACCGATAAAGTGCTGGAAGACCTGAAAACACATTTAGTGACCACTCATAAGACAATAAGAAGCCACTGAATCCTGGTCTAATATCAGTTCCTGGAAAAAAGATTTTACCAAGGAATAAAACCTATTCTAAGCACCTAAAAGAAAACAAGAAGATAAATAACAGGTATTACTGAATTGTCAATAGTAAATCATGTAAAACCTGCCTGATTGCCTTCCATAGCAGAACTGCAGGAACTGTGAACAGGGGGAAAGCAGTAGATATTGTATAATGACTTTTGTAGGGCATTTGAAATTGTCTCTTATGACAATCTCATAAGCAAACTCTGGAGTCATTGTCCAGATGAAAAGTATCAGGTGGGTGTTAGACAGCTTTGCTAACAGTACCTGTGGAGTCCTTGGCAATATTTCACTGTCAAAAAAGAAGGAAGGGTCAGATGGGAATATACAGAGTTCTGTCACAGGTCTAGTTCTGTTCAATGTTTCTATTAACAAATTGAACTGAAATTGAATTGAAATGGAAAATATGCTTATTAAATTTGCACATGTCATGGAACTGGGAGATATCACAAGGATGGAGGCAGGATTAAAGTTCAAAATTATCTTGACAAATGGGAGACATGGCCTAAAAATTGGATGAAATACAAGGTACAGCACTTAGACAGAAATAATCTGCAAGATGAAACCAGTAAGGGAACAGCAGGCTCACAAATAGGTTTCAAAAGCAAAGTCTGGGAGTTACAGGGCAAAAATGGGCAAAGATTGTATGCTAATATTTGTTTGTTGAACTAGAGGAAAAATGTGTACCAGGAGAGATTATAGTGACAAAGAAAGAGCGATAAGGAAATACAGACAAAATTATCTAAGAGAAAAGATTGAGTTAAATGGGATTATCTATTTCAACTGCAGCACAGATATAAAAGAAAAATAACTGCCTTCAGGTATTTTAAGTAATGTTCAAAAGAGAAAATATCTGCACTCTTTGTGGACAAGAGAGATTTTGTCTTCAGATGCAGCAAGAAAGACTGAGTTAAATGTAGAGGGGAAAAAGTCTAATGATCAGCAGATTAAAGCAGAGGAATCTTTGCTCAGGAAGGCTGTGGAGTTCCGCTCACATCTTAAACACAGACTGCCAGGGGTGGCACACACAGATGTCCTTGCCTTGCAGTGGGTCTTGATAGTCCCACTAAATCTAACTTTTGTGTGATACAATGACAATACAACACATTAAAGAAACATTCTTGGAAATTTTATTTAATAAGAGTGATTCTTTATGAAAAGTTGAAGTCCTTTAGTAAAACCCAGTATGTGGTTTGATATGTGGAAACATTTCATTACAGAAATAGGTGTAGGCAAAAGGAAATCTTGACATGAATTTATTAATACTACTATAATTTGAAAAAACATAAATGGTGAGAAGAGGTGATAATTTATTATGTGACAATTTTATTTTCCTCCATAGTAACTATTTTTAATATGGATTAGGTTCTAACAAAGGCTAAATGAAAAAGACAATTATTTAACCCTTAATATTTGATAATATTATCTGTAGTTTGACATTTGTGTATGTGTTCATTTTATCCTCTTAAAAAGTAAGAAAGCTTAAAAGACTGTGTCAGTGTGTGCAGTTTGCTTAAGTATTCCCTGACTTTCCATCAGTGGCAAGTCTTTGCTGCTCCAGACTTTTCCCCCTGGTCTCAGGGATCTAGGATTTATTGAGGTCAGTCTTGTTAGTTAAGAACTGAGGCAAGTTTTTATTTTTCATGGTGCTGGTATTATTTAAGTTGTAGTTGAGAGAGTGAGGGGGTTTGCTGTCTTGTAAGAGGAAAATATTAATTTTGTTCATTCAACATTGTGAATGCTAACTCTGGATTTTACCTAAGAAGTTGATCATGTCTGTAAAAAGGCATCTCTTGCAGTAGTCATATAGACTGACTACCCCAAAAACCTTCTGTTGTCTGAAATGTAGCCAGGAAATTGCTGAAATATGTCTCTGTGAACAAGAAATTCCATGCTTTCTAGAATGTGACATTATTATGTATTTGCTGTCTCCTTCAGAAAATTTGGACAGCCTTCTATTATATTTGTTTGTTTCAGTTCAGTAACTTTTTTGTCTTTCTTTTAAGCAGAGGGCTTTTTAGCTTGTAAAACAAGGCTTCTTCATAAAGCCAGGCCAATTCTGATGGAGATTAAAAACTGCTTTACTTATTTAGAATTTTAAAGATTTTTGGTCATGCCTTCTCCCAGAATCATTCCATCACCAAATAGTCAGTCCTATTCTTGAATTCCCTTCATTCCATCATCCACTTAAAAGAATGGAAGAACACTATAAATGCAGATATAGAATAAATTTTTTCCCTTTCAGGAGATAGACAATTTTGTGCTGGACACGAGTGGTTTTGTAGCCTCCTTTGGTGAAATATATCTCACACTGTTTTAGATACCTGCAATGCAGACATCTACATCTGAGTCACCTGATCAGATTTACTTGGTAGTTGAAAGAGGAAAATAGGTAGTTTACATACAATTCCCCTGACCCATTTTGCATACGAACTTTAGGGTGAGATTGTAAAAGTTCCTATCTCACGCAATCATAAAGAAGTCTATATGTGAAGAATCCACTATCTGTGGAAGAGACCCTTTCCCAAGGGAAATGTTCCACTCTTTCAAATTGCATCTCTAAGGCAACAGGGAAAAGTCTGTATCCTGGTGCTCAGACACTAAGGACCAACTCCCTCATGTGCTCTGTGTTGCTCTGTTACTCACTAAACAGGTGATCACTCATTACAATTAGTGAGAATGAAGGATGATAATCCAGTATCCTTGAGATGATCCAGATATTACCATTTATTTGTTTGTTTTGCTCAAAGTCAGTCATTGCCAAGAACTGAATTGTAACATAGGTATTTTCAAACCAACATTTAATTGCTGAATTTTGGTGGGGAGTTCCAAACTGAGCCAATAGAAAGCATTCTATTTGGATTCTTTTTTCAGGGAAAATTTGGAGAAAAAGGTTGAAATATTGAATTTCCCCAGCACCCATGTTATCCACGCCTACTGCAAAGTATCTATAATATAGTATATTTCCCATAATATTTTATATTTTCCAAATCACTGGCACCTATTACAAATGTAAACTGTGCAAAGAATATACAAGTTGCATTGTCAGTTAGGTTGTACACAGATGAATGACAGGTTCAAGACAATAGATGGTATAATAAACTGCTTTAGTTAGAGGAAATTATATCCAATGTCCTGAAAAGAAAGACAACTTCTTCAAATACTTTTTTTTATTTCTAATTTTGCATTTATTAGGGATGAAAGTAATATTTTAAAGAGGGGAGAAATTCTAGTTACACTTTTCAACAAGGCATAATGATTGTTAGACTGCAAATGTTCTGTGTCATGGCATAAATGAAACTATGTAGAATACATTGGCTGATAAATAATTAGTCTTCTTTGGCTTGTGCATGCAAAACATTGCTAAACACATCTTCAGTATTAAGAAATAATGATAATGAATATTGCAAATAGATCAGAGAGTCTGCAAACAGAAGAATCCTGACAACCTCTTTAGGGATAAAATCCTCTGTTTTTGTGTAAAGTACAACTATAACATTTCATAATTGGAGAAAAAGAACCCTCCTATTTCTGCAGATGAAACTCAATTTTAAAAAATTCTTCTATCATCTATAATCTGAAATGAGGAGATTATTCCCCTGGAACTGACAGAGAATTCAGCTTGCTCAATATACTGAAAAAATCTCAGAATTATTGCTCAACAGCTTGACAAGATAGTCATGCACACGCTGGGCTGAAGATCTTCATAGTTGCCCATGAGAAATCTATATAACCTTCCCTAACAAAACTACTTCTTCAGTGTTTTTTTATTTGTTTGTTTTCAGAATGCAAGTATTTTTTGTTAACTTTACTATATAATGGCATTTTCATGGCAACACAAGTAATCACAGTTTGCTGGAAGAATAATTTCAGTGTCACAAAACTGTCACTATGATCTCGAGGGGTAAAAAGAAGTGGTGTGGCACTATGTGCCTCTGTCACAAAGCATGTTGTTTTCACATTCTCAGTGCCTTTATGCTCAAACACAAAAACAGGCTCTTTAATAATTCACTTTGTTTTTTTAAACATTTAGAATTTGTCTTCTCAAAAGACTGGCAATTTTCATTAAAATCCATCCAAATACTAATTGCAATTAAATAATGATACTATGCTCACACCTGTGGCCTCAGTAGGCCTGACTTATTCTCTTGCAGATGAAAGAGAGGGAATCCCTGAAGACATCTGGAGGAGACCACAGGAACTCAAGCTTTACCTCACATTTCTCAGTTGTCTGTATGAGGAATTGAGACTAAAATCAAAGGAGGCTGGATTGGGGCTGCCTAGCCTTCTGCTGCGGTTAGATACCTAATGGAGAAAAGTAATCTCTTTTTCCAGCACACTGTGATTCCAAAAGTATCCAAAAAGCCTATGTTCAGGATCCTCCTTGTCTTGAGAAAGTTTGATGGCCCTAATCACACCAAGATCCCATGGTGTTTTAAGGAGTGCAGTGAGGACTTGGGATTCCTCTTGCTGAAGCAAGGAGACAGCTGGAAGAAGAGGTCTCATTTGGACAGAACAAAAAAGACAGCACTGCTTCAATCCCTGTCCTATGGCACATGTACATATTAATGGAAGAATATGACTGGTAAAGAAAGACAGACCTAGGGGTGGAAATTGAAATGTAAAGTCTCATTCCCTTCCACTAAGTGGCCCTACTTTCCTTTTTCTTTTTTTTTTTTTTTTTTCCCTGGGATGCTGACCTAAGTAAGATTCAGATTTTATTTTCCTTGTAGCATTTGCAACACTGAGAAAGTCCTGTAAACCAGTACTAGTACTCTGGGAATCATGGTGGAATCCTTAGCATTTGAAATAAAAGCTGAATTATTTTTCAGAAGATATTTTCTGGTTCACCCTGAAGTCATGCGCTTCATTTTGGGAATCGTTTGGTAAAAACTATGTCTCATGTTATGCAGAGTTGGACAGAATGGTTAAAATGATACTTTCTGGACTTAAAAATCTATGAAACCTAAACTTTCATTGACAATTTCATTGTGATTTGAAGGCACTCAACACACAGACATAAGAAAGCATATTAAAATAACGAAAAAATGTCAATGCAGCTCCCTGGAAGGTACAGCAGAGGATCAAAATGCTCCCTTTGGGCCTTAAGTGAAATGCTGGTGAAATGCAGACCATGGTTAATTCCTAAGGCAGCTGGAAGTAGGATTAAATCTTGACTTCTCACTTCAGAGACTGCATAGAATCCTGTTTCTACAGTGAAAACCACTACTATTTGTTGTCCTTCAGTGAAGCTGATTGTTAAAAATTGTTTAATTTTTCTTGTCAAGTCTTACTGTCATTGTGTAATAATATTAATGGAACTTCTATCAGAAAATCACTTTTTGCATTGTGCTTTTAAACTCTGAAATATTTGAGTAATTGAATTTTTACTTTTTTAACTATTTCTTGAGAAGCTCTGCTTGTATTTGCGTAGCGTTAATAAATATTTTTCCTTAATCTTTTCTCATACCAGCCATTTACTTCTCTTTCTGATTAGAAGTGAATATAGTATTAGTAAGAAAATGTTAAAATGGAAAACCATACTGGTTTAAATGTGAAGGCAACAAAACACTTTTGCATGATACACTTATATTGCATGTGTTTTCTAAAGATGATTAAATATTCCTAGTAGAGACTTTGAAAGTTGCCTAGATTTTGCAAATTTAGAGAAGTGTTAAGCCTCACCTACAGTTCACCTTCTTTTGCTGATTTCTATTACAGTAAATGGCATTTTCATGCATCTCAGTAATTTTCAAAGGTCATTTTATTGGCTCAAATATATGTATTACAGAAATAGATTATGTAATCCATTTGCATTTGTTCTGTAGTTAATAACAGTCCCAGTTACTTACACTTTACTTAAAATGCATATGTATGGCATAGAAATTATTAGGCCAAGATGTTCAATTAGGCATGTATAAAATATGGCTCAGTGCCAAAGTCTATTAGAATTTTTTGAGACAGCTTGTTGAATGGTGGTAGAGAAATGAAAAATGTGGCAGCTACAACACTGAGAACAAAAAAAGAAAAGCAATTTGTATTATGTTTTCTTTTATCTGACATAGGTGCAATATCATGAAATGTTCTGCAATTTTCAGTTACTGATTCATGGTAGAATTAGTCCTTTATTTAGAGCCTTCCTGATTAAGTCTTTTGTCTTAATAAATATGAAAGTAGGCATTTAAAATACAGTAATTTTTGAGGAAAGGTATATATATGTATATATCATAGGAATCTAAGAATATTTTTCAGAAAAATAACACATATATTTATACCTTTGATATAACAAAAAAGAGAAAAAACAAGAGCCAACATTTTTCTTCTTTGTTTTGAATTTTTTTTCTTGTTAGAGGGCTTAGCTTTTTATCTTCTAAGTGATTTCTGCTTAGTCTATTATTATGAAATTTCACTAGAAATACACTAAGTACTTGCCAGTTGTCATTTATTAATGCAATAAAATAAAGGTAGATAAAATCTCCAGAGGTTCTAGCAAATGAAAGAAGATACACAGGAACATTATTTTCTTGCTCTTTCAGTGTGACAGCAAAGACATTATTTTGTATAAATATTCTCTAAGAGTTGAGTTTTACTTAAAGAGTTCATCTTTGGATTCATGAAAGCTCTTACGCAGAGATTTAATTTCAAGTTTTACATCGGTCTGTTGTTGTCAGAGGTAAGTATAAGTATGTGCTCAAGTGCTGTAATATACTAGAATTCTGCTTGCTGGTTTTCAGGCAGTTAAGTGGAAGAAATCATATGAGATTTGTGGATGTAGTTGACATATTAGTATTGCAATAGACATTTTTAAAGAAAACTTAAGCTGCAACATTGTTTTCTTTGGTTCAAGACACTTTTCAGACTCTTGGAGGATCATTTGTTCCTGGCATTCTCTATTTGTTTTGTAGTTCTACTGGCTACCAAAGGCACTTTGATTCTTTTTATGACTTTTCATAGAACAAGTTTTTTTTATGCTACAGGAATAGAAAACGCAAAATAAGCCAGAGATTTCAGTAAGTTCTGTCTGGGCTCTGTTCTATTAGTTTTTTCATACTACATTAAAAAAAAAATAAAAGGGGAAAAATGGAGAATAAAAAGAATGAAACCCTTGCACAAAGAAAGACACTTCCTAATATATCATAGTTGCATATTTTTAAGTGCCCACTGGGAAAGTTCACAAGCTAACATCACAACAAGTCCATCTTGGACTCATTCATGTTTAATGGGACTAACTTCAGAAGGGTTGATGAAGCATTTACGTAAACCCTTCAGGCAGCTCATAATTGGCTATGTTAAATGAATCTGAATATATTGTGAAAAGACAATAAATACTCAATGCCTTGGAAAAATCTGGTTAAACTTGTAAAAAATCACTAGGGTATTTTTAGAAGTTTGTGTTGTTGCAGTATGGTTACTATAAAACCTTAGCATAATTATAATTAAAATCACAGCTATGAACAGTAGAACTCATTTAGCTGAGCTACAAGCTGTGGGGAAGTGAGCTGAGAGCTATACAACAACTTATAGGCATTGCCTTATATGTTGCTTCCTGAACTGTTTAAATATTTTCACTTAGAAAATAGTATTAAAACATCAACAACCAAGGGAGGGACCAGAAACTAAGACTTCTACCCTGATGAGTACTTAATCAGTAGATTTAATGCATGTTTCTTGCTCTTTGCTCTTGAGTGTCTTATCAGTACTCTAAATCATGCTTCCCTTTACACGCACACTTCTTGCACTCCTGTGTAACTGGGCAGCTTCAAAAAGAGCAGAAAAAGGCATGTCTGGCAAAGCCTTCAGCCTGGTGGCTACAGCTTCTGCCCAAAATAGAACAGTCAAGGCAAAGCATGCTAGCCATGAGGCCACAAAGTCTTATTTGTTCTCATGGGACCAGTGCCCATGGTACAGGCAAGGCAGACAAGGAGGGGTGTCATTCTCTATATGTCAGTGACCAGCTGGAGTGCACAGAGCTCCAAATGGGAATGGAAGAGATGCTGATGGAGATCTTATGGGTCAGGACTAAGGGGTGAGCAAGGACAGGTGATTTTAGAGTAGGGGTCTGCTAAAGGGTGCCTGACCAAGAAGACTGAACTGATGAGGCTGTCTACAAATAGATAGTAGTGGCTTCACATTCACAAGCCCTGGAACTCATGGAGTACTTTAATCACCCCAGTATCTGTTGGAGGGATAACACATCAAGGCACAAGACATTCAGGAGGATCTGGAACCCACTGATGATAACTTCCTTCCACAAGTGATAGAGGAGCCAACCAGGAAAGGTTCTTTATTGGATCTTGCTCTTAACAACAAGGAGGAGCTTAGTGGGGCATGTGAAGCTCAAGGGCAGCTTGGGCTGCAGTGATCGTGAAGCAGTGGAGTTCAAGATCTTTGGGACAATGAGGAGGGCAAGAAACAAGCTCACTACCCTGGACTTCAGGAGAGCAGACTTTGTTCTCTTCAAGGATGTCTTTGGCAGAGCGCTGTGGGATAGAGCCCTAGGAGGAAGAGGGGCCCAAGAGAGCTGGATGACAATCAAGGATTGTCTTCCACTGGCTCAAGGTCAGTGCATCCCTACATAAAAGAAATCAGGGAAGAACTCTAGAAGGCCTGCATGGGTTAACAAAGAGCTCCTGGACAAAATTAAATATGTTGCTTACAGAAGGTGGAAGTAGGGAAAGGTAGCCTGGGAGGAATATAAAGAAATTGTCCAAATAACTAAGGATCTGGTTAGGAAAGGTAATGGACTGGCGGAAGTAAATCTGGCAAGAACTAAAAGGTAACAAAATCCTGTATCTTTAGTTATATCAGTGATAAAAGAAAGACTAGGGAAAGTGTGGGTCCTCTCAGGAAGGATATGAGAGGCCTGGTTATCCAGGACATGGAAAAGGCTGGGGTACTCAATGACTTTTTTGCCACAGTCTTTACAAAGAATACTCCAACTACACTACTGAAGTTGCAGAACATGAAAGCAGGGGCTGGGAAAACGAAGAACTGTCCACTGCAGGAGATGACCTAGTCTGAGAACGTTTAAACGCAAATGTACACTGGGCAGAGAATGGATTGAGAACAACTCTAGAGAGGACAGAATGGATTAAGACTAGCTCTGGGGATAAGGACTTGAGGATATTTGTGGATGAAAAGCTCAATATGATTTGGCAATGCTCATTTGCAGGCCAGCAGGCCAACAGCATCCTGAGCTCCATCAAAGGAGATGACCAGCAGGTAGAGGTCCCACCTGGAGTACTGCAGGACTCAACATAAAAAAGATGAAAATCTATTGGAATGAGTCTAAAGGAGAACCTGTAAGATGATCAGGGTGTTGCAACACCTCTCATATTACGACAGGCTGAGAGAGTTGAGGCTGTTCAGCCTGAAGAAGAGAAGGCTCCAGGGAGACCTTACAGCAGCCTTCCAGTAAAAAGGCAGCCTACAAAAGAGTTGGAGAGGGACTTTTCACTATGGAATGTAGTGACAGAACAAGAGGGAATGAGCTTAAGTGGGAGGGCGGTAGGTTAGGTGTGATACAAGGAAGAAATATTCACTGTGAGGGTAGTAAGATACTGAATTGTGAGAGAGGTTGTGGACTTCCTACCCCTCAAAGTGTTCAAGACCAGACCGGATGGGTCTTTGAGCAACCTGGTCTGGTGAAAGGTGTCCCTGCTCATGGCAAGGGGGTTGGAACTAGGTGGTCTTTGAGGTCCCTTCCAACACAGATCATTCTATGATTCCATGGTCTCTTAGAAAATAAAAGGCCTTGCCCATCAGGTCAGTACATAAAATATGGCTCTCAGCTTGAGGAGAAGGAAACATGCAGTGTGTGTTTCATCACAACTAACTTCTCATGATCCTAAATTCAGATGATTACCTCTAAACGCATTGTCCCAAGCTTCTTTGCTGATAATGGGGGGGAGGGAGGAGGAAGCACACATTTAGAAAAAAAATTAATCACACCCATTAGTGTAATTTTCACTTCTTTAATTGTAAAAGCAAACCCTGTGAATAATGCAGATGTAGCTATGCAGATTTGACCAGTGTTTGGTGTTTGATTACTGTTAAAAGCTGCCTTGAATGTCTAAGCTCCAGAGAAAAAAAAATGTTAAAGAGAAAATCTTTCTGCCTGCCTTTCCAGAGTGCCTGTTGACAAGAAAGGGCACCAAAAATGCCTATCTTTTGTACTGTGCACACCTATGGTAATGGGGCCCGTGAAATTCGAGTTAAATTAGCGCTTTGCAAATTTGTCTACTTAGTGTGAGTTTCACGTATTTGAAAAGCTCCATGTAGTACTGCAGCTTTTCAATGTGATGGGTGCCAAAATAATAGTAGTACCATCATATAGTTACAATTAAAGGGAAAGTTTTGTCAGTAAGCATTGCTGCTTTAGTGAAATAGAATAACACTGAACAACAAGCTGTTTCTGTTTAAAAAAAAATGGTAAATCTGCACATTTTAGAGAATATTTGGTGAAAGCTGGTTATGCTTATCTCCAAATCATGAACAATATCACCTGTTTGAAATCTATCTTCCCAAAATTGGTTCTTGTTTCTCTGGATATCATCAGTGTGGCAGGTGCAATGCAGTGGGAAACCACAAGAATAGCTCAAATATTAAAAATGTTTCCTCAGTTAGGATATTTAAACTTCACAATACTGTGAAGCACTATGAACAGAGAAAGTGTAATTTGGTAATGTGAGAACTGGTAATTAAGAATATATTTATTATAATGTTCTAACCTAACTTAATGATTGCACTCTGTCAAACATGTTGTGTTTGCTTTCATTTTCTATATAGTTAAAATGTGTGGTCTTGATTGTGACCATTCCTTTCATTTAAGAATGAAGTTGTGATTTAGCACAATCATCCTACACATATACTAGTTTTCCACACAGCAGGCAAAATTAAGGAAAATCTGATTAGAATTGTTTTTCAAAGTGTTTAAGGTTTTGTTGCCTGCTGTATACCCCTGCTCATATACTGAACAATAATTATTATCCAGAATTTAGGAGAGAAAAGAAAAAGTGAACTCTTGCTTTCCCAGTCCACTAAGTCATTTGAGCTGCTGCACAACAGTTATTCTCTGATTAATGTAACTGCTGAAGCAGGGTAGATATAGATGACTATGAACTTCACACATTAATTAATTATCGGGCTTTTCAGATGAATAAAATCTTAAAATGATTTATGAATAAAACTATTTCAAAAGGAATGACACAAGCTTAGATCATGACTTGAGCCTGCTGCTGTTTAAGAGTTTTGTCATTGATTTTGAGAGGTGTTAATGGAAGGTATAAACTCACCATCCATTTCTGGGAGACTCCTCTTGATCTTATTAGACTACCAGGCCTGAGCAAAATGGCAGAGGTTTCACAGGTAATAACTAAGTGCCCTTTAAGTTCAGTTGAATGAGAGACCCCTTAGGATAATTTACGTTTTTGGTTTTATATGTTAGTTTCCATAACTTTTGACTGGGCTCATTATAGGGGTTTATGCACTAAAGGAGCTCTTAAACAGAAATAAGAAAAATACAATACCATATTAAAAAAAAAAAAAAAAAATCTCAGCTTCTTTCTAAAGTCATAATTGCCTAAAGTGCTGTTTGCTTTTTTGGTTTGGTGGGTTTTGGTTAATTGTTTTTTACATTAGTTCTGCGGGCTTCTAAAAATCTGCCCTCAGTCTTCATTGTGGGGAATAGATCAGTATCAGTCACTGTGAGATTTGTGAGTTCATCCACCTTTATTACCTCAAAGGTTTAATTTGTTTTCTCAGTTCAGATACTGCTGCCTTCCTTCTAAAAGTTGACCAAAGAGCTGCCAGTTCACTTTTAAAAGAAACTTAGCAATTAAAGCACAAGTCAGTAAACAAAAGCTTTGAATTCAAGTTCTGCCTCAACCTGGAGTGACCAAAACCCTTAATACTGACCTCCAAGTGTGTGTTATTTTCTCACTACTTCAGTATTTGACTAGTTTGTTACTCAACCCTTCTTTGAAATCTGTCCACATTTAAAGTGGTATCAAAGTACTAACGGGCCCAGGAGGAGTCTGCAGGAGTGAGAATCTTTGGCTTCGTGATTGGGGCACAGGCTGAATCACAGAGGATCAAAGATGACTTGTATGCATATATTTAAAATTGCCCCTGAACAGAACACACACCGCAGTATGCTCTAAGATCATCCTGTTTAGTTCTTCTGCTTCCCTTGGTACCCTAGTGAGGCCTGAGGTGCTCTGTGTATCTTGGACATGTCATAGCAGAAGGAATGGAGACTACAGATTAAGTCAGCATTAGAGGAATAATATGAAGAAAGGGCATTTATACATTGCCTTCATAGATAACTGGCCTGAGAGATGAACCACTGAATGTGATATAGCCTGACTTTTAGCAAAGTTTGCAACACACTTCCAAGTGACATTTTCATAAATTAAGTGTACAAGTGTGTTTTGCATGAAAACACCACTAGGTGAACACACATTGTGGTGGAAAACTCTGCTTCTGGAGTAAGTGTCACTTGTTAGCTGCTCACCACAAAGACATTTCAGGAGAAACCTTGCAGAAGTCTGTTCTGGATCTGAATCTATTTCATGTTTTCATTAGTGAATCAGGTGATGGAGGAAGGAACAGAATGCATTCTGTTGATAAATCAAACTTAGAAAACTGTTTTGGGGAGAGGGGTGAGAATTCAAAACAGTCTTAATAAACTGAAGGATGATTTGACAGAAATGAGATGAAGCTCAAGACCTGAAACAAATTGCAATGAGAACACCACCATGGTGAAAATGCTGTAGATCAGAGGTATATTTAAGTGAATCTTTTGTATGGCCATAAAGGAAAGTGATTCATCAAAGCATTAACAAATACTGTTTGGCCATGAATGCAAAATCAAGGTATAAATTAGCAAAAACAGAGGTTTAACAAGCATATCAGAAGTACATTACTTCAGAGTATGGTGTTTTTTTGAGGCCAGAATATCTTCTTAATTTGGCCAAGCAAAGTCTGAGCATGGAACCAGACAGCAAGCTGCTGACAGATTTTGCTCTGTGAAAGTGCTTAATTTTAATATTATCTATAGAAGAACATAGTGCATCTGTCAGATTCTGCTGAAGTAAACCTCTAGCTTCTGCAATCAATTTAGAGTGACTGAACAGAGTCAAACTCAGCACATGTCAGGCGTGTTGAACAGTCCTCACTTTATCTATTTTAGCAGTCAACTCAGGCATTTCAGGGAAATGCTTCGGTTTATGGTCCTTGCTGCAGGGAAAAATTAGTCCATTTATGTAGTTTAAAACAAATCAACATCAAAGTGCTTTATTGATTTATGAATCACACACAAATAATCAGTGAACTACTGATCACGTTCAGTACCAGGATCAGTAATACAACAGATAGACCCAAAATATGAATCAGAAATGTTAAACATATACAATTTGTTGAATGTGCTTTTATAACCGTGAATAGTTCTAGCACATATATATGTACATCCACACATCTACACACATCACAGGGGTCATCAGAGGCATCCTGCTCTACCCATCCCCTCCAGGGTTGCTGTGTGGGTGTCCCCTCTCACCCCCTGAGAAGATGCAGGTGCCATTTTTCACCCCACAGAGCCCTGGTCTGTGCTCATCACAGGTAGAAAACATCACCAAGAATTGACCTTGTAGCAATATAGTAACTGCACTGCCAGGACAAGTTCCTTAGCCAGGCAGTAAGGTTTAAAGAGCAATAAGCCTTTCTGAGTCTTAGATGCTAGGGCTGGATAAAATCTAATAAATTTTCTAGGCTGTTTCTCTGCTAGCACTGAAACACTCCTCAGGGTACACCTCTGTATTTTCCAGACTTAGTACAGTATATCTTTACATGCATCATGCAGTACACCTTTGTGCCCATATTTTGTTTATTTCGTTTTTTATTTCTTGTTTGTATTCAGGTAAAAATATGAAATGAAGAAAGACAATAGCTCTTTTCTGAAAATTCTTGGTAAAGCCTGCTATTCCCAGGTGTCCATTTGACATGAATATGAAACACAATCCAGTAGTGGAACAAACACCATGAATAGCATTTCACCTAATGTGCAACCCTGGTGTAAGATGAAGAAAAATGCCTGTTGACAATAGGTTGTTTGTACAGGGACAGCCTCTGAAGGATCCTGAACAGAACACATCTAACAGTTATATATTTTCCCACTATGATACATGCAAAACCAACTCTAGTACTAACATTAAGACTTATCTACCTGAAAGAAAATTAGGGACAAATATAGAAATAAAATAGCAACTGACAAGTAGAAATAAAAACACTGAAGAAACTATAGTCATGATTGCATGTGCAGGTCCTCTCACTGCATGTAAAATGCGGATAGCTGCTCAGGCAGAACCTTTCTGCGTACGCCGAGCCTCCTCTGGGCACTGTTTTATACACAGTTAAAAACACAGACTTTGGCTTTTTGTTCCTCATTGGCAACTGCCACACAATGAAATGTTTCAATCTTCTGGTAGGATAGCTTCAAATCATAAGAACCTACTCCAAATGAAGCTTGTAGAAAATCAGCTCTCTATTTCAAAGGCAGAAGGGTAAGTTTGAAAATATTTGAAAGACTTGTGTATACAATTTTTGCATAATATGCTGATCTATGATGAGATTTGGTGTCATTTGAGCTTTAGGATCTATTACATCAGACAAACCATTACAAGTGGGAAGTCCTGTAAACCACCCACTTAATTTTGTTTTTCTGTTTTTCTTTTCCTGAAAAGTAAATGCTTATCCTATTATGTTTTTTAATTCATGAGTAGTGATTTCAGTTTCCTTCTCTATTAAAAAAGCAGCAGGGAGTCACTGCAACTTCTGAGCTGATTCAGACACAAATTTTGGTCTTTTTCTTTGAGGAAATGAATATTACCTCAGTATTTGCCTCAGGATTATATTACTAAGCAGTGAAATAAAATGAAAAGCCAGTGTAATCCAGTGAAATTGTTTTCTTTCTCTTTTTTTTATTTTGTTTTAATCTTTTTTTAAGAAAAAAAGGCTTAAAGGAATCAAGCATTTTGATTTCAAAATAGACACAATCCATTTCATTGAAAAATTCCCCCAAAATATAACAAAATCCAAATGAATTAGATTCTTAAATCTTTGCCTCTTTCCCAGGGCCCTGAAGGCCCTCACCACACACCAGAGGAAGGTGCAAAGGGTGTAGGTGGAACTGGAAGTGGATCTGTCCCTTTAGAATCAGAATCACATAACCACAGAGTCACAGAACTACAGAATCACACATTGCACAGGATTGCCTCCAGAAGGTTCTTGAATATCTCCAGTGAGGGAGACTCCACAACCTCTCTGGGCAATGTGTTCCATTTTTAGGTCACCTGCACAGTCAAGATGTTCTTCCTCCTATTCAGGTGGAATTTCTTGTGCATCAGTTTATGCCCATTGCTTCTTGCCCTACTGCTTGGCACCACTGAGAAGAATCTGTCTCCAAAACTTTTGACAGAATCGCAGACTCACTTTAGGTTGGAAAAGACCTCTGAGATCAAGTCCAGCCTTTAACCAATCACCACCCTGTCAACTAGACCATGACCCTAAACACCATGTCCAGTTGTTTCTTGAACACCTTCAGGGATGGAGATTCAACCACCTCTCTGAGCAGTCTGTTCCAACACATGACAACCGCTTCAGTGAAAAAATTCTCCT
>JAWWMO010000043.1:15183495-15196170 GCA_035047845.1 Dendrocincla fuliginosa
TGTAGTGAGGGGCACAAAACTGAACACAGTACTTGAGGTCCAGCTTCATCAGTGTCAAGCACAGAGGGACAACCTCTTCCCTGGTCCTACTGACCAACACTGTTGCTGATAGTAGTCAGGATGCTATTAACCTTCCTGGCCACCTGGGCACACTGCTGTCTCATGTTTAACCAACAGTCAGCTGGCATCCCCAGGTCCTTTTCCACTGGGCTGCTTTCCAGCCACTCTGTCCCCAGCCTGTGGTGGTGCATGGGTTTGCTCTGATCCAAGTGCAGGACCCATCACTTGGTTTCGTTAAACCTCATACTGTTGGCTCAGCCATCCCTTTGCAGACTCTTCCCACACCCAGCAGACCAACTCTTCCACCCAATTTGGTGTCATTTGCAAACTGACTGAGGGCACACTTAAACTCCTCATCTAGATCACCAATAAAGATATTAAACATGACTGGTCCCTTGGGGAACCCCACCTAGTGACACCCTCTCTTCAGATAATTATATACGTTAATAAGGTCCCCTCTCAGTCATCTTTTCTCAAGGCTGAACAAGCCCAGCTCCCTCAGTCTTTCCTTGTAAGAGAGATGCTCCAGTCCATTAATCGTTTGCTGTATCCACTCCAGGAGCTCTATGACTCTCTTGTACTGAGCAACCTATCACAACACTCCAGACGTGACCTCAGTAGGGCTAACAAGATTGGCAGGATCACCTTCCTTGATCTGCTGACAGTGCTTTTCCTCAGGTACCCCAGGGTACCACTGTCCTTCCTGGTCACAAAGGCACACTCTGCTGGCTCATGGGCAACTTGTCTACCAGGACACCCAGGTCCTTCTCTGCAGAGGTGCTCTCCAGCAGGTCAGCCTCCAGCCTGTACTGGTGCCTGGGTGCCCCAGGTGAAGGACCCTGCACTTGCGTTTGTTGAATTTCAGGTTCCTCTCTGCCCATCCCTCCAGCCTGTGGAGGTCCTTTTGAAGAGCTGCACAGCCCTGAGTTATCGACCACTCCTCCCACCTTGTGTCATCAGCAAACTTGCTGAAGAAGAATCTGCCCCTTCATCCAAGTCACTGGTGAATAAGTTAAACAATACCAGGCCCCATATTGTACCTTGGGGGACACCACTAGTGACAGACCTCCAACTAGACCCTGTGCCACTGATTACAACCCTCTGGGATCTTATTTCTTGAATATTTTGCACTTGTTCAGAACATGCAATTTCAGGCACCAAGGGTAGAATTAATCAAGTCTCTAAACCAGGGATTTGGAAAAGAGATTGAAAAGAACAATTTTCCACCTTCTTTAAAATCCCTAGCAGCTTAGAAATTCAGTAGATTCTGTTTTTCAATGTCAAACTTTCTACACTGATTTGTATTGTATTTGGAGGAATAAAATGGGAGTAAACAAGTTTAATAACTCTGAACTGCATTTAGCATGAAATGTTTCACAATAGGAACAATACTGAAAATAAGTTTAAATATCCAAAGTTGGAAACCAAAATTACAGCATAAATATGAATAATGCTGTAGCATAAAAGCAATGAAAATCAGTTAACATTAATAACGATTAACACAAAGATTGTATAATTGATATCAGTAGTCTCACTTTCCTTTGTTCTGAAAACCAAAGCAGTTCCACAGCCTTAAAGCATAGGAGCAACTGCACAGGGTCAGACCACAGGTTTGTGTAGCATGATAGCTAGTCTGTAGCAGTAGTAACCAGAAAAATCTTATAGAAAGATTAAGGGAAAATGGAAAATATTATAAAGCAATTTTCCTTTTATATCCTATCAGTTTCTGACAATCATGAGGATTAAGAACTTCTGAGCTGCAGGTTAGGCACAGGACTCATTTTTAATAGCTGCTGACGGACTTTTCCCCATATACTGAACTAATCCCTTTTTCAATTCAAAAAAGCATTTTGTGACGTTCTTTTGTCTGAATTGAGCCTGTTATCAAATAATTTCACTGGTTGTGACCAGTTTTCTGTAGCACAGAAAGTAGTGAATAATCATACCCCATTCCTCTTACCCACACATCAAACAGTGATTTTCTGCCTCAGTTGTCTCTTATCCAAGAAGGAGACCTAATCTATACAGTCTTTCCTATATGGAAATATTTTTTGAGTCTCTCTTCTTGATCATTGTCTAGTTTTTCAATATACCTCCCAAGATGGAAGGGTAGTAGAAGTTTTCAAAAGATAGAATGAATCTTTCTAGGGAAGATGGTGTACGTGTTTACAAATTATATGTTTCATCACAGCTCATCATCTGAGCTCTTCTTTAATTCATGGAGACACATTGGCATCTCTAGAATTGTATCACTTACACATTTTTAAATGAGATCAGTTATTGTATTTGTCTTTTTTTTTCCTTTTCTTTTCTTAATGTGGCAAAAGTTGAGCAAATTAATTTACATCCTAGAGCACATGTACAATGTGTTTATGCAACAGACATGATGAACAATTTCTGGTCTGGTTTCAGTGGCTTTATTAATACTATCTACATTTGCCTTGTCTTTTGACAGCTACAGAGTGTTGAACAATTTCCAGCAGAATGAGTTAAAAAGGTGTGCTAATTTCGTTAATTTATTCTTACTGAGAATAAATGTGTCTGTAACTGGAAACTGAAAGCAAGACTTCTCTTTAATATACACCAGAAAAACCTTATCAAAATAACTAAATGCTTTCTATAACATTTTTATGACAACAAATAATCCTGACAATATTAATGTGTAACCTTTGTATCTATTCATTATATTTTATTTCTGTACTGAATTTCAGTAATTATTTTGGTTTTTTTCACATATTTAGCAGCCCTAAAAGTAACCAGTTTAGTCCTGTGCTTATTGTAATTATGTATATCAAAACAATAGCAGTAACAAGCAAAGGAAAGTAACTGTGTTCTCTCTTATAATGTCACACCAACATTCATATAAAATCCTTATCAGAAAAATGTTATTTCTTTCCTATTAAGATATTTTTAAGGAATTTGCATGTGCTGCTGACAAGTTAGTCTGTAGGCTTAAGTGATTTCTTTTACAGAGCAAGTGATCAGTGTCTTAGTGCTGAGGGACAATTTCTGGAAGCAAGAGAGGTCTTAGTAGTCCATCCTTTTCAAACTTAAGACTGTGCTTATATGGTCACATTTCTCTTTCCTCTCCATTCATTTAAGAACAAACAACTGAAGAGTAATGCTTTTGAATTATGTTCTGTCTCAGAGTTCCTTGGATAATAAAGGACTCCATTCTATTCCACGGCCATCTAATCTTGTCCTCTGAACTGAAGTTAGTGAGAGGTGGCCACTGAATTTTATGAAGAAGGGATGCATAGGAGAAAAGAGGCATTATTGCTTTCACATGCAATTTTGGTGTTGGGGAGTAGAATCTTGGACAAAAATAGTATGTGGAATTTATGAAAACTTTTTGTTTAGTTTGAACTATAATCAAACTTCTAATGAATTACCTTTTTGGCCTTGGCAGAATTGATCTCTATGAACAAATGTTATTTTTTAGGCAGAAAGAATTAGGGATAAGGAGGCTAGAAAAGGAGTACACAATTCACAAAATTTTGTTGTTAATATTATTGTTTTAAAGGGAATGTACTAGAATGATACAAAATGTTTCTGAAAAATATGAGGGACAGAAATGAAACACAAAATAATTATGATGTATTAATGGAAAGAAATTATGATACACTAATGGAAAAAAAAAGTTTCTGGATATAGATGCTTTAATATGACGTTTTAGGATGAGTCTGACCACGGTGGATTAAAAGGAGATTTTTATTTTTATAATGTTATTTCTGACAAAAAAAAAATCAGGAAAATCAAAGGGACTATTATAACTGTTACAAAATGAGAAAAGTCATTAGTTTGACAATGTACAATTATTCAGACACTGTTTTCCTTTGCTTTAAGAGACTGGACACTAGCATAGTCCTTTCTCAGAGAACATTGGGATGTTCACCAAATGAAGGAACTTAAGAGTATGCTGTGTCTTTAAAGGCAGATGAAAACTGTTTCTGATCTCTGGGTATGAACTGGAGAAGGATAGCTTATTCATTTCCAATCTGCAAGACATTTTATGAAGTAAAAAAGTTTAAATATCCCCAAAGAAGACAGTGCCAAGATCAAAAGAGAGGGAGATGTCAAAAAGAAATTTTCCAAAGGACAAGACTTACTGTCTTTTAAGACAAAATTAGAATGAGTGAAGTTTGAAAGAACTATGAAATGTTCTGTACAGGCTTAAATTATATTATGACATGCTGATCATCTATGAAAAGAACACAAAATAACATTGTACTCTTTTATTTCAGGGATTCCTGATTTCACACTTGGAAGTTTTCCCATTATCATACAAAACTCTATCAGTCATCCACCTGTAAACATGTATCAGCTCCTTGTGCCCTCCTTGATCACTCTTTTGGAGTAGCTGATGCAGAATGCTTGTCTAAATTTGGAAATGAGGCGCAATGTCCATTTTGCCAGCAGTAACTAGACAAACTGCCCACTCATTGTCAACATGATCTTTTCAAATGTTTCTGGAGATATTTTCAATGGTTGTTTGTAATTTTGATCATGAACTTAAGTCAGTTAGATTTGATTGTCTTGGCAGAACTCCAAACTGCTTGAAACATATCACTAGCCATGAGCTCTTAGCCTGTTTCCTATGATTTTCTCACTTATCTGACTAGAGATACACTTTTATCACTCTTATCTCATGCTAAATATCGCAGCATTGTTTGTCCTAAGCATTTCTTAATATCAAGTTCCCTACAACTCTACATAAAGATTTGGTTATTGAGAAATTGTGCTGCACCATTGCTGAATTTGAAAAATACAAGTTAAAATTTTGTAGTGGAGGCATTAAGAGTAGAGACAGCTGCTTTTAAAACATGACTAGAGCAGACACCAAGGGAGGGGTTACTTTTGTAATTATGGAGTAGTCTGAAGAAGAACAAAACCTTACTACAGAGTTGCTACACAATTTACAGATGAATATTGGGTCTTACATTTATTTACTATTGAAAAGGTCTGGAGAATCGAAACTTTTGTTTCTAAGTGTGAAATCCATAGATTGATTTCTCTCTTGTTTGTGCCCTTTTTTCCTTTGGTTTGGTTCGGTGTTGGTTTGGTTTCTCTGTTTCATAGAATAGTATTTAATCTGTTGATATGAAATACATCAGCTATCCATTGATAACCCTTGAGACTCTTTCACAATACATAGTCAGGCACTTTAAAGTGGCTTTATTATTTAAGATAAAACACATAAAGCTAACGACTCAAAAACTTTTGACTGAAAACCTACTTTTGTCTCTTTTGAAGTCAATATATATTGGTATGTACATTTCTCCTAGCTTTGTGTCATTACACAGAATATGGTACATCATATCTGGATAACCGAGAAAATAGATATACATCATATTTGAGGTCTGGATTCAAGAAAGAAGAATTGTACGTTGCAACACTCAGGAATTATTGAGTGCAGAATAAATAAATTAGCTGATATATTAATAGAATTGCAACATTTGTCAGACATCCTTGCATCTTGTATAATTATTGTGAGAAACTAGAATTTCTTTAGTAGTCTACTGGGAAAAAAGGAAACAAACAAATCAGTTCTGTAGCAGACATGAAAGCATCACTGTAGTCTATCATGTTTCTCGCTACCTAATACACTCAAAGAAGATTTATTCAACAAAGAGCAATTTTAGTTTTAGATGTTCTGAAATATATTTTTTAGAAAAAAAGAAAACATTGATCTGTACTGACTTGCCTTCATGTGTTTATGATATGCAAAATGATGCCAAAAAGATCTGTTGCATAGATATCTAGATCCTTTAGACACCTAGCCTTCCTTTATCATCAATAATCAATACAGAGGAAGAAACAGTGTAAAAATCCATATTTACTTAAAAAAATTATTTTAAGAAGTGATGAAGTTAATTGTATTCAGGTCTATTTGAATTCACTGACTACAGTGAAATTTTCCTATCTGTGGATATTTACATGGCAGATGTCCAGGTTTACTTAACTGAATGCCACTGGGGGTTTTTTTGTCTTTTTTTGGTTGGTTGGTGGGTTTTGTTTTTATTCTGCACATTTAATATGTTATAAAATAAAATATTTTGTTTGTTCAGATCCTTTTTCATAATTTATTTCTCAATCTTCCAACCAGTTGAAAATGTTTGTATTCTAATCAAAGCTGACAGTTTCATATATTGCAAGAATAAAGGAGTACTTTATACCAAGAAGAGAGACATTCCGGACAGATTTTTGAACACTTCCCCAGTAATTTCTGTGTCTAGCTCATACTTTTCATTAACTTCATCAAAGTGGGGTCATGAAGGGAGTGGACACGTGGACATAGGGGAAGGGGTAGAAAGAGCGCAACCCATATTTCCTAGATCCCTCATAAATTGTTCAGATGATTAACTGCAAGGTCTGTTACATACATTTCACCTAATTTCAGGTCTGAATTTTCCTTCAAAGATTTTTCTTCTCCTGTCTCACAGTAAAACACTTGATATGCAGTACTTGCAGTAATTATATATCATTTTGGAAGATTTCATTGAATATTAGTTTTGAAGAAGTACATTCTAGTTGCAGTCAAAATTAATTTTACACAATTAAAAATTCTCATATTGGACAAAGTTGGAGTTACTTATTGTTCTAATTATTTACTTAATATTTACTTATTCTAAATTATGCTAGCAATTGAAATCATATAACTGTTGCAAAGAAAGACATGTTCTAAAAACATTTTGAGCTTTTAACATCATAAAGTGTACTAAAAATATACACACACTGACACTTGCCATCTCTGTATGAAGTGGGCTTTAAGATTACGTGTGTAAATGCCTGATCACATCTTTGCTTCTTCTGATCATTAGATCTCATTCAACACAGGGAATTGCACTTTGTCTCCTTAATGCCAGTAGACTTTCTTTCAGATTAGGTGTAAAGAAAACCTGTTGTAAGTCTATTTGATGGAAATTTTTTTCTCTGGGAAAATTTTGTCCATTTAACTAAGAGTGTATCTGTGGGTAGAAAAAGAGAGAGAAAAGTAAAAAAAGTGCTATGTCTGTTCATATGCTTTGCTTAAACATTTACCTGGTTACCACTTTACCTGCTTACTTTAAAAAAAAAAAAAAAAATCTTGGATGTGAGAGATTTTTCCTAATGAGATCTGCATTAAAAGTAGCTTGCTTGAATACAAGATTTTAATTCCAGACATTTGTATTTCCAGTTTAAGCAATCAATTGGAAGTGTTTTGTCCAGCCAGGTATCTAACTTTTAGTAAAATATATTTGTTTATTCAGACTTCATTGATTTACATTGAATCTACTGTGCATTCTCAAACTGAGTTTATCAGTTTACTTCAGTCACACCTAATCAAGAGAATATTGAGTTATTACCAGTCTGTCTCATCTAGTTGGCTGCTGAAGTGCACCAAATATGAATCACTTAGGAACAAGGACTAATGTTTATTTTCTACTTTTGAGTATTGAAGTAAGAGAATAATCTGGATTTACAAGCTTGCAATAAAAGGGTCAGAAAAAATTGAAAAGATTTCAGTGTTTATAAATTTATTAAAAGGTAGTGTCTTAATATTGGATGCCACAGAAGGAATGGCACATGGAATATTTCAAAGAAAGGAGTGATATTGATTTAAAACATGTCCTTTAGAGGTGTACCAATTGTTGTAAGTCTCTCCTATACAGAATTAGCATTGGGTTTTCTAAGACTAAAATCCTAAAATGTTTAAAGTGAACATAAATTAGCCACTGGTAGATGGAGGGTAACTGTTGATTAGCACTGAAAAACTCATTAACTTTCACGCCACTGATTTACTAACCTGTGTCACCTTGCTTTCTTGCAGAGATTTAACAGCAGATCAAGGCAGAAGGGAGCCTCATATTTCTAATGCTTCATTATTTAAGCACATTTGTGAACATAATGAAAAGTATTAGTTTAAACACTTAAAAGTAGACTAGACGTGTAGACTGAAACCAATACCTTTTTCTTGTGCTGTTTCCCTGATTTGTTTTTCCCCTCATGTCTGTATCCAGTTTTAATGTGGCTCCACCTCTTTGCTACCTTCAAGCTTAAAGTTTTTCTCCTCTTTAAATTAATTACATCCTTTCATTCATAGTTGTTCTCTGCCTCTTGTACCCCATAATGTCTATATGGAATTATACCAGTGTGAAATTAGAGCTAAACAACAGATTCTATACCTCTTTGATAAGAATGTTGTGTATGGAGTATTTATACTGGAATTTTGTAGATATATTCATCTGAAAAAGAACTATATATCACCAGAAAATAAATTCTTAATAGTGCATTGAACACCACAGCTACCTAGGTCTTTCATCCCTAACTCTCCTAGTTTTACTGGAGAGTAAACTTTCTGTTTAGAACTTTCCTGTAATTTTAAGTACTTCGCTTAGAGAAATCAAAAATTAGTTCTTACTGGCTATTAATTAAAATATGGAGACAAAGCTCTATGGTTTCAGTACTTACTTCTCTACTTGAATTTTAAGCATTTTAATGTTAACTCTGATGATATTCAAGTGGAGTTGGTTTATATTTTTTTCTGACAGAGACAATTTATAACAGTTAATGTACATAATTACAGGATAAATCAGATCAGGGCATGCTTTTATTGTGTCAAGTCAAACTATATCAGGTACATTATAAAGGAAAAACAGTGGTTGTGTTACCTAAGAAGATTCAATTTCACATGCACGTTAATAGAATTAAGACGTGTTTACAGTTTTCCATGTGTGAAAGCCGTATTAAAGAGAAAGCACTGGTGGTAAATTGCTACCAGGAAATTTTGGTAACAATTCAGACCACTAATCTGTCAGGTGATAGGTGGTAACAAGCTTGCTTTCTATACCATCTTGTACAGTCCAAAGTGATACTGACACTGCAAAGCTAAAATAACCCACTTTTATACCCTACATCCAAAATAAAACAACAACAACAACAAAAGGGACAATCCCATTCAAACAGAATGAAATTCCAGAGTAATTCTGTATATGGCTTCACAGAAAAAAAAAATCTTTTGGCCTGTTCTGGATGGTTTTGAAAATTCTTCCTTAGTAACAATCCTATTCTAAACAGAGGAAAACCTTCTTTATGAAGAAGGTTTATGAAGGTTATGAAGAACAGACAAAAGGAAGAGACCAACTGTGTGGTTAATTTCTGGCAAGTTGAATGCCCCCTTAAGGACAAGGGCAGTTGACTTGAAAGTGTCATTTAGTTCCTCAAAGAATAGTTTGTGGGCATCATTGTCCTGGCTGGGAGGTCTACAGAACAATCCCACAATGACATCCACATTATTTGTTTGCACCGTGATACTTACCCAGAAGTTCTCAACTGTGCCATTGCCAACTGTGAGATACATGTTCTAACCCTTCTATTACTTACAGTGCCTCTTCTGCTCTGCCTATCTCTCCTGAAGAGCCTGTAACCGTGCAATGGGGACTAATACCACAGGTTTCACTTTGTCTAAGGACATCAAATCTCTGGGACCTGTGCAGGACAAAAGCCAAAACTGAAAATAACCTTCTGCCTTTCCTGAGGTCGTCTACTTTCCAAAATATTCAGATTTGGAAGACATTAACTCACAAAAGTACATTCTTACTTTTATGGTAGTTGATCATTTTAATTTTTTTGGCCAGAATTTCTTTGGATTGACATAACGTACAGCAGTCTTTTAATTATGTGCTCAATTATTTGATCCTAATGTATGAAGAGTGCTATTTCTCAGTCACAAAGCAGCTCATTGATTTTTAATCTATATGAACCAGGCTGCTGAACAGAAGCACTGAGCTAGATTCCTAGTATGTGCAACTGTGTAACATATTTTTTCCACTGGAGAATTCTTCTATGAAGTAGTAATAATAAAACTGTTCCAGAAGGCAGAGGTAACGTATCTCATTTTTCACTCTCCTGTGGGTTTAGACCATTGCTGTTGTTGTGATTTCTCTCTTTCCCCAGTGTAAGTGATCGTCTTGTGATGGTTATACTTCCCCTCTTGTACCTTTTGTTTTGATCTTGCAAGTAACTCAGTATATCAAGTCTATTTTAGGTAAATTCTGAGCTGTCTGATTGTACAATATTCCATTGTTGGTACTCAGTACCTCATTTAATACTTTTACTCTGTAGATTTGAAATACGCAATGCAGAAATTACATACAATATTTCTAAATATATCTTCTGTTTAGCTACAATTTTCTAAGTCAATATGATTATTAATACTCTTGTGAATGAGAGCAAAATGCTCCCCTAATCCTAATCAATTAACTATATTTGTTTTACTATTTACGCTGGTGCCTTTTCAATCTAATAGCAATGTGCTGTAGGTGGTGCTTAAAACTTTTTAGAGCAGTTTGAGTAGTTCAAGTAGTGCCCCCGTGACCTGGTGAGTGGTAGTTCACGATTGTGAACCTGCAGGAGATGCCTTTAGCTCTTTCTAATTTGCTTTTAAGAACAACTTGCTTTTACAGTATTAACATGATTTCAAGGCCACAGCTATGTATCATTAAATTGCGGTAAACTGAGATACTCAAAGATGAACTAAAAGAAAGTATGAATTACTGTCAAAATTAGATGTGAGAAACTCCTGCCTCACAGATTTCTGTCTGATCCATAATAGTAGGTCTCCTTTTGGAGCACCACAATTCTGAAAAGGATTTGGTAGCAGATGTCAGGAGTTTGTTGGTTGTCAGGAGGCATTGAAATGTGTGAGATATTTGAGAACTGAATATTAGGCTGACAAATATGTCGCAGGGCAGTGAAGCAGTGCTCAGTATTATTGCTAGTGAGTGTGTGGACTGTTTTCATGATCTCTGGGTGAATTTCTTTACCAGCAGTTGCTGTCAATGGACATCAAAGAGTTTGGACAACTGGCATTTTCAGAATAGATAGGTGATTGAATAGGCTGAGCAGTGTGTGCAGAAAACAAAAGGAGAGCTCCTATTAATACACGTCTTATTGCATTCACATTGTACATTTGAAAAGATCTCTCCTTGCAGCTATAAACAGGAGTAAGAGCAAAACAAAAATTTTCTCAGGTAATTTATATGTATTAAATATTTAGTTCATGCTCATTTGATTTAACCAAGCATTACAAAAGGATCCATTTGATAAGGAGAGGAAAATGTTGCTACTCACAGTGAGTAGACAGAAACGATCTGCAGATGAGCATTATGCTGCTTGTTCATCTGTTCTGTAACTAGGAATATTTCTGAAACTTTGAAAAGAAGATGGCCCACAAGGCTTGAAAAATAATGCATTCAGGAACTGAAAATCTCTGCTAACACAATGGTGGATATTTGGATCATCATAATGATTACCATGACTATAGCAATGAAACTGGTTATTATAACACATTTGTAGTTTCAAGGCTTTGTACTTTTTACAATTATGCTGAAAGCTTATGACAACCTTGCTTAACATGAGAAAGATTTCAAAGCTGTGTCTAGCCTTTCAAGACAGTATTTGAGCAATTTACTAGAATGTTTAACTTTCAAAGAGAGTGCCCATTAAAAGCACTAGCAGGGGAGTGCATACTGGTATTGATTTATCAAGTCAAATCCAAGGCTTAAGTGAAACTCATGAAAGAAAGATGTGGAATAATTCAAACTGCAATCAAAATGTGAGTAATCTACATTTTTATACTTTTAAAGTGTAAAATCACCCCTTGTTCATATCTGATCACTTTTATCCGTTTAAGACAACTTAAACATAACTAATTTTGGAGTTGATACTCACAAGCTCAATTCATCAGCAAATAAAGAACAACATCCGGGGGCATGCTTTTGTGATAGCTTTCAAACAAAATTATTTTTCAGGTAGACATGGAAAGCAGCATAAAATACCTCAAAGTCGGAAGATGAATAGGCAAGTTCACAATTATTAAGTAGATGAATTGACTTTTCAGGAAAAATATCGTTTATAAAAATCAACTTCTGAATGAAGATAATTTGAAATTAAAATAAAAATATTTCAGAAATACTTATAAAGTGACAGGACAGACTTCTGGGTTTTTTTGGCATTAGAAGTTTGACCTAAATATGTACAAAATAAACCTGCAGTCTTAATTTCCACCTCCATACTGACTGACATATTTTCTTCCCTTTATTCCATATGACAATTTGGGATTTATGTTTTTTACATTCCCAAATTTTTTACAGAACTTTTTCCTTCACACTTTAAGACCTATCATTTAATTTTTGCTCATACATATCTCAATCTCTCATTTAAACTAAATCTTGCTATATTTCACCTTCACCACTGGATCATCCTACTCATCCCTTTCCCGTCAGTGAAAACCTTTACATTGAAAGGTAAATTAGCCTTTCCTTGTGACCACATCCCTCCCTCTCAGCATCTCAGCAGGGGTTTCGAATCTGTGGCTCCACCAAGTACAGTTGCTGCTGAACTCTGAGGTTACCTGCCTTCACTTCAACACCTTTATTTCCCCTTAAACACTTTTTCTTTTTCTTTCTTTTTCTTTCTTCTTTTTCTTTTTTCTTTTTCTTTTTCTTTCTTCTTTTTTCTTTTCCTTTCTTTTTCTTTTCCTTTTCCTTTTTTTTCCTTTTCTTTTTCTTTTCCTTTTCCTTTTTTTTTTTTTTTTTTTTTTTTTTTTTTTTTTTTTTTTCCCCCACCCCCCCC
>JAWWMO010000043.1:15196270-15219572 GCA_035047845.1 Dendrocincla fuliginosa
TTTTTTTTTGTTTTTTTTTTTTTTTTTTTTTTTTTTTTTTTTTTTTTTTTTACTTTTTAACTAGTTTTAGGATGAAAGAACAAATAGGGAAGATTGTAAAAAATATTTTGTTAATACTGGTAGGGAAAAATTGTAAGATGAAAATATCAAAAGGTCAGTGTCTCTGATAACACAACTGGGCATGTCTCACCATCCCTGAAGGTATTTGAGACTGGATGTGGGTGGCACTTAGTGCCATGGTCTAGTAGGCAGGGTGGTGTTAGATTGAACTCAAAGATCTCAGAGGTCTAGTTGATTCTATGATTTTATGACACAGTCTCCTGTTGGATTGTGCTACAACAATAACATTATTATCAATTAACTTTGTTCAAGTCTTGTTTATTTAAGAATTGAACTTAAAACCTAAACTGACAAAAAATATTGCATTGGTAAAAAAATCTCTTGAGAGATATGTGGCTTTGCATCTTTGTGACCAATGTTTAAAGATAACACTATACAAAGTTATTGTGATATAGACTAAATGAATTAAAGATAGGCTAAGTTACATGTGGCAAAAGCTATGGTAAATGGCAAACCTTCCAAATCAAATGAAAATTTTCTTCATCATGGGTTAACGCAGGTTATTTATCTTGGCCCACTGCCATTCAGTCTCTATCAATATTCTAGAAAAAAAGTGAAAAATACACCTGCCAAATCTTCAGACTGTGGATTTTGAAATCTAAAATGGTCAAGGACCAGATATGTACGCTCAAAGAATACATATTTTAAAACATTCAAATTCAATGTCTTTGATCTAAGTCCAAGGAATGTTCACTGATGTACAGCATACTTCTTTGCTTGCATGATCTTGTATTATTCTGGAAAATTTGAGACTTTTCAAACACTATAGAAAGATAAAAGGGGTGCATTCTTGTTCTGCACCCAACTCCCCTACGTAATTAAGTCATGCAAAGTATGCATATTTCAAGTAGCAGCAATATCTTTTGATGACTGGTGAGGACAAGAAGAGTCCTTCTTAAAGAAAGCTAGTAGGAAGCAAACACAAGCCTCACAGATTAGGAGGGATTTTGTCATACTCATTAATCTTAACTTTTTCCATCTAATTACTCACGTCCTCTCTGCCCTTTTCTCCTGAAATGTGAGAATTCCTCACATCTGAAGGGGACCAGTTTCTGTTTAAATAAGTGTTTAAAAATCAGCTTCCACAAATCCATCACCTTCAAAGGAAGTGTTACAGCTAGATTATAAGGTGCTGAAATGGCGTTTTTCCCTGTGAGAGACAGAAGAAAATAAGGTCCTGCCACTTGCATCTTACAGTCAGGAAACTGACTCAAACAATTCATTTGCCACTTTCTGTGAGGTTTTGAACTTCCAGCTGTCTGATACTTCCATGAGTTATTTCACAGCACCCTGAATTGAATTAGGGAGGAAATATTGTTTGAAATGCATTTAACTAAAGAACACCAGCTGCATTTTATTAAGTAGTTTCTTTCTGCTTAAGGAATTAGTCAACGTCTTCCCATATAATTCTGTAGAATCAAGACCTAAAAAATAAAATATTGCACCCCATCATAAAATATGATGTTTATTAAATACACATTAAAGAAATTACTGGATACATGCAGAGCTTGCAGTGAATACCTGAAATGCTATTAGGTAGGACTGGATTATTCTGCCTGATTCTAGTAGAGTTTATTTGTAAAACATAACTTACTACACTATCATGGGACTTGCTATACTGGCACCTCATCCCAGGATTTTATTGTGATGATTACAGCTTTCAGTAGTCAAGCGAGGAACTCCATAAAAGTACACTGAAATTGCATTTTTGACATTCCAACCCTACCTACAACTATAAACTCTGAAAAACTGAAATTTCAATGAAATAACTCAGGAGTATTTAATTTTCCTCTGCTCTGGATCTGCTACCTTATTATATCTATTCTTTAAACTGTTAAATGTTCAGTCCTGTAAAGCCTGCACTTGATCTTCAGAATGTGCAGGGCTGCCAAAGTGTGACTAGGGAAAGCATGGAAAAGCAGAGATACAGAATGCTACTGACTTTGTTGTGTTAGTTGCATCCACAAATGAGAATGCACAGTCCTGCTCTCTTTCTGTGTCTACAGTAACACGAGGGAGAGATGAAAGAATAGAGGTGATTTAATTGTGCAGACATAAATAAAATTTTCAGGCCAGGAAAAAGAGGCTACTGCATAAACACTAGATCGTTTTCTAGTACAACCAGCCATGTAGAGAAGCTCATCATTGCATTATGACATAATATCAATACCCTGTAAAAGTCAGAAATAAGATCATGAAAGAGCAAGGTGTTGTATCTACAAAGGTTACATATATCCGGTTTGATATTTAGGATATCAGACTTGGCAAATGAAAAATCAAAAATCTTTCTCATTGAGAATTCTGCAAAAATGTGAGACAAAGTAGGCTATTTAACAAGCCTCTGTTTATGTGTTTATCAAGATAGATTTAGATGGGTTTGAAGATCTGTACTTTCTGTAATAATCACTTCAATAAAGTGCTTAGAAAATAATGTTTTAGGAATAATTCTCTTATGTCATCAATAGGCAAAAAGAAGCAAAACTGAAGCATGTTTGCAGATATTTATGAGGCAATATTTTTTGCATTTCAAATATATTTTTAGGGCATTATTTACACAACCCTGACCCTGTGAAAGTAAACAGGGTGATCAGCTCCCTTGGACTATACTGGGGAAAAAATAATAGTGATTACTTATTTGTTGTAATTTTTGGAAGATTTATATCATGATAAATTCAACTGGAAAAAAAAATAGTGATGCAACAGGGAATTTTCAGTATTATGCTATGGGATTGATATAATAAAAAACTCATTAAATCATGTACTTGTACAGTGCAGTGGGGTTTTTCTGTATAGATTTCTACTGCATATGTCAGGCCTTTGCTTAATGATATCAATGAAACCTATCTCCATTCAATTCATCTGCACTGGTGTATCTCAAGGTGAAATTTGGCTATGCAGGACTGGTTGACATGGAAATTATTTCATTTTATAGTACTGAATATTGAAAGCAGATTCAATCCCATTACGTTTTTCCAAATGGAATCTACTTCAGTGGTCATTCTACCCATGAGACACCTTGCCTTTGCATTTCTAACTAACCACCTCACATAACACAACATTTTTCCTCAGAACCTTCATGTTCAGTGTTAGGGTGAAATCGGGACTTTTAAAAGCAGAGAACTGTACCTCAAGAACCATTTCAAGGAGGCTTATCTGGATCCTAGTCTGAGCTGATGGAGCGAGGATTTGAACCTGTTCCAAATGAATGTCATAATCACTGAAATGTTGGCTATTCGGAAAGTGAGTGTGGAACTCTTGTTCTCATTCTGGTTTGATCAATTCCTTCCTGAACCTGAGAAGCCTTTAGCATCAAAATTTCTTCTGTAAGGGAGTTAACATTTTGCAGGAAAATTTCCTGATTAGTGCAAGTACATAGACAAGGATATGGGGGATGCTCTCAGTTCCAAATCTAGAAGCTATTGCATAATTCTCCTACTACAGCATTATTATTATTATTTTGTCTACTTAAGGAATGCTTTAATCAGTCTGCGTTGATTGGGACCATTAACTCTGAATTTAGCTGTACAATGAAAATGGGAGAAAATAGAACAGCTTCTTTAATACATTGATTTATAGTCGAAAATGTACGTGATATGCATGTTTAATTTAATAAAGGTATGCACTTGGCACTGTGCATGGTTACCTAAAAATCTTATTCATAAATAGAATATTGTGATAGTGGCTTCATGCAAATGGAGATGTTTGTACAGAAGACACAATAAAATAAAACGCAAAACAAAAGGAAACAGAAAAACAGAAGGGAGAACAACAACAACAACAAAAGTTGCAGGGACAAATTTGCAGGCACCAACTTTATATACCAATCTGTTGTTGTTTTTGAAAGTGTTGCAATTCAACAGCAAGTCATCAGCTCAGAATTCCCCGTGGAGAGAATGGCTCATGTTGCTTCACTCAGTCTCAGAAGAAAGCAAGTGTGTGTGTGTGTGTGTGTGTGTGTACTGAAAAGCATCTCTACAACGCATATATTTTCACCCAGTCTGGGATCTATTCAGAGATATTTCTGAACCAGATCTAAAATATGTACACAAGTGACATTAAAGCTGCCATGTGAATTTGTGCATGTCATACAATGCTGAAGGTTTATGCATAAGCAATACAGTTGGAGGAGACAAAGAGTAGATAAAATTCCTAAATCACCGTGAGATATACTGAATTCTATATAAAACATTTCAATATATTTTCATTAAAATAATTTTAATCTATGCTGCTGCATGTCCTCCCAATAGTAAATATTTAATCCAATATTTGTCTAACTGAATTCTTTTTTTTAACTTCCTTTTGACTACTGATATCACTGAGAATTTCAAAATCAATGTCTGAAAATTCAGATCCAAATCATAAGATGAGTCATTGAAAACAGCGATAAATTAAAAAGAGAACCATGAAGTCAGATAGCCTTGCTAAGAAGAAGTAAAATCTCACTATTACCAGATTAGCAATGTGGTAGTGATGGGCAATACACTGGTGCAATAAGAGCACTGTGATTGAAACTGAATGCAGCATGATTCGGGTTAGGTCCTGCTGTACTACACTGCACCTCTGCTCTGCTCCCCTCCCCACTGCACCCTCAGACTCCTACTCATCACAGTTTTGAAGAAAAACTGCCCTGGGACAGATTTGGATCAGAGACAATGTGGCTTCAACAGAAGCTATAAATAATTTATTCCTATTTTGTTCTTGGTCTTGGGGTTTAAAAGTTTTTTCATTCCTATCTTGACTAGTAAATTTGTCTTCTATGATGACATTCTGTTTTATAATAACCTCTGAATTACTGTATTAGAATGAAAAGCTTGCAGAAGGAGCCTCTAATATTGGTAATGAGGGATCCACAAAATGTTCACCCAAACTGAAACTGTTTTTTGCTAAAACAGGCTGGCAGAAACCTCACCTCCTTCATGCTTCCTGCACTTGGATGATGTCAGTGAGAGGTGAGTGCTTCTACTAAAAAATGGCTATTCCCAGGTGCATAACACAAAGGTCTCTTTATCTCAAAACTGCTACGTGTAAGGTAGAGGAGAAATGGAAAATAAAATCAGCATAGTTTTCCTGAAGCTACAAATCTATGGCTTCCAAAGTCTGGTAGAGGGGTGGTAGTACATTAACTTTTTCCCTCTTGCAAAATCACAGCTTTAAAATCTGTAAATACAATATGGCTTGCTTTTCCTTTAGCATTTTTGCTTATAGAAGTGGCCACTGAATGTGAATGAGTTTGGAAATCATTACTCTTTTACCTTAAGTTAAAAGAAAAGTTTCAGAATGGAATTAAACCCCACACTGAAGAGCAGAAGACAGTCACAAGACATCCACAATTTTTTGAGAATGGCATGCTGATAGTGAGAGTGTATAATTTTATGTTTACCTCATGTGGGCTCTTGTCCAGTGCCAGTAACAGTATAATATATTGGATTAGAAAGGCATCGTCTCTGGCCCAGAGTTACAGTACCTTTACTCCTCCTTAGATTATTATTGATATATTCTTGAAGAGATGATTATTGATGTTTGCCACGGACATCTCTGATTTGAGGTTGCCATGCTATTCATTCCTCCAAGACTATGACAACAGGTAAGGATTAAGGATATCAAACTCCTGGATGACATAAATCTCTCCAGACTTCCCATGTTAGCTGGTTCTCACATGCCAAAACAGACAACTATACCATATATTTTTAGTCTCTTGTAAACTCTCTCACTTTGTCTCCTGTTTTGTACACTAATAATGCCTTACATGAGAGAACTTAATATGTTATGTTGGAAATGATTGCTTTTGAAAATATTTTGGAAATCTGCTGCCACTAAAACCTTATGGTAGGAGAAAGGCTTGGGAATGAGAAAGGTGTGGTGAGAAAAAGTTAACAAATATTGAAATTGAGCAGTACAAAGTTGTCATGGTTCTGTTCAGGAAGGGATATGATGATTAAAAAGTAGGAACTTTTTAAACAGAAGATGACCTTCATGAAAAAGACTTCTGCCATTAACCTATCTCTTGCAATCCCCTTCACTTCTCCACTGCATTATTCTCCTCCTCTTGTGCCACAGCTTTTGAACTTAGAGTTCAGGAACTTGCAGATAATATTATGCAATAATTTGTGGGAAGATCTTCCACAGTAATAAAGTCAGACTGCTAGTTTTGGCTGTCCTTACTGGTCATGAAGTGATCATCTTTTACTGACACTTCCTAATCTGGCATAGAGATAGAGGGAGGTGTGGGGAACAATATCTCTGTTTGTTTTATGACTTCATTTTATTATCATAACACACAACCTCATAATATTTAAATATTGTTCATTGTCTCAGATAAGACTTTCCATTAGCTAACCTCAATATTTGCAGTGTTCATGTTATTTTTGCTATGTGCAAGTGGAAATACAAGACAAGGTATATGCAGATAAAACCAAGCAAACATTTCAATCCATAATCTTCATTAAAATTGGCAGCATTTATAGTATCATTTTTGACCTGAGGTCTTAACAAAGTGTTCTAAAAACCCAACACAAAACTTCAGTATTTAAATTTGGAAATTATCAGAAAGCCCTTTTTAATGAATCCTTCTTTCTCAAAGGTAGTGAATTGATAGTTCATTTGGAAATTATGGATCAGATGATGAACAGAAACCTAATTTTCCGCATATGGAGTTTCATTGCCTCTTTCGTGCATATATTTTTAAAAACTAAATGCAAGTGCAACATGGTCTTTTTGAGAAAACTTATGGTACAGATGGTGAATCGAGAATGAATGTAAGCGTTCAGTTAGGTTAAGCCCACAAGATTTAGATTTTGTTCAACATTTGTACAGAACTTATTTTTGTGCTTACAAATTTTCTCAAAAGACCACCTCGTGCAGAGTCACTTCAACGATCCATTTCATAATTCTGCCATTTTTAGCTCTGAGCTCCAGTTCCAAATAATGATACCCCCAAATCCATTTGAAATTGTTTGATCAAGCCTGGTGTTATCCATTAGAATTAATTACACATGAAATGATAAAGATGCTCCCAAATCATGATGACAATGGATTTTTAGAATTATTTTATGCATTTTGTTTTAAATGTTTAAACTATCTCTTTGCTAAACATTTTGTTTATAATATACATGAATTCTCTGAACTATAGTCAGCAGCTCATTTAAAAGCTTCTTGTGTGATTAACAAATAACAAGAGGAGATGAAAAGATAGGAAGACAAAAAAACTTTGCAGATTCCCAAAGAAAAGAAAGTGACTGTGTAAGGTGGTTTTTATTCAAACATCTGTTTATGTTCTGTATCACAACAAAACCCAGAATTTGCTGACCAGAATTTACTGAAATCTGTCTTTTTCCATCTCCATTCCTCACTGGCAACCAGAAAAGAGACTGTCTTGAGTCCATAAATGTTTTGTTAAAATCTACACAAGTCCATCAAGTCTTTCAGCTTCAACTGTAAGTTATATTAAAAATAAGAGCTTAAAATATTTCTGCCAGTTTCAATGTCTATGTTGTACCTCCAGATCTAAGTATTCCTCAGGCTTCCAAATACATGTATAAAAATAAAATGTGCACAGCTTTAAACAAGTATATATAATGAGGAGTATTTGACCTTTATGAAAAACTCTAAAAGTATAGGCCTATGCACAGCACTTCAGCAATATCTTCAAACATCTCATTATGAAATATCTTTCATCCATTATCCATTGGGAGATTAATTGTGTTGGTGACACTGTGAAAGTGAAATGTTCAGCTAAAATAAGCAGTACCATATTTTTCAAGTCATTGCATGTAATTTTTTTTAAAAAAAACCCATCAGTCAAGAAACATGAGGAGAAGATATATACATGGGTTTCATGAGGATATATTTGTAAACAAACACACACACACATACTGTGGAATTGCATATATATGTCACATACATAGTACTTGTTAACTCTGAAATAAATGTTTTGAAATCAGGTAGGTAGCTCCAGTATATCTGACAAGGGTTGAACAAACAACAGTTGAACCATAATGCACCGGACTTGCAACCAAAATGAATTCAACTCTTGTAATTTTGCACAAGTGACATGGGGCTTTGAGAAGTTGCTTTTCCTTGTTAGTGTGTTTTAATTAATTCAACAGTTCTAAGTAGATTCTTTGAGTGCAGATGCTACTACAAGTAACATATAAGAAAATTAGCTACAATCCAAATAAGTGTAAGTCTACCTTCATAAAACTAATACAGCCTTCTGTCATTCTTACTATAAAAACCAGTGTGGTTAATCATGTGAACATATTGGTGTTTTCTGCTAGGAAGTGTGACAAGAACCTTGATTGCATAGAAATTGGATGGGGAAAAATGCCATTTCTTCAGTGTCAGACTAACTGCTACTACAAGAAATATTGTAGGCAGAGTATGGTTTTGTGTTTGCTGTAAGAATGTTTTTCCCACGGTTCATTTTTTTCAGTTGAGGAAGAAATTTAACTATGTAAACATTAAATCTAGTTTTTGGTCTGTCTTTATCTCTCTGATTCCTCTGTGTTGCCCTCTATCCTAATAACTATGCACTAATGAGAAGGACAGATTTTTAGAAAATACAACTGATTGTCAATTTAAGCCAGATGATTGTTTCAGACAATACCTATCATGACTCTATATAGATCTGTTTTGAAGGTTTCCTTGAGATCTACAGCAGGCCAAGTTCAGTTCAGAACACTACAGTTTTCAGTGTTTATAGGAGAAAATTTACTGTAGTCTTGTGCAACCTAAGACCTCCAGGTCTGCAAATGGCTCCTCAGACAAGCAGATAAGCAGTTTGCCATTGGTTTCAGGAAGTGGTAGCAGACACAGCACACTGGGGCTTTAAGAACTGCTTCTTGAGCCAGAAGACCAAAGGAATATGGGGAATGACTAGTTAGAGGAAGACAGTTGCAGGAATTTTTTATGCCTTCTCTTTCTGAACGTCTGGAAGCTAGAAAAAGTAAAATGGATGGTGGGAGAGTCTGGTTTGGAACCAGATGTCCACAGCCAGCCAGCAGAAGACTAATGAGGTTAGTGCTTGATCCTGAGAAGACCAGGACTGGTTAGAATATAGAAGAAAGGAATAATGAAAAGGGATGGGAAAGGAAAGACGTGTGGAGGGTAAATTATTGAAGCATGTGGAGAAGGTAAATTAGTGAAGCATGCATTAGTTAAACCATGTGCAGAAGCAGAAGAGCCAGTGAAATGTACTGAACCAAAGAACTGGGGAAAAAGAATGAGACAAACTATGGATTGGAACAAAGTGAGGCTAATTTCAGCAGAAGGAAAACAAAGGATTGTGGAATGTAAAAGAGGCTATAGGGACAAACGTGAAATGATTGACAAAAGAGATTGAATAAAAAGTTGATTTGCAAGTGGAATGGTTGAAGGGACTGTAAAAGAGGAAGGAAAGGTATGCTGGAACTGGAATGGGAGCCTAAAACAGCAGAAATTGAATTTTCTGGGCAAATGTGGTTCATTTGTCATGAGAAGCCTGTGAGAGCATGCTCATGCAACAGTAAAGTGAGCTGGCAGTCTTTGGAGGGAAAGAAAAGAGAACCAGAACTGAAAAACGTGGAAGAAGGATCAAACAGGTCACCAAACCAAAGTGGAGTCCATTGCTTGGAATGATTCAGTTCTCTGTCTATTGGCTACTCGGTGAAATCTGTCTGTCAGGTGTCTCATAGCTGATCTATATAAGACCATACTTCCTTGGTGTCAAAAACATGGATGGGTGAACTAAAATTGCAAATAGAATATACAGATGTGAAGGAAAATAATTTTAATTTTGTAAATAACATACATTGCAAAGGTTTTTTCTTGTTAGCGTTAATCTAAATTTAAGTAAAATAATTATGAATAGTGCAAACTTCAGCATGTAAAATTAAAAGAATGTCATAATGCATTGCACTGTTGTGCAAGCTCACCCAAATTCCTTTCTAGCATGTTTTTCTTTTCATGATCAAATGCGTGAGGTTCTTTCTCTTTTATATATAAAGTTATCTCTTGTGATAACCTGAGTACAAACACAGTTACCAAGCTGGCAAACAGAATATCAGTCTCATAAGAAAATTCCTGTATAGAAAACGAATTGTGGGCAAGGAATGAAAGCCTTTGAATGTATTTTCAGGACCCTTGCCTTCCTGTTTCAAGAAGAAATCATCTGTCTCCCTATTAGACAGGTCCACCAACTAAGCTATTGTCCTATTTCCTGTAGTACCTTTCAATTTTTATTTTGTCTTGTGAGAAGGACAATGGGCTGCTGGGTGTCCAAAAAGGTGGTCTCTGTGAAAGCTCAGAAAGCCCAGAAGGGTAAGTGTCCAGGAAATCAAGGCAGCTGGAATATCCAGAGCTAACCAGCCTCAGGAAATGGGCAATATGGCCATTTCCTGGCTCAGCCACCTGTGAAGGATAGGAGAAACTGTTCAAGAAACACAGGTGTTCTGTCAACACATTGAGCCTGTGAATGTGAGAGCTTTAAGGAGTCAGATGGCATTGTATGTGATACCATGGCAGAAAGCTTGATGATTCAGCTCTTGGATTAGTCATTTCTATTGAAAACTGTAACTAGCCATTGTGGTTTTTTTCATAATTATGTCAAGGGCCTTGTGGATCGCCCTATCAGCTATTCTGAGGTCTGCTAAAAGTGTGGCAACATCAGAGTGCTTAAGACAATGTAGTTTCTTAATAGTGTTACAAGGCAGACTAAACCAGAATTTTTTTATCCAGAAGTCACAATTAGATTGATAGAAAAGTGGACAAATAAGGTGAAGAAAGAAAAACATTACAAATGGCGGAATAGCTGGACTGAACTCTTCATACACAGAGAAAGGAAGAGACAAAAAAAAAATCCCTCATCACCTGCTGCTGACATTTGTGATATTTTTGAATGTTGAAATGAGATTGTATTTTGTGTATCTGAGAGATGAGCGTACATCTAAACTCAATGAACAATTTCTGGTTTTTAATTTTTTTGCCCTAAGGGTTGCCTATCTGAAACAGTCATGTTTAAGTGATGAGACAGAAAATAATTGGTCAAGTGCACCACTGAGTACAGACATGCGGCATTCTGGCCTTCAAAACAATAATAAAAAGAAAGCAGTGCTCCTAACTAATGCTTTTATGTAGTTAAGAAAAGTAACACTGCTGACATGGAGAACACAGATCGTACATTCTCATGTAATGGTTCTTGGATATAATCTTGAGAAAAGATAGAGCTGGGTATTTTAATTTTCTTATTTCATGGTCTATCTGTTGATTTTACTGTATCCAGTTGCCAAAGAGAGCGTGTCCTACTGCTACGGAAGACTGCAAATTGCTACTCTGTGAAATTGCCCTGGGTAGGAGGGTTTCTCTTGTGAGAAGACAGTATGGCAGCTTCTATCCAGCTTGTATTGGTAGCAGCTCTCTTCTGATATGAGTAGTGTTTTTCGGAGACGATTATTTTGAAAAGAGGAGGTAATCATTGCTCTAAAAATTGACAAAAATTGTACTGCGAGTTGCTTGTGAGAGATAAACTCATACCTGCAAATGCTTAGAAAGGGATCTGTCTAAATTTAACTCAAAAAGAGCAACGACACCCTTCTTGAGCTCAAAAGCTTTAACTACATAAAACCTCATATATTCAACCACTAAAATAACGCGGAGTAAGGGAGGGAGTAAGGCATACTCAAAGTAAGGGGTCTCTTCATGCAGGGATAATCTCTGTCCTTTCAGAGAGCACACCTCAGTCAGTGAGACTCACTCACTCGCTCACTCACTCAATTTATTCACTCTTTAGCAGGAATGATAAGAGAGACTTGTAGGTAAAAACCCTACCATACCCTAGTCCTTCTACACTATCATGGATATTTTCATGGAGTTTCGCCAGATACCTTTTTTTACCAGGATAAAAATGGATTATAAGAGGGGTCTTACACTTTTGACAGAATATTTCTTTACCTGGAGTCTAAGAGTTCATGAGCGTTTTCTTCTTAGGCCTACCTGGTCATGAATTCTCCTCTCCACTTTTCTTAGAAGCTGTGACTCTTAAAAAATAAATTCAGGTTTGGGGTAGACAGGGTCAGGTTAGGTATAGACCCTAATACAGGATGGTTGCATGTTTCTGTGAGCAGATCTGAGTTTAATTTGGCTCTGTCTACAACGGCTTGAAACCTACAGCATCTGGGAGGAGCTGTCCCTGGTTTTGGCATAATATGCTTACCCCAAAGTGGCAAACTAAGTGGGAAGCGGATATATCGAGGTTGTGAGGGCCCTCAGCATCGGACAAAGTTCATGAAGAAGGTATAACTTCATGCTGGCCCCTTTGTGAATCTGGAGCATGTATGAGAAAATCTGGCCCAGAAACACAGTTTTACAGTCCAGGTAAGCTTCAACTTGATTTCTTAAATTTCAGTTTGTTTCTGAATTAGTGAGTTCCAATAAGGTATTTTTAGACATGATTTTTTCTCCTTGCACTGTTGCATGCAAACCTCCTTTATTCTATGCAGGAGAGTTGCAAAGGTCACCAACTAATGAAATATAAGCAATTAATTTATCAATTAAGGGACCTATTTCCCTTTTGTGCCTAGAAAGGTCCTGCAAGGATAATAACTCAGGGGGGAAGAGGGCAGAGGAGGGAGAGATTTCCTGGTGATATTTGTATTTACCTCCTGGGGCAAATAGTACTTTAAAATAATTTAAAGCAGCAAATTAAGCCAGTACATTTACACAAACTAGCAAGCCTTTTTCATCAGCAACATTTGCATCATGAATCATAGCGTGTGTCACGAGCCAGCAGAGAACAACATCCTGCTGTATATTGTTTGCTGTCTCTTTCTTGCCCAATATTGGTTTTACAATGCTTTATACCTGTGTTCTGTTAATATAAATTGTTGGGCACAATAATATATGTATCATTAAAGTAATTTCTGTAAAAATAGGTGAATAGAAAATTTTATTTTTATTTAAAAAATTGTGTTAATGAATAGAAGGAAAGCAAATCTTAATTTGAAATAGGTTGAAAGATTTTGCAAACCATTTTCCAATAGCATGGACATTTTCCATTTTAACAAAATCCTTCAATATCTAGGACATTAAAACTGAACATTTTTGGTAAGGGTATCATTTAAATTCAGAAGGGTTTGTGTGCATGTACATTTAAATAGTTATGATGTAATTTTCAACCACCTCTGCCGATACTGTGAGGGGTTTATTCTACCCCTCTCTTTCTGCTATTTTTAAGTAATTTCTTCCCTGTTTTCCATAATTTGATTTTTCTCCATTTTTGTTCTCCTTGTCCCATCCATCTTTTTCCTCAAAGTTTATCTCCAGCATCGGTTGAAGACCAGCATGAAAAGACATGATTATATTAGAATAAATTTGTCTGATTTTTATTATGATGACAGATGTGAAGCTTATTTTTCCTTTGGAGATGATTAAATGTCTTCTTGCTTTTGCGTTGAGGAAACAAGAATCTGAAGTTGAACAGCAATTTTGAAATTTTGCCCACAGGCCTCTTTAACTTGACACGTTAAATTCATGGTTGCACAAATTATCAGTATATCATATATTTTCTATAAATATTATCTATTTTAGATTTTACTTTACAAAAATATGGAATTTAAGATAAAATTGAAATGATTTTCCATTTTTAATTATAAAATAGCTTTTTAGTATTTCTCTATAAAATGATAGTTTTTCACACAACTAATTGTTACTGTGGTGTATGACAGATTGCCTTTTGATATTTTGTAACAGCCGATGCATAAAGGCAGAAAGAAAAAAAAAGTACATTTTTGCAGGTTTTCTATCCACAAATAATGTCTATGTCATAATCTCAGAACAGACTAAAAGCCCCACTTGTCAGCAGCTGCTGGAATAAATCTAACAGCAGAAAACTACATAGGCACACTTGTGCTGTGCTGGTTTAAGCTAAAATCCAGGGTTTTTTTCTTAGCCCAGAAGCCCATGGTAGCGAGTTCAGTGCTGATAAGGTGATGCAGTGTGTTGGTAGGTGCTGAGAATAAACATAGTTAAAGAGATTTCGAAATGAAACTTCTCATTGCTCATCAAGAATGTTACATGGCCTGAGGGTGCACTTGCTCCTGCAGCAGTTCCTGAGCTGATAGCAGAGAAATTTTCCCTGCTGTGAGTCCTGAGAGAAGGTGAAAGAGGCAAATAGTTGTTTTTCATATTAGCTAAAAATTGAATTGTGTTTCTATATTTTCCTCCTGTAACAACAATTAAACTACTTCAACAAAACATGACTAGCATCATATATACCTCATATTCTTTTCAGACAGTAGCTACACAGGAAATTTTATATAAACTATTGCTTTTCTAATTAGTTACCATATTATCTCATAGCTTACAGGAGTGACAATCATGATGATGGTAAACCAAAATGGAAATAGAGTTTTTCATTACACATAAAAGATAGAATCCTATGAGTGACTTAAAATTTTTGTTTGTAATATTGAGATCACTAACACTTCTTGGAATTTAGACACCTATTATTTCATTGTATTAAATTATTTTTTATTGCAGCCTTCCTGAATTTTGCAGGATGCAGGATGCTCTGAAGAATTTTGCAGGATGCTCTGAATAATTTCAGTCGTCTATCTGTGCTAGGAAGATGCTCAGTTCTCTAGACGTAAATATTGGTATTTATTCAACAGAAAAGTGGATTCAATAATATGCAGTCTGAGACACAATGTAAGTCTTGGTGGTTTTTGAAACATGAAGGTGGCATATGTTGAATACCTCTGTAAGAAATATTTGAATATATCTCTCTATGATTCATGAATATTTTGAGAGGAATACAGCAAAGTGGTAAATCTGGCAGACTGTCTCCTAGGCTTGGTGTGCCTCAGAACTGGGCAGCCCTGGGTGTGTCACTGAGAGGGGAATAATCATTCTCTGGTAGTTCAGGTCTCTGTCACCAACATGCTCATTGATGTGATATCTGATATAGACTGGGGCAAGCAACAGGTACATCAGAAAACTTGGACTGATACAAACTTACCTGAAAATTTTGAAGATTCAAAAGTAGAAGGGCTGAAATGTAGCATGTGCACATTAGAGCCATGTGAGGTGTGTAACAGACCAAAATAGTAGAGCTGGCAATATGGATATTTTTCTACTTTCCATATTAGGTTGTGTGTGTATATATTTGCATTTAAAACCAATTGCAGTATGAAATTCTCTATTATTTTTAGTTTGTTATTAGGAGAACTATAACATTAGAATTCTTTGCAAGGTGTGCTGAAAGCAAGTACTGTGGTATGGCCAAGCTGTTGACTCTGCATTGGCATCACAGAGGAGTCTTATGCAGATCTTACAGCTGGATTAATTTCTTGCAACTTAACATCTCTGCATGGAAAAGTCTTTCCTCGATGGGCCATGAGATGCCTCTGGCAGGATATTCCTCACTGTTGTGTCCATTCCCCACCCATCATGGAATTTCCACGTGGAGGGACATCCCTCAGGCACACTGGGCACGCAGCCTGGTGCAGTGACCTGGCAGCAGGTGTGCTGCTTGGCAGGCACTGGCACAGGTTGAAGGCATGTGAGCTGGTGGTGTCCAGGAGCATGCATTGTCCATACTGTGTGAGGTGGAATGCCCTCACGATGGCAAGCCTAGCTGTGTCATCTGGGGTACTTGAACACTCCACTGGGTGCTCAAACAGCCACACAATATTTGTGGCTGGGAAATGTGGCCTCTCAATGCCTTCAGGGTGAGTCAACAAATCAATGTAAATGCAGCTACACGCAACTGGAGTGCAGGTATGTCCTCTGAGGGCACTGTTATGTTTATTTATGACTTAGCTACTTAACACACTGCATATTCTTAATGAAGGAGTCAATATTATACTGCACTGGAGCATGCTGGCTCATCAGGTGACTGTTTATAAAAATTCCAGGACATGATTTTATATACCAATATTTAATGTTACATTGTGTTTCCTTGCTGCCAATAGCCCTTGTGACCTGGTCACTGTTTTACATCTATTTGCATTCTCTTAGAGAGCTGTAGTCTTATGGTGAATAAAGAAAAATAGACGGGCTATTTGGAAGCACAATAAGTTTTGCTGGTAAGTTGTGAGGCTGTATTTTCTGCTTATTAGGCCAGAGTGGCTCTCATTTCTATGGAATATAGGACCCATCTCTTCTGTTTGGCAAAGACAATACAGATTGACAGTGTTTTCAAAGTAGGTCTCAGGAAACATAGGGGGAAGAAAGAAAGCGAACCTTAAAATCTACTTCTGACAGCCTATAACTCAGTGATCACATTCCAACTTCATAGATAAAGTTACTAGAACTGGAAATTTTATTAGGCATGCCTATATATTTCTGTCATTTTCTGTCCATTTTTGTTTTATAGCCATGTTATACTGCTTATTGAGATTATGATTGTGATGTTCTAACTTTATTACTTTGTGGCCTAACCTTTGAAGTCTATGGAGCTTTCATGGACTAAACAATAAATTTTGCTATAACGACTACACTTAAATCCCATATAAAACCGATGTTTCCTGATGCTTGTTCACTGACGTGTACTATAAATATGGCACCCATAAATTTTAGAATTTAGTCCCATGTGGTCCATATGAAACAATAATAAAAGCCTATAAAGCACCAAATAGTAACAGGAAAGTACTCAGTAGTATCTGAGTCTAATTCTGTTCTAGAAATGAAAAAGTATCATTCAAAATGCCTTGAAACACATAATTTCCCAAAATTACATATGCAGTATGACTGATTGCTAAATTACTTCTTTAGCTGTTACTTAAGGACCAAACTGTTACTGGGAGAACAAACGGAGGGAACAGTAATGAGAGAAAAGACCTCTGTCAGCTGTGGAGCTGTGTGTGAAGCAGTAAACAATTGGTTACCCTCTTCTCTGAGAAAGTAGGGAGAGACAGGCATGTCTCCCTGCTGACAGTGAATGCAGTCCTGCCATAGGGATCTCTAGTTAACAGATGACACAGCCTAGCATGAAGCAAGGAGGAGAGAAGGGAAGCAACTTTTCTGAAAAAAACCTTTCTATATTGTGAACTCTTGACAGCTTTTCTCACACATTGCACCTAAATAACAGCCTACTATCAATTTTCATTTTGTAATAGTCTGTTGCTTTCCTCTAGCTTCCAGATGTGCAGTTCTAATAGCAATAATGGCAAAGCACAGCTTCTGATTAACAGCAATGATGTGACTGTTAATTGGCACTTACACAATACAAATGTTTTGGGACTGCTTCAGCTTTTTACCTTAGAGCTAGCCCTGATCTTGTTCCACTTGAGACATTCGGGTAGCGACTTTCCCTTACCAGCTTCTGCGTGGGATTTATGGACAGTTTTTTCACTTTGTTTTATTTTGTTTTTCTTGAGCTCTGTTGAACAGTACTCTCTGTACAGATAGATTGCATTTTTGTACAATCAGTGCCAGAATAGAGACATATTCAAAAGAAAGAAGTGGAAAGGGGGGAAGCTAGTAACCTATAATTAATGAGTCATTGGGAGAAGAGGTATAAAATTAAAAACAGAGGTAAAACGGAGAACAGGAGCAACTTTGATAGTTGATTATCCTCTGTCTTCATATTTCAACCATCCCAGATTTGTCACTTTTATAGTTGACAGATATATTTTTTGGGAATATATTTAATATTTAATAATTTCAAGTCTAGCAAGAAGTTCTAGGTAAAAAAGGCCGAGTGGCAAGATTCAGTTTCAACAGGAAAAATTGCATTCTTTCGGCAGCTATGTTGGCTATTGCATATATTTGCTAAATGTTCTTCATTTAGTCTTTCTAAACCTGTAAAAGGTCTTACAATTTTTAAATACAGAATAATTCACAAATTGAAAAAGACTAAGAGAACCAAGTTCAAGAAGGCAAGTGTATCTTTCCAACTAGAACTGAATCTTCTCCTATAAATATGTAACTGCCTGCATGGTGTCACTGTGTAAAGTTAAGTTGAAAGTGAGAATCCCAGAGAGCAGTTTTTAGCCCTACTAAAAAACTGTAACCTTAAGGATTCAGGAAGTTATATCTGCTAAAATTAGGCACACCTCAGAACTGGCTTACACCAATTTACTTTGCAATTTATGCTAGGTGCTCAAATATCATGGCAATGAAAGGTGAAAAAATGGATGGGTGAACTGACAGATTGAAGTGAAAAATTGGAAAATTAGTTTAAATTTCAGGATTTAGATAAATTAAGCATGACAAGCATAGCACAAGAACACATTACTTACCTAGTTCATTTTCTTTTGTTTTTTGTTATTAAAAAAATCAGTACATATTAAAAATCTCATTTAATGCAGAATAAAAAACCAGGAAGCTGGCATCTGATGACTACAGAGCTGCAAGAAAACACATTCTGCTAGCAGGATTAGGGTCTCATTCTGAAAAACTATATTCCTGGTTTAAGAAAGGTTCGTACAATTTGGTTATTAAACTGGCAGAGTTAATTTTAACAATAATTTCAGAATAGAAAATCCTTCCACAAACAGAATGTAATATGTTTAGAAAAAGTGAAGGAGCATACATGAAAAAAGGCTGTACCTTTACTTAAAAAAAAAAAACAAAAAAAAAAAACATTATGAAATACTACACAAGTCTGAAAATATTCAACTAAATCTTGCAATATTATTCTAGTATTTTTTCTGATGCAATGATACTGCTTTACTTGGGTTGGGATAGGTGGTCATTGTATTATCTGCTTCAAGATAAGATGAATTTCAAGATAGGGTCTTAATTTAAAAACAGTTAAAATCGCTTCCCTACCTGCTTCCTTTCTTTCCTGTCTTCCTGTTGTTCTGCGAAGGTTTATGTCACACACATGAGCCACTGGAGCATGCAGAGTGTTCTATTACTCCACACAAGGACTGTATTTGTTCACAGGAGGGATCCTATGCTGGACTCCATAAGAGTCTTTCCTGGTTTATTTGTACTCTTAAGTTTAATATATGGATATAAAACTCCATTCTGTTTTTCTGTCTTTCAGGGTATAGGGTTTTTTCTTCAGTTTTGTTGATTGTGTAAATGTTAATTTTTTTATTGCTTTCTCTGTTCCCGTTCTTGAACAATTTAATCTCTAATTTTTTCCTTTGCTGGATTAATGTTGGTACTCACAGTAATTTTCTTTCAACTTTGTTTAGGGCTTTTCTCTGTTTCTTTCCAAACTGCTACTTGGCATATATGCCCAGTCTTTTCTGCTCTCTGGTTCTTCCATTTTGATGGTGGTTTATAGACTTCCATTACATCTAGAGAAAATCTGGTCTTCATGAAAGTCTAAATATTCTGGATTCATAGTACTGCATGTAAATCTATAACAAGTTCATCTCTCCAATTCAATGCCTGCTGTTGTCCTGAGCATACACCAGTCACAAGAAATTTCTCTTTTACTTACAAGAAGCTTGTACCCTCCACCACAGTCACCTCCACTAGTGACTATCACTATCTAGTGTACCCATCCCTATCAATCGTTGTTGTGCTGATTACCCAGTTTATGTCCTCCCGTGTCATTTTAAAACTGTTTCTTTCTTTGGATTTTTTAAATAGTAGAGTAGCCTTCACATCCAGGAATATAAAGATATGAAGGTCTATTCTATTTTTTTTTTTTATTTTTTGCTTCATAGGTGAAAAATTATTTGCCTCCAGGAATTAGGCTGAAGAACTTTGTCTGATGAAGACCCTTTGAGTCATGCAGCTTCAGTTTTGTCCTACAGAATATTAATACTTTCTGCAGTAGAAACCAAGCTGCTGGGAATTAAGGATTACACAATGTGCTATCACAAATGGAAACTACTTTACTACATTTTTAATATTTCACTAAATCTCTGTTCTTACCTTTTGAACATATCTTCCTGCTAAGTCTGGGTGGTACCAAAAGATAATCCTTCACAAGGACTAGAAACTATATACACAAAGAAATAAAAACCTAATCTCTGTTTTTAGCTGTAGCCTGTACAACATCCCATGAATGTTTCCTGTTGTGTTTTTCAGGTAAGTAATACTTTGCAGAATACACAGAACATAATATACAGGAGATCTGATATTTTTACATTTACACTGACTATACTATATATATACTATACCTGTATATATTAAAGAACACTAACAGAATACTCTTTTCTTTTATGTCCCATTTCCAGTCTGGAGGAAAGTTTAGGGTGCCAGAAATTGTATTTTTGAACAGGTACCTACAGCTATTTATATATAAGGACATATTTTTGTTCACGTTTAAAGGATTCTATGTAGACAATATCATAAAATCAATGGTAAAATTGATATAAATGCACTTTAAGCCATTTTGAAGAGAGGAATTTCATATTGTTTTGTTAAAGGCTGAATAACATTTGTTTGTTATTCAGGGATAATGCATTATGGAGCACAAGCCAAAACATGAACTTCTGCAGATTTTCTATATTACGTCATAGTGAAAATAGTGCTATGAATATCAGAGATTCAGAGGTGAGCTCTACATATGATGATTTGTCCGCTCTTTCCTAAATGGATACATATATATACACATATATTCCAAAACAGGAAGTTAGATTTATTTGTTCTTGGATTGCATAGTTTAATATACTGTCATCAAATATTTCCATATCCTGTTTTGACTGCCAAAAGGATAATGAAATGCCAGTAACTCTAGATGCAACTATTCAATGATAGAACAAGCTTACTAGCTTCCCAATCTTTGAAGATCTAAGTAAATATGCAAATAATTTTCACTTCTTTGTTGATCTAGGTAATTATAGTGTAGAGAGAAAGACTAGCAGCTGTTCTGTATATGTTTTATTTTTGTTCTCTTTTTCCCCTTTCCTGATTTGAACCTTACATGGCTTCTTAAGTATTTTGGGTTAATGGACTGATCCAACTGTGTGTATCCATAGCAATCCATGAATATTATAACCCTCACAATAAAAACTGAAAAAAGATGCTAGAAATATCTCCAGTATGAACGTAAATCCCAAAAGAAAACAGATGCTGGGTAAATATCTTCTGGTGAACTATTTTTAAAGAGCTTAGACAATTAGCAGTAAAAATTTGGGCACCAAAATCTTTTAACTCATACAGGCAAAAATTATACTGCAATAATTCAGCCCATACAATGATAATTTGTAAACCAAATTTGAAGTACACAATTGATTATTTTACTTCTTTAAAACACTCAGCAGAGCTGGAGAATGTTGTAACACCATTGTTGTTAATGGCAATCTAATAAAATTCCAGACAGCCACACATACTGAGATTGCCATTAAAAGACCCACTTGCACTGTGCAGGATATATCTTGGAAACTAGTATTTGTTGGACAAGACTGTGTTCTGCTAGGTAAATAAGCATCATGACTGTTCTTTTCAAAAGTAAAAAACAATGGAAAAATACAGATCATTTAGAATGAAGATTAAAAATATTTATATACATAACCTTTGGCCTAAATATACCGACAATCAGGCTTCAAGTTCTATATAGTCTTGAGAGTACAACGTAGTTTATAAAGTTCCTATTTATGTCCCGTCATCTGTTAGATCACATTTTGCTGATCTAAATACTGCTGTCCTTTTTGATCTGCTGCAAATCTTTCCAAGACTTTATAATTTGACAAGTCACTTTTGTAGCACTACAGAAGAAAGGGCTTGTATTAACTCAACAGCTGACAAAAAGCAGTAAGGCAGTCTTATCAATGGGGGAAAAGCACAAACAAATGTATGCATGAAGAAATCTGCAAAGAGTTCAGCAATTGCGGTTGCTGGGAGTCCACCTGCTGAATTTTAGCCATGAGCAAGTTTGGCATATGGAATTACTTTGTTATTTGGACCACTTCTCCAGTGATTAGAAAAAGATCAGCACTTCTGACAAGTATATAATTCTGACTAGCTTAGAGGCCTTCACCTATAAAGAAGAATATTTGGCATGTTTAATCAGCTTCTAAAATGCTTCAACTGAAAAATAATAAATTAACAAAAAGCATTCTGATAAATATTAATAATATTGAATAAGTATACCAAATCACTTATTTCCACTGCTGTGAAATATAATAAAAAGTGTTTTTATAAATACATCAGCAGCAAAAGGAAGGCCAAGGAGAGCCTCCATTCTATATTAGATACAGTGGGGGAACATTGCCACCAAAGATGAGGAAAAGGCTGAGGTACTTAATGGCTTCTTTGCATCAGTCTTTAGCAGTAAGACTGGTTATTCACCAGGCTGCCAGCCCCCTGAGCTTGTGAACAGGCACAGGAAGTAGAATAGCCCCACAGTAATCCAGAGGAAGCAGTTAGTGACCTTCTGAGCCACTTAGATACTCACAAGTCTATGGAACCAGATGGGATTCATCCAAGGGTAGTGAGGAAGTTGTCAGAAGTGCTCACCAAGCTGCTCTCCATCATTAATCATCAGTCCTGGTTGACCAGGGAGGTCCCAGATGACTGGAAGTTGGCCAGTGTGACAGCCATCCTCAAGAAGGCCTGAAAGGAGGATTTGTGGAACTACAGGTCTGTCAGCCTGACCTCAGTGCCCATCAAGGTTATGGAGCAGATCTACTTGAGTGTGATCACATTGCCCATACAATGGACAACCAAGTGATCAGGCCCAGCCAGCATGGTTTTAGGAAAGGCAGGTCCTGCCTGATCAACCTGATCTCCTTTTATGACCCGTTGACCTGCCCAGTGGAAGAAGTAAAGGCTGTGAATGAGGATTCTACCTGGATTTCGGCAATGCCTTTTAATACTGTGTCCCACGGCATGTTCCTGGAAAAGCTGTCAGCCCATGGCTTGGACAGGTGCACTCTTGGCTGAGTTAAGAACTGGCGGGATGGTCGGGCCCAGAGAGTGCTGATGAATGGTGCTACATCCAGTTGGTGTCCAGTCACTAGTGGTGTCCCCCAGGGCTCAGTGTTGGGCCCAGTCCTGTTTAATATCTTTATTGGTGAGCTGGAAGAGGGGAGTGAGGGTACCTCAGTCAGTTTGCAGATGACACCAGGCTAGGTGGGAATGTCAATCTGCTGGAGGGTAGGAAGGCTCTGCAGAAGGATCTTGACAGGTTGGATTGATGGGCCAAGGCCAGTGGCATGAGGTTCAACAAGGCCAGTGGCATGAGGTTCAACAAGGCCAGTGGCATGAGGTTCAACAAGGCCAAGTGTCAGGTCCTACATTTTGTCCACAACAAAGGTATCATCTGCCTATCAGATTGCAATGGGTTGAAATGACCTCT
>JAWWMO010000043.1:15219672-15244825 GCA_035047845.1 Dendrocincla fuliginosa
AAGTGTCAGGTCCTACATTTTGTCCACAACAAAGGTATCATCTGCCTATCAGATTGCAATGGGTTGAAATGACCTCTGAAGGGACCTACTGGTTTCCTCAGCTGTGAAACTTGTAAACTTCTGACTGTGGAAACTCAGGTTTGTGACATGAATCTAGAATTTAGTCTTAGTTACGATTATAAATTAATCCACATTGAGTTTGGCCCGCTCTGTGACCTATATCATAGCTGAAATTTTGTGGAGTCTAGAAACATAAACATGCAAGAAGTTTTCAATGTATTGAAAACAAAAAGCAAAATCCATATTAGATGGTGAGATTATGAAGGAATCTAACTTAAATTTTCTTAAAACATTTTAGTGCCACTTGTAGATATTGAAAGAACTCAGAAAACAAAACTGAAGATAAATGTTGTTATGCACCAATAAACCCTTGCTGACCACTGCAAATCTTGAAGCACTTCTTTTACCACTTGAGGATACCATGAGCTGTATTTTGCACACCAAATGCTCATATATTATCCCCTACTACTTGATTAATTATAAGTGTTGATTTTTGCTGCTATTAAAAAAGGCCTTATTATTCCTTCAGTGTGGTGCCATGAAGTATAAGAAATGAACAAATCAAGACAACTGTGACCAATGAAAATGGAGGAAGGAGAACAAGAGAAGCAGACATGTTCTGCTTGATTTTTAGAAATAGAGAACAGCCTGGGTTAAAAGGGACTTTGAAAGATCATCTGGTCCATCTTTTCATTGGAAAGGAATCCTAGATGAGACTATCTAGCACCTTGTCCAATTGCATCTTGGAAACCTCAAGTGATGAGCACTCTACCATATTTCAGTGATTGATAGCTCTCACTACTAAAAATGTCTTTCTTCTATCAAGTCGAACCCTTCCCATTGCAACTGGTGCTGACTGCCCCTCAAATTCTGCATGTGGCTCCTTGAGAAGTGAGAGGAGAACCTTTGCTCTCTTCAAGTACTGGAATACTGTGATGAGGTTACCACTGAACTTTCCCTTCTCTAGGGAGAAGAGACCTAACTTCTTCAGTCTTTCCTCAAAGGGCAGGTTCTCCAACCTGAAAACCAGCACATTAATTTTCAAATGAATCTGAAAATAGTATCCCAGTCTTAATTGTAGTTGCCTAGAGAGCTTCTTTTCAGAGACTTTGCAGACAGAAGTATTTATTCTTCTTCAGGATTGTTTCCAGGCAAAACAAGATATTTTTAAAATTATCTAATTGCTTTCATTGTGAAATGCACTGCTTTATTCTCTTTAGTATCATAAGGCCATAATGTAGATTACTAAGTCACTACTGTTCATTTGTGGTTACATGAACATGAAATAACATCTGGTGGTGGGATGGGATGTGTATACCTTATCATATTAATTATAAACTTTGTAGAAAAGTGATTAAAATTCCCATAAGAATTAAAAACAACCAAAAAAAGACAATTAATGAAATTTATTTTCCTCAGCCTTGTTTAAATTACTGGAAGGTTATATAATATTATCAAATATGCAAGCTTCAGTTACCAGCTTCTGTGAATTGAAAACAACTTTTTATTTGAAAAAAACCCAAAACAAACAAACGAACAAGGTGATTTCATCACAGAAGGACTCTATTTACTGTTCAAGAAACAGTGTGAAATGCCATTTTTTAGATTTCATTAAAATCTCCTAAATATGATAATGGACTAAAGGAGCCCTACAAGAAAGCCGGAGAAGGATCTTTTACAAGGACATGTAGTGTCAGGGCAAAGAGTGTGCAACAAGCAGTAACTAGTCCTAGTCAATTGACAGATATCATCATCTGTATTCACATACTTCACATATGGGGGAAGAAGGGGCTGCATTACAAATGCAAAAACCATCATAATGTACACACACCACATCCTTTTCTCATGGTAAAAAGGCAATCATTGCTTTAGTATAAGTTGTTCCTAGGCAAAGAGTTCATAGCTCAAAAAAAAATTTATTAAATTCACATCCTGAAGCCCTGCTGATAAGTTATATATAAAAATACTTTTTTAAGTAATAGAAGGTAAAATTGTATTTTCATAAGTTACTCAGGACTTTTAATTGCCAACTGAGCTTGGTATATTGTGAGGTGTATTTAGCAGTAGTAATAGCTTAAATGAACGATATACACTGAGAAGTGTTTGTACTGCCTTTTACCAAAAAAATAGTAGCAAGATAGTCCTGCTTAAATTCATTGAATGATTTTCACTAAGATTTATGTGCTTCTTTTACTTTCCCTTGGACTATGCAAAATAAGAAAAGTCTGAATAATCATCAAAAATTCTAACTCAAATTATGATGAAATAGAACATGGATAGTTCTCAATACCGGGTTTAAGTCTGTATTTCATGGATAGGTAGCTATAATAACATTTCTAGCACCCACTGTTTTCTGTAGTATTGGTAACATACTGTTACAGTTAATTGTTACTCTTGATTTTAAGGCTACAGACTTCAAAAGGCCGGATTACCTGAGGACTAAGAAAAATTCTCTTTGATTTGAAAATGAATGTTCATATCTTGAAAAGACTCAAATGCATTTATTCAGGTAATTAAAGACCAAATTCAGACTGGATTTAAGTCTGCTGACTTAGAATTAATAAGACAAACTTGTGTTTCAGAAGACCTTAAATGCAAATATCAACTCTTTGATGGGATATTTTATTTGTTAACTTTTATCCTGCATGATGTCATTTACTCAGTAACCTGATTCAGCAAGTGTGAAAGGAGGTCATTTGGCTTGACTAAAAAAAATAAAAGAAACCAATAAAGATAACATTCTAAAATTAAGTAAAAAGGAAGAGGAAGAAGAAAAAGACCTTCAACATTTTGCTAGAGAATTACCCATCTGACAACTATGGAATTGAAGATACAAGCATGAAAGCACACTTCTCTCAGTATATTAATAGTAAACTACTTGCTTCATGTCTTTTCTTCTATGGATTTTTGTAGGCATAATACTCTTAATAATGAAGATGTACCTATACAGCAATACAGTTTTGCAGGGTACTTCACTGCAGTAAAACTAAAAAGGATTTTGCTGCCTTCTTAACTATTTTTTTTTCCTCAAATACAGACTAGAAAGTAGAACATATCACTTAATCACTTTGCCTCTGTGGGTGGTTGGTACTCTGTGATCCTTCTCTTTGTTTTCTGTTATAAAAATAAATATTTAGTGTGATTATGGTAAAGGAAATGTTTGCGAACATGAAGTTGAAAGTTTATATAGAAGAAGATAATGAAAGCTGTATTACACTAATAAGTCACTCTCTTCTGAAAATATTCTACTAATAATTAAACTTCTGATAATAATTAAATATTATTATGATGCATCACATATCTCATTTGTTATTATATTTGCCTCTTTACTTTGTAACAAAATCTGAAGTCCATATTTTGAAATTTTTTTCTATGGAAGTTAAATTCACAAATCTTTTTAAGCCCACAGGGCAACAATGGCACTTTTTGGCTTTTCTTTTTCAAAGAACTGGCATTTTGTGAGTCAGCATGAACATTTCAGGTCAATGTTGTTAGAGTTGCTTCCTTGAAAATGTTATCTTACCATTACTTTTTTTTTTTTTAAGCTTTTTCAAAAAAGGCAGAAAGATTCTACTGAAATAAGATACAAAAGTGTAGCATTTCCAGCCTTTCACCATTTGAATCAGACACCAGGAAGGTGTGAACTCATTAGGAAAGAAAAATATGAAATGCTGTTGCTGGTATTGATATCTACAGAAGGTGACAAATAGCAAGAAATACTTTCTCTTTAATCTTCAGTATTTCTGTTAGGAAAAGGAATGCTCCTGCTGAAAGAAAAAGAAGGTAAACAAGATGAGAATAACAAGCTTAATGTAGCAATATTGCAAGTAAGCAGCAGAAATAATGAACAAAAAGAGAAGCAGAAGGTTCCCCAATGGACTAAATTAGAGCCGAAAGTATGCCATGTCATTTTCGGCTATTTGCAAGTCTCATTTTAATGAGTTTCTAAGAGTACTGGTATGGTATGAAGTCAGAGTCCTCAGACATAACTGTATCTATACACACAGTGAAGAAATGGGTGGGATTGTCTGTGCTTTTGAATGAATCCATGTCTTTAGAGATATGTTCATCCCTGATAGTCTTCTGCAGTCAGCCAGCTTTGAAGCAGTCTGAGTTAAAGTCCTGAGTCACACAACGGTGATGGGAAATGAACTAATTTTGGTTCCAACAGACCTGCACCTGACTTCTTTCAGCAGATCCCTTTGTGATTGTGGTTAGAATATCATCATGAGTCACTTCTTGATTTTATTTGCAGAATCGTTCACAGTTTGTAACATAACAGAGTAGAGGTGTGAGGCTCTCCCTGTGTCATTGAATATATGGAAGAAAAAGGAACTGATTTATCTTGCAGAAAGTCTTTAGGAGAGCCTTCTCCTTTGTCAAGTTAATGGTAATTTGTGCAGAAAAAAGAGACAAAATAAAATGATGACATTCTTGTAGCAATAGTCATGTGAAAATAGCTACAGATAGCCTAGAGAAAACGAAGTGTGAAGCTCCCCAAAGGATCAGTAGCTATTAAATCATTGCCAGCCACTTATCTAAGTAGCACAGGTGTAAGGTTAGAACAATAGGCCTTCTATTTCCACTTCAGCACAGGATATAGTATTTTGGAGAAATAATATAGGTCGGTATGTCAACTAAACATCACACCCCATAAAATAAGGTTTGTCATCTATGAGATTCATCCCTATATTTCAAAGCTCAGTTCACATGGAAGAAGGACAGAATGACGTCATTTAGTGCTAGATATACTAGCCTCCTTTACTTATGAATTCTTGTAGCTCAAGGTTTTTGTGTTTGTTTTAAATTTAATAAATGATGTTAGTTTCCTGGAGTTATAACGACCAATGAATTTACTCCTGTACACATTTTCACTTCTAAACTGGCAACATTTATTTCTACAAGCTTCATTGCACCTTAAAAACAATGCATCAGTGTGACTTGTCTCACTTATCTTTACACATTTAAAAGTTAGAATATAAATTTCTCCTCTCTATTAAGTCCTTTATAATTCAAAGGAGAAAATATCTGAAGCTATTAATCTACATTGCACACAGACAGACTTTTCATTAACGGCATTAAGAAGTCTTTTAGAAAAACTATTGGTTTGAATAGCCTTACTGAGTGCAAGTGAGATGCTAAAAGTGTTTGGAAATGCACATGAAGTGTTCAGCAATAAGATATTATCACTCTGAGACTTTTAAATTCTTACTGCCACAATTTAAATTTTGACTGTTATCATGAGGAAAGAGGATAGTCATTCCATTAGGCTCTAGGGTAGTAAATCATATGTTTACAAGCCAGGGATTTAAATTGATAAGTTAGTATTTTTCATACAACATGCTTACTTGAATACCCAAAATGAGTTGTTGGACATCTGTGCTCTATTCTAAAGCCTAATTAATCCACTATGATAAGTGTAGTCATCCATGAATGTTGCTATCACCAGCACCATCAGATTAGTTAAGTTTCATCTTTAATTTTGCATTATCTGGCTCTTGTTTCAAACTGAAACTTTCACCATGTTTTCACATGGGCATTTTCATATTTCATTGTGAGATTTCATTCTTGTAAGGATTATTTTCCTGTTTATCACATGTGAAATGCTAGTTGTGATTCATTGCCTATGAGCTTCCAAGATTACACTATATGAGGTCATTTTGCAAAGATGAGCTGGGACCTGACTTCTTTTTTTGTCCCTTGTACTGTCAGCATTTATGCTATTTTTAAAAATTCACCTTGAGTAAAAGCCACATCATATTTTTATGCAAACAATGATATCCTTTGCCACATATGCACAATAATCTATCATAATTATAAGTGTAAGAACAACCAAACTGTGCTGACATTTCTGTTAACAATAGAAAGCAAAGGATGTTTGAAGTTTATAAAAGGTAAAATCTCTTAAAAAGATTAGTTCTACTTTTTAAGGGTGTTATTTTTCTAAAGGTTTCTGACTACATCTTAGACTTACTCACATGAATTTTTATATCACTTCATTTCATGAAAAGACACCCTCTGCATTCCTTTAAAAGCAACAACCTAAGATACACTAATGAAGATGATCTGCTCAAAGTCAAGAGTTGCTGTTTTAAAGCACATTGATATGCTGACTCCTTAAAAAAAAATGCTGATTCAGATTTGGGCTTTGCAATAGCACTGATATTAGAAAAGGCATTAAAGAAACACAATTTCAAACTGTTGAACTTGATATTTATTTATTTATTTTTCTGTAAGATACATTGCAATGAAATGTGAAATTCATGGCTAGATCCTTTTCTTTCCTTCTGCGGATTCTGAAAGTTGATTGCCAAAAGTTATTGCAGACTAGTACTAACACACTCCTGCTCTGTGTTTACTAAGGTTTAATACTTTAGTGAAGCTTGTTTCTCTCCATTAATCATGCAGTGTTGGCCCAAGTGTCACCTAGGAGGTGCTGTAATTGACTAGGTCAAGAGATGCAGGTGCTGTACATAGAACAGTCTCCTCTTAGATACTCAGCTTCAGGCAAAAGGTCTGTACAAATGTGGACTTGGTGGCTCACAGATATTCCTAGACTTTTCAGTGAATATTAGAATGCCTTATAGTAATTGTCAATTGAATACTTCAGAGGCTACACTATATAGTTGAAATATTTTAGCGTAATAGGTCAAGAAGAGATGTTGTAAAATGGTGACAAGTAAGAAATGGCAGAAGCACTATTTATTATTTTCTTTTGGTATTAGACTATCCTCTGGATAAAAATGGCACTGAAATTGCATCTTGTCTTCCTGCAGATTAAGTAATGAAATCAGATACAGCTGCTTGTCTATCAGTGTTAATGCTCTCCTGCATGTGCATTTGCAGACTAACACCAGCTTTGCCCTGTGACAATGGCCTGCTGACACTGGTGTCATGTACATGAGGGATTTTCCACCTATGGTGGAACTTGCTTGCTCCTACAGAGTTCTTCGTGAAACTTAAGTGAGTACCATTCACAGCAGGCTGGAAACCTCTTAGAATGTCAGAAAGCAACAAGGAAAAGATGAGCAGCAAAGGAGGGAGAGCTGGAAGCTCAGGGTGACAGCAGGGCAGACACTTACCCCACAGACCACATAAGTGAAGCAAAACAGATTTGGGGACTGTAACCAGAGACAAACAAAAGCCTAGTGACTGCCAGACAAACCCAGTAGAGGTTTGAGGTCCAGCTTCAGCAAAGCAAGGTAATAGCAAAGTAATCAGCAAAGTAATAGAGATGCAAATATGTAGCTCAGGGAAGGCCAAGGGCCTTTGAATAAGTACCTCTCCTAAGCCAATGAGCTAGGACTCCACAAGACTTCTTACAGCTCTTTACCACAACCTTGCTAATTTTCAGAATAGTCTGATCCAAGGTTATACTGCTATTCCATTCCAGTAATGGTTTTGGCAGTCAAACCCCTGGGTTAGGGAAGAAATTGCAGAGCTGGTTGGTGCACTGAGAGGCTTGATAAAGTGTTTCTCAGTATCTTAGAACATCCATCTTAAGTTATTCTGTTCATTTTTTTAAAGTACTATAATTGTTATGTGTTTCTTTTATGTAATGTTTCTATCACATTGCTTTTTGTTTATATGCTGTATTCTATATTAGTATTTACCAATAATATTCTTCTTAAGTAGATGCTTTGCGATTTTTTTTGAAAACTGACTGAACTTGAATTTTTCTTGGTTCAGACATCTCTGAGGATTAACAATCAGGAGTAAAGGCATCTAATATAAGTCCCTAGAGTTAGGTTCTTGTCATCAGTCATGGAAAGGTAGTACTTTTTTCATATCAGCTATTATTGCTGGGAATAAAGCAGAATGTCAGAATCATGAGCCCTACTTTAGAGCTGAAATAGAAATTTGCATAAAACCCTACATTGTGACTGAATCAGGCTAAAGAAATATTTTTGTTGAAGATCTATTGCCTGCAACTGTTGCTCTCCAGTTCTGTTAAAATATAAAGCAAAAATACTGATAACCAAATCCAAGGCACAAATAGTGCTTCAGTGTTCCAGAAGAAACATGTGGTCCACATGCTCTTTTATAACTTCACTGAAACAGATTGAAAATCTTCAGTGCATCGCACCTAGACCAGACGGTGATGGTATGACAATCAAACCCTCTCCTCAGACAGGGAAGTGGAGAGCGGTGCCACCTGATATATAAATGTGTTACCTCCAATTCTATTACAGAAGCAGTGAAAATGTGTCACGTTAGCTTAACATTGATTCATCGAATGCCTAAGAGGAACACTGGCAGATTGCTTTAATTAACAGATGTATAAGGGCTGCTGATGTTTTTCAGAGTGAAATTTCCTTGCCTCTTTCTACCTCCTATCAGGCTGTCATTCTCAGGTGACAGAATGACAAGATATCAAATGATATGTTATAGAAGCTTTTCATTCTCAGTACTCTGTCTAAATATCTGTATTAATGATAAGTCCTTTTTCACAACCACATTTTATTCTGCAGTCTTGAGGAAAGAAAAGGTAGAAACTTTGTCAAAAAGAGCTAACAGCTGGATCTCTTGAATTTTCCTCCAAGATGAAGTAGATTGATTACTATATTCTTTTGTTCAAACATCTATTTCATGTAAACAACCAACTGCTTAGATGCATGCACTACAAGCCCTGCTGCTGACCAGTTTCCTGATTTCCACTCACCTTGCCTTGGACAAGAAAAAGAAGACATTATATGATCCAATCTAACAAGGGTATCCACCTTAAACCCAAAATGTAGGTGTCTAGTAGCAGTTCCTTAAAGGCTACATCATTACATGAATTTCAACTATTCACAAGAAAATCTAGTTCACTTAAGTGCTTCAATTAGGCAGATAGAACATCCTTCTGCAGGACTTAAAAAGCCACCTTAGTACTAGTGCTGAAACACTCAGTCCTTCAGCAGATCATAGTTTTTCAAAAATTTGAGAGGCTAGACTTCAATTTTAGGTCCAGTTTAAATTCTGTTCAGAGGCTTACATTAACAAATACTATTATTATTTATATCTGTGTGTGGGTGTGTGCATTTATCTGTGAGAAAAGGAGAAAGGGAGAAAGGAAGTTCTGTCTCCCCAGCTTATAAACCGTTTCAAAGGACAAGGCAATAATATCTCCTTTAGACCAGCTGTTGTGAGATCATTGTCATTTTGAGGAAAAAACAGAAGCAGAGAAAATTACGTTTCTGTTACATATGGCATATTCATTGTTGCGGTTGATAGCAAGTGACCTCAGATGTTTGTAGAGAGGGTGCTGCTCATGCAGAACTGTGTCCCAGACCATGTCATGCGTGAGAAGAATGCCTTGGAGCAGATCCAGTGAGACTTTAAAAAAAAAATCTTATTTTGTTCTGCATATTAGAACTGTTCACAAGCCCAAGGCCTTGAAAAAGATAGTTTTAGATCTTCATGTTTCTCAGTCCTTCTCACCCATCTATCTATTTCCCTAGTGAAGGCTTGAGGTCTGCAAACAAATATGATTACTGATGAGGGCACAGCTTACAAGGACAGTAAGCCGAGTAATCAATGAACAAGAGGGAAATCTAGTCCAATAGTCACAATAATTTTGATACTGTTCACTAAGTACTTGCCTTAAAGCAGTTGTACTTCAAGGGGTGATATGTATGACCATAGACACATTCAATTTAATTTCTCTCTGTGCGTTGATGAAAAGCCATGGCTGAAAATAATTTGTTATTGGGAAATTTCTGCATAACCAAAAGAAATGTTCTGTTTTGGTAAACAGCCAAGAATACCAGCAAAATTGTTTGCAGTGCCCTAAAGGTTTTGAGCCATTCCAGTTACTCCACACAGGAAAGGTGACTTTGAGACTTAGAGGTAAATCTTGGCAGTTTTCCTGAACTCCATTAACACTTTTGTAAGGATATGACTGAACAGGTATAGAAACATTTCTGAGTGGAAATAAGTGTTAAAGAATTCAATGTCACACCAATAAATACAGATGCTGGAAGACATGTTTGATTTTCATTGTTATAACCACTCCAAGCGATATCCATGACTGATGTATCATTGAATTACACTGAAATATGTATACAATGGAAATAATGTATAATAGCAATAAAACATGGACTGGTTTCTCTCTAACTAATGAAAGACTTGCCATAACTAGTGTCTAAAAAAAAAAAATCAAAGAAAATTAGTGGAAGCAGCAGTAATTTCCATGAAAATTAATCTTAAAGTCATATGCATACAGGCCTAAGTAATTCCCAAGAAAGCCAAACTCTTATACAACAGAAGTAGTTTGGAGATATGAATGCAGATCTGAAGATCTTCTACCTGCTTAATTGACCAATAATGAAGTATAAATGAGAAAATAAAACTATATTAAATTGAAAGATTTTTAGCTGAATATTGTGATGTGCCATATGTACCAGATTTAATTTTCTGAAGGTGGCATGTTTTAAGTAATTTTTCCCAGGATGCCTAAATTAACACATTATAAGATAATCTGAAAAAGCACATCCAGAAACTATTTAAAAAGACAGAAAACCAAGGGTACTTTTTACCTTGAATATTTTCACAGGTGACCGCCAAAGAATTCTTACTGTCAAATTAGATTTGTATTTCTTTTTCAAGTCTTCTTTTTTGTCTTCAAACTTTAACATTCAATATTTTAGACTATTTATATTTTAGCCTGTATTACCTTATGTACAGTGATAGAAAAAGACATAGTTTGAGAAAACTCTCATACACCTTAAAATGAGGAGAAAAGCAAGAGATTTTGATGCAAGTTTTTCATTGATGATACAATTTTAAGACAGAGTTTTTTATTTTAAGAAAGAATTCCAGGGAGAAACAGACAGGGAAAAGAAAGAAAAAAAGGAAGAATGATACAGAAGGGGAAAGCTGAAGGAGAGAAAACAAAAGAACAAGAGATTTAACTTCAACCCATGACTGAAGTGTGGATAACGTTTCTCTCCACTTAGGATCCTAGAGGGTCCGTGATCTGTGTCAGGACCCCTAATATCAATGACAAGTTGTACATCTGGATTCCTGGTTTGTCCTCAGTATTACTTACAGTTAAATATATCTTGACCTATTTCTTGGCCTCATTTATTTGAAAAAGGAATGAGCTAACTAAAAAAAAGGAAAAACATTTCTCTAATTTTATTAATTGCTTTGCAATGAAAGATAAAAAAATCTTCAAGCTGACAGTCAAACTAAAGGTAAATACATTTGGTTTCTGTTTATGAATTGATCTTCTTGAACTTGATAATTTCGGCTCCTTCATTAAGTCCAGCCACAGACAACACCAAAGTGACTCACAGAGTAAAAGAGATCAATGACTTAAGCTCACATACTGGGAGAGACCTGACCCCAAACACTTTCATTTGGTATCATGTTGGAATTTTTATGATTATTCTTTGCCTTTTCTTTTTCTTTCACTTAATTACTTTCTTGTTTCTGCGTTAGTTATTCCTCTACATTACTTGAACGTGTTTCATTGCTATAGCATTAAAAAAAATGTTTTCTGAGAAAGCACTTTATATTTATAACGAGAGAAGTGTCACAATTAGTATTAGTAAAAGGCAAAATTCCTTGGTGTTATAATTCTATGCTTGGTTTGTATTTCATAAGTATCAAGTTTGAATTCATATAATTTACTTTGCTGGATGAAATAATGATTTATTTTCATGAGTAATCATCTTGGCAGGTCTCATCTACTCATATTTACATAGATTACATCATGCCCTAATTTCAATAATTCCCCAAGTCCTCTTGTTTGTATAGGAATTTGAAGCCTTCCAGCTTGACTTTAAAGATTTTATATAATTGCCTTCCTACCTACTTTTGGGATCTTTTTTTCTATTTTACCATTCACTTTCAGTGATTGCAGCCTTTCTCAGCAACTCTTGTGGGAGCTTCTCCTGTACCACTTTCTTTTTTTCATGTTTAAAGGGTGTGTGTGTGTGTGTGCAAAACAGCTTTGGCATAGTTAGATTGAGTCTTGCAGCCAGCCTCTTGTGGAATCCCAAGCCCCGACTAAGTGGGAAGAGCAAAACAGAGTCCATACCAGTCACTGTGTAGTTATTATGCATAAAATTCTGAGAAGGCAGTTATGTCTTAAAACTGTTATAGGTTTAAACTGTTTATCTCTGAATCCTCAAAAGAATTAGGGATTTGCACTTTTTCTTTCAAGACTCATTCAAATCTCTTCAAGGAATACTTCATGCTGCTCAATAGTGAGTAAACTATAATTGATATGGGATGTCATTCCCAGATACTCGCCAGTTGATTTGAACAACACTGTCATCACTGACCAGTCAACCTACACTTTCATGTGGTTCTACAGATTTTCTCTGAAAAATGTGAATGGTGTAATTTTTCCTTTGTAGAGAGAACACTGCAGGAGGGCATGGGGACATTTCAGTACATGTTCTTCTGTCAGCATAGTTAGGCTACAGTGAAGTTAAGGATTAAATAGTTTTAAGCTTTTTTACATATATGAAGGAATAAGCCATGCATCTAACGTAGGATTAAAGGAATACAAGCATTGCCTCTGTCCATTGTTCCATTCCTTATATTTCCAGCTGCAGACCAGTAAAGCTTTGAGGCTACACAATAAAATTTCTGCTCACTACTACTTCTCTTATGTTCAGTTCATCAAATTATTGCCATAATATGTAGCAAATGAATGTCTTAAGAAGAGAAAGCAGAAAAAGTAAATGGATCTGAAAGAATGAATAACATTTCCAAAGTAAAGGTGGAAAGCTCTCTCCAAGTCTCTTAAAGGCAAATAGAGACCTAAACCAAGTTGTGTGATTTTGTTAAAATCAAATCATGTATGTCAAAATGTATGTAGATGGCATACGCATCCTAGCTGACCATTACAATATATGAACACCACCTGTATTTCATGTTTCTTTACTTCTGTTAGCAAAGACAATCTTAGAAAATTCTTAGTGCTATTTTGCAATACAGCACAGTTGCACTTATTTCACTTTTACAATGTTGTAAAAATATATACAAGACACTAATGAAAGCATCTGAAACAAATGAGGATATTCATAGTAGCAAGTCATACTATTAGTAGAAGAATATCTTAAAGAAAAGCAAAAGCTCTAGAGCTCTGTATTCTGAGATTATCACTGAGTCTTTAAAAATATTGACTGTTCCCACATAAAATCGATCATGCCTTGACCTCTTCCACTTTCCTTTTCCCTCACTCTTGTTATTGAATACCCTGAAGAAACACAATGGATATTTTCATCAAGAAATAACAACTGTTCTCTGAAGAGTTGTTACCATCTCATAAAAATGTTTTGTTTACTTGTACTGTTATATTTTATTCATTAATAGTTTTAAATTACATGGAGATATCCAATTATGAATAGCATTAGACATAATGACATCCCTGGGCCTTTACAGAATGTCTACTAAGTTGTCCTCCTTTTGTAAACAACAATAAAAGAAAACAATTAGAGGAAATGATCCATTATTTCATAAAGTTCACAAGGGCAAAAATTTCAGCCCTTTCTGCATCCCTAAAATAAACAAATAAAAGTGAATTGGACATAGGGGAGGAACTTCATTACATTTCCTAATAATGGCATATTTGAAAGCCCATTAAAAGCAATACCCAAATAATCTCCTCTGTCAAGATCTCATTTTAGAGAAAAGACAGAGGAAGAGAAACTAATAAAGCTTTCGTAAGGATAGCATTTTCCTTTTTATTGTTATGACTCCTTTTTATTAACGTGTATTAATACTGTCCAAGAGGACATTATCCATCAGTCCTTTTACTTACAGAACCTTGACTGCTCCTAAATACATTCATATGCCCATAATATAATATGTTTTGTTTCCAGACATACACAAACCAATACCAATTTTTTACTAAATGTAAAACTTTCTGCTTTCAAGATATGGTGGCAGACACGGATTCTGCTCCAAAATCCAGGCTGAAAGGTACGGAGGGAAAAAACCAGGATGCAAGCAGAAGTAGGCATCTCTGTACAACCCTTTCTTTCAGCTGCTACTAACTCTGCGGGAGCTTAGATTTGGATGTCCTGCTATTATCATACTCAACAGTTCTGTGAATATTTCATATATAAGTTTCACCCAAACCTGGAGACTGTGATTCTGTGACATACTTTTCACAAGTGTCAAAGAGATCTCTGTGAGATCAGATGCAAAAAAATTCAGTGCTACACTTGGTTGCAGAGCATGGCTACAGTGAAAGGAGCCATCAGTTTTCCTACATGTATCTGTTGTTCAGTGTTTTGGTTCTGTACTACAGATCGTGTGAGTGTGCAATCCTTTAGGCACTGCAAGTATTAGATTGGTTGGAGAGATTCTCTAGTTCCCTTCAATTAAAATTATATCAGTGTGGCTAAAGATTTATTGGGTATGAGCAAAGCTCTCTAACCTAAGTGTTGGGAGACTCATTTGGAATGAGATACACCTGTGTTCCAGTTTGAGGTGGTGGTTTATACATTAAACTGCCTTTCCCTGTCACTCTCACAGCCATCAGTTTTTCTGTCAATCTCCCCACCATACTGAATTATGTTTGTGCGCTGCACAAACTTTGACATATGCATTTGCATACCACATATACTTTTAAAATATCAAGAACTGCTTGCAAAATTTCTTATTGCTCATATGTTGATGTGGATCAGATGTTTCTAAAATTCACAGCATTGGAGGGTGCTACAAGAATAAAATACCTTCATCATTGTTGGGATTCTTGTATTCTCCATTCCAAGGAAGATAGTTGTGTCCAGCCCTCACCTCTTCTTATCATTTATTCTCAACTAGTTTATTCTAGGAACTGTCTGTATTTTACAGTATTTCCAAATAAATAGGAAGTTTAAGAAAACCACATTTAAATTACCAAATCTGATTGTTTTCATATAATGAAGGAAAGCTTAAAACTATTCCTCTGGGTGATATAATTTATAAGACTTGAGAATACATTTGGTAGCAGTCTATGGGGAAAAATTGCTATGTAGATTTATAGAACTTTGCTCATAGACAGAAATTCAAACATTCCTCCCAGGAGTCATGACTTATTTTATTCAAGACTATGAAAAGGTGATGAAGTTGGGTCAAACTTACTGTAGATTTACTCAAAATACTCAGGGGAAACTAAAGAAATAATGGTTTCTATAGCAACTAAAGGCACCAACATTATGCTTATTAATTACACATATGAAAAGCAGAAATTGCAGAAAACAAAACCGTGATGAGTCAGGACCTCACACTGGGACCAAGAAGCGATTAATTATATAAAAAATTGTGAGTCACTTTGTCCTCTCTTAGCAAGTATGAAACAATAGCAGCAAACAGAAGAAGCTGTCTGTAGGTACAATTTGATGTCATAAGTGGAGGATTAGATACAGCTACTCCAACATGTGAATGCTCTTGTTATGGTTGTTTTGGGTTTTTTTCCTCCCATAATTAAATTCCTGTTAGGTGGATTTCATCATAATATTTAGGCCTGTGAACATGCCTTCCCTGGTATTGTAGTCAATATCCATAATAGGACAGGGAAGGATTTGGTCCTATGGACTCAGGTGCTGGGGTTTTTTTGTTGGTTTGGTTGTTGTTTGTTTGTTTTTAATGGGATCTATTGACCATGAAACTTCTGATGTGATATCACTTTACAATGAATAGTAATTTCCAATACCTGGCCTTGTAGCTCTATTCACACTCTTGCCTTTTGTCAGCAGTATGAAATGCTCTCTGAAATATATCACATTTACTATTTTCTCTTACCTGTTACTTCTATAATTCTGTCTCTATAACAGAACAAGCAATCATTTGTTTTTTCTGATGCCATCAAATCTTTGTATATGTGGTCTACCTTCTACTTTTAAAGTTGTTATTCTCTCTTGCAAGCCTTCACTCATCCAACCTCTCCTCTTCTAGTCTTTTTTGATATTGTCTCTTAAATTACAAGAACAAACCTTCAGGAAATGCTAGAAATGCAGCTATTATGAAAAAGCAGTAACATATTTGGTTTTCTTTACTTCTTTTTTACTTTATAGGAGACTGGGATAAAGAAAATGTTTGGAATTTTAAAGATCTTAATGACGGATTTCAGCACAACCAAACTGCATGCCTGGAATTAAGTGGCATCTGACACTAGAGTAATAATTGCAGCAAAGAAAGCCAGACTGCAGCATGCCTATAAACTGAAGGACCTGTCGCTGCTACTAGTGGTTTTCCTCAGGAAGAAAGATGGGGTACAGCCATGTGAATTCTAATAGGAGTAGGAGCTGTGCCAAAGTGATTTCTATGCTAAGCTTCTATTCTGCCCTCCTCATTTGGAGCCATTCTGCTTGACAGACTGCAAGCAGCTGCACTTGATACAATTTCTTCATGTTGGGCATTGTGGCAGTCTCGTCCCTTAACCTTTACCAGTTCCACCCTTGTTGATTGCCTTCAGCAGGGTCCTTACCAGCAAGGCTGTCCGCAGCCATTTGCAGGAGAAATTTGGGGCCAGCCTGGGCATGTTTGCAGCTCATTGGCAGGCAGATGTAAACTCATGTTGACCACAATGCAAGCCCACCTTCCAAAGCAGGGCAAACCTGTAGCCACAGCCAGCATCATGCCAAAGCCAAGGCAGTATGCATTGCTTAGAGTGCTTTGAATCATGCCAGCATGTTCATCTGGGGAATTGGGCACAAACAAAACCAGTTTGACTTCTTGCACAAGGCCGTTTAGAGGCATATACTTGAGTCCAGGTACCACTTTAAAATCATCTAAATCAGTAAAGGGACCAGACTGGAGGTGAAAATTTTTCTTGGTACACCTCCAAGTTTTGAACTGCTTCTGTTGCTAACTAAACTGTTGCACAACTAGAACCCATCACATTTGCTACAGCTGTGTGGGCGTTAAGAATTGAAGAAAAAGCTCTGAAGAGCCTCATGGTGTTATTGCCAGCTTTTGAGGAAAGCTAATAAAAACAACAGCTGGGGCTGGCAAACAAAGAAAATCTAAAATCCAGTGTGGAATAATATCAGAGAAAAGGTAAAAGTATTTTTTTTTTAAATTTCTTTTTTCAAAGACTCTGCAGGTGGCTTCTGGTAGAGAAAATCTTCAGCATTACAGCATTTACAGTGGCAGCTGTTGGTAGAAAATGGCTTCCATTCTGTACCAGCCAGTGCATTACCATATTGTTGCAGTTGATGTCAATGAACTTCAGCCTTCAGCTTAGCAGAGCACATCGTATTCAGCCTCGAATAATGATGCACTAGAAATGCATAAAAATAAATGGTAAGATTGGGTTTCCCTGTTGAAAACTCATACTCTTGGATATGTGATCAGCTCATAATTTTCATGTAGGAAACTTATCTGTGCAGGAACTCTACGGAAACAAGATGAAAAAAACCTTGTCTCTCATTGTGCTCACAGCCTGACTCTTCAGACAAGTGAGAATTGCTTACCTCAGAAAAATGTACATTAGTTGGCACAGAATGTCTTTTTAAAAACACACAGAAGAGCAGAGAATAAATAATTATAATAGCATATAACTCAAAGATCTTTAGATCTCAAAATGCTTTATATAACTATTACACTGAGACAGAGAGAGGTGGAGTAATTTACTCTGTAACACACAGCAGATCATAAGCAGGACCAGGACCAGTAGCAAGGTATCTTGAGACCAAATCCACTGCCCTATCTCCAGGACCTATTGTGTCTTCCATTACTGGCAGATAACAAGTATGAGGGAGATAAAGCACTGACAGTCAGTCCTAAGTTAGTCGAATATAGCCCAGTTGTTTTACACATGAGGTCTAGAGAAAAACATGCTTAGTAAATCCCAAGATTTTCTAGTTATCTTTAATCCTTATTTTGACTGTTTCATTTACTTTAAAGTGAGTTTGAAAAAAAACCGAACCCAATAAAACAAAGCTGAAACTGGTATTTAGATCTTAGTTATCAGGTTTTCAAATTCCTTTCAAAACCATTCTGTCTTTAAAATTTTGAACAAATCAGACCACTTTGAGAAATTTGTGTGTGTAAACAAATATGACTTAGCGACGAATATAACTTCATGTGACAAGATCTAGCAGAATTTCAGAGTTGTTGCTGTTTCCATGAGTCTGGGTTTTTTTTCCTTATTTTCTTCCCCCCTTATTTTAGAAGAGATCTATTTTTAAAAATATAAAAACTATATTTTTAAGAAAAGTATATTTTCTCAGGGAGGCTCTACAGTACAGAGAAGAACAGTTAAATTTGCTTTGCATGACTGAACTAACCCAATGGCTCAAAGAATATTATACTGGTAGGTATTGCATAAATGAATCAAAAAATATACATAGTATAGTAGAAAAATTCTGGAGATCTTCAGTACAGTTCATATAAGACTTATGTAGAAGTGATAATAGAGTAGAGCCGTTGTCCCCATAGAGCTTTATTAAAACCACGTTAGAGATATAAAGAAGCAGACTGTGACCATGAGTAGATAACTAGCTGTAATAGTAATGGGAAATGTCACTAAATGTCATTAGAGCCTGACATAACCTAAATGATGGCAGTATGTTTAGTATAATGGAAGGATATAATGAGAATATGGCATTTCTTTTAAGGATGGTAGGAGATTCAGACCAGTAAATTAATTCAACAGTAATGGCCAGCTGAGTTGTATAGTAGCTGGTTGTACAGCCAAAACCCCTTTATATTCATGGCAAACCTACAAACATAAAACCTTTAAAGGAAAAGAAAAGCAATCACCTTTATGAGGTGCAATAAGAGGTTGAAGCGAGGATTGTGAGAGAAGCACTATGACAAAGCCCATTTCTTTCACAGTTTCACAAAAGCTAGATAACTAAGGTTTCTAGCAAATAGAGTGAGTTTTAATTTCTTCATAAGAGCCACCAAAAGCTCAGTAATTACATAAATCCCATGGAAATGTTCTATTTCAAGTGGAAAATCGTGGTATTAATTTTATTCCAGAAATCGATTTATCCTTCTGAGTTCACTCTCTGAATAGGGAAAATCAACTAACAAACAGGGTCTAAAGACTAACTGTACCCCACCTTTAAAACAGAAGCCTTATGTTTGAAAATAAAAAGGAGAAAGATGCCTTTGCCATTAGGAAATTTACAGTTTGGTGTGGATTTGTGCTTTGCTTGGTTGGTTTGTTTCTTTTGGACCTCCAAAACTTGTGATGAAGGGACACTGTTTCTGAATAAAGAGAAGCGCCAGAAAAAATTACAGTAAAAAAAAAAAAAACAGAATGAAAATATAAAAAATAATTTAGCAGTGGGGAGACTTTTTAGTAGTTATGCTGTTTGCTCCTAATCATCAAATGATAAATAAATAGACTTGCAAATGTCCTTAGGCTAGTTCAGTATTTATCAGGGATAGTAACAAAGAGAACTCACTACAATTCATATGTCCCTAGTTTAAATTTTTAATAGTCATGCTGATATTCAAAACAATGGAAACTTTTCTCAGACTACAGTTGTGAGACGGTGGACCAAATGTGTTGGAGCAACTCTACTGAAATCAGTGACACAACACCAGGAATGACGTTAGCTTTATATGCTCATCATTTGTAGAGACAGTGAAAGAACTCTGAACAATACAGCAGGACTAAAGCCATTTAATCTATGCTTTTAGGAAGACAGAAGTTAAAAACCATGGGGAAATACGAAATATGTCAGGTTTCTGATTAGCTATGTTACCTGCCAGCGCTGGAAATCTTGATCTCCAGTGCATGTTACATAGCTGACATTAGACAATTAAATTACAAACATTAAGAAAAATAAAAATTAGTTTTTAAAATTCTTCATCTATTTTGCATATTCTAGGCTTTACCACCATGGGGCAGGACACAGTTACAGCATACTCCTGCCCTCCCCATGTCGGTAGAGCTCCCAGTGATTTTAATAAGAGAGGGAACAAGCACCACGTCAGCAGGTGAAACCATTTCTAAAAGCAAAATCTGTGATTTGCCTGAAAGTGTTTGACAACTGGGATTATGAAGCTTTGGTGCTTTTGTACATGGAAATTTACTTTATCTCCTCACTCCGTAAAATAATTGATAGTTATTACATTTTCTGTTAAAAATGTATATAACAAGAAGAAAAAAGTTATAGTTTCCAGGTGTTTGATCCCTCAACTTGGAATAAACCCCCGCTTCTTTTGAGTTGCAAAGAAAGGATGTTGGGGATAGACGGTTGATATTCTAGAGAAGCAGGAGTTCTGTGGTAATGTTTTACAGAGGAAGATGCTACAGCAAACAGTATTAAAAATTCTGAACAGGGGATACTTAGCAGTAAATGAGTGGCCCTGGAGATTCGGGCATCATCTAATGTGTTTCCTAGGCAGGAGACACGGGAGAATTATCCCTCATCCATATATTTCTCTGGATGAATGAAAGCAAAAGCTAATGCCTAAGCTGAGGGACCTTGCACCTATGGTAACCAGAATATGGTCATGAAAACTGCAACACCTTTCTTTTTACCATGATCCTGACATTTGCTTAGACTGCTAAACATACAGAAAAGTTTTATCCTTGGTCTGATCCTACTTCGAGAGCCTGTGACTGCAATGATAGCAAAGAAAGACAGTGGATTTAATCCAACAGTTCTTATTCATGGTTTCTGCAGCCTTTGCTGGAGGTGTTGTGATAAGCATATTTTTTTAGGAGACAGATTGAAAAAGAATTATTTTTCTGAACAAACGCCCCCAAAAAAACAACAACAACAAAGAAAACAAGAATGCAGCTTCATGCAAAGAATTACATGGGTACAACTTTGCTGTAATATACAAGGGAAGCTCATTCAATGAGACTTTCTCTGGAGGTCATAATACATTATTTTTTGTATGTGCCTTGTTATTATACAAGCTTTGAAAGTAACATCCTGAAATCCAGTAATTCAGACTCTAAAATAGTTATATCCATCCTGAAATAAAAGATAAAAGAGGAGGCTAGATTTGAGCATTTGTTTTTGGGGTGGGTTGTAAAAACTTGGAAAAGAAAAAAATATCTTTTGACAGAATGCCTAAATACCCCCCATCAGCAGGGAAGGTGTGGTGTCAGTCCACAGGGTGACCTGACTCAAAAAGTTAGGCTGGATTTTATTTGACTGAATATGAAATTGATAAACAGGCATCAGTGGTACCCACAGACATCAAAATTTCCTAATACTGATGATGAGCACAGTCAGCTTGGATGCACCTCTGGATATTGACAGATACCCAAGCTAAGGCCAGTGAAGCTCCAGATGAGAGATGGGCTGCTGTCAACAGGGTTAGTCAGAGTAGTCTGGGTAGAAATGACATTAAGCATTATGAATATCATCAAGTTTGGTTATGAATCGCTGTAAAGATTGCAAATGACACCTTTCTACAGAACATATTATTTCCAGGAGCTCTAAAATATATATTTAGCACATACATAACATATTATTGTAGAGTGAAAGACAAGGACAAAGGAACAGCTTTTTGTCATGTAACACATATCTATATTTGTTTAAAAAAGGAATCTTTGTTTTTACTCTTAGTGGTTTTTTTCTCTCTTAGGCAGAGACTAATAATTATTCATCTGCCTTTAAAAATACAAATCTTAGGGCCCAGACTAGTTTCATGTAATAACTAAAGTGTTAAGTCTTAAAGAAAAACAGCTTTGTAAATGTCAGTCACCCCTTTTCTATTGTAATGTCACTGACCCACATCTGATTATAGAGCACATTTGCCACAGTGGTTTGAAAGGTCAGGAACAATTTTTTGCTTTACAAAAGCAAGTCACTGGGCAAGACTGAGTTTAGATACACAGACAACAAAAGCAGCCACCAACATTTCCTTCCAAGGAAGAGAAGCCTTTTCATCATTATGTTTACTTTCATGTTTGCCTTAGGTATACCAGTTGGTTAAAAATGGTCAAAAATTATCCAGACTTTTTATACAACAATATCAGAAATGACAGAAAAAAAAAAATTAGAATTATGTAAAGATGCCATTAATTTACGTAAATGTTGAATTTTTAGCAGGCTATTACATAGATGTACAATACTGCATATGCATTTATACATAACAGATTCATTTCATAACACAGTACTTGGCCAGCTTAATTTCCTCTTCAGCTATGAGTTTACCTCTTTGTGCATTGCTCCCATAATTATACTATAAACTAAAGAGCACAGTGGTCTACAAGAGATTTCCTTAGAAAGCCACCATTTAATATTACTAGTGTTTTTTTCCACAAAGTGTGTTTTTTTACTTTCACATGAATAACTGCTATGACTCTATCTTTTCTGCTTGCATTTTTGTTATAATCTTTTACAAATTACACTAAATTTAGAAATGGTTATTTGATACACAGGAGGTCTATGTATTATATCTTTCATGACAGAAATTTTTGAGCAGAAAATTCTTTCGTTCCAAACTGATAGAATTGAAGACCAATGATAACAGTTTCTTCCTGTAGAGCTTTGGCACTTCATGGAACTGAGAGAAGGCAGTATGCTAACTGATGTTTGCACACGACATGACTGTGAGAAAAGCATATCTGTTGCTATCAGTTTTCAAGCCAGTAAATTACTCACATATTTAATGTGTGAATAGGCACACACAACTCCATGAAAATTCCCACCTGTCTAGAAACAACTAGCATTTTACTGATGGTAATGAAGAATCAAGTTGTATCACATCATCTTCCATCAATCTTTAAGAAGAGAAGTAGGGGCATTTATTTGCCTGTGCCATTACATTGTCCGTTGTTGTTGTTCTTGTTGTTTGGGGTTTTTTTCTTTTTTTTTCCAACTGTTCATCCAGAGACTTTATTATTTTAAAAATCTCCACTCTCTCCTATTTCAGCTGTTTAAAAAAGTGATCATTTGAATCCCTTATGTTCCAGTTACACTGGGAGAAGAGAAAAGAAAATCTTAGAGGGGGCTAAATAATATTTTTCTGTACCCTTTTTTCTGCATGTACTATTTGATGGCATTCTTAGCCACAAGCCCTATCAAGGAACAGTAAGTCACAGACACCCAGTATAACCAGTGAAGTTTTATGAGAATTTTCAACATTTTCAGTGACTAAGACTTTGAGGTTTTGTTGTGTTGTTGTTTGGGTTATTTTTTTTTTTACAGACGATATTAAAGGATAAAAATAACTTTAACGTGAATGGACTTCAGTGCTGTTTCAAGTCATATACATGTTGAAATATTCTGCTGAATTAGGTCCTTTCTCTTCCTGGGCAAGAATTAACAATGACTTAATTTGGATTATTTTTAAAAGTTTGTAGGTTAAAAACAAACAAAGAAGTCTATCACTTTTTATGGTGAAGTACCAAATTTCAATAGTGCAATTTACACTCCAGACAGGTAGATCACTATGAGATTACTTATAATTTTGGCTCTTTTGTTTTTTGTAAAGCTTGTTGCTTCTCTCTAGTTGTTTCTTCTCTAGTATCATTTGAAGACTAGTTTGAGACCTTGATATCAGTGGGGGCAGCTTTACTTTACAGTAACATCTGTAGGATCAAGACAAAACCCAATACAGACTTCTCTACTTCCCCCACATGAATTAATCAAAAGAACTGTGATATGAAAAATGTTGTGTTGCTTTTCTCTTTTTCTCTTCTACAGCTGCATGTAGTTACAGCAACTTGTTAGTGGACCTTAGGGATCTGAATACTGCATACCAGAGCTGGTTCATGCCAATTATTATGTTGAGTGATGAAACTGTCTTGTATCATTTCATTTGTGGATATGAACAGCAGGTGAATGTTATAGTTTCTGATTTCCAATTATAAATCACACAGACTGAAATCTCGGTTCTCTGAGTAAGGGCTGTAAAAGCACTGGAGTGTGAGGAGACTACTGTTTCTTACAAAAAGGAGGCTGAGATTAGAGTTTATTGATTTGTTTGGGGTTTTTTTTCCACCTCCTTGTCATAGTTAGCTTTTAAGACCAAAATTTAAAAGTTCTTAAATAAGAAACTGAATAGAAAGCAAATAAAACCGCTAACTACTGAGACTGTCTTTAGGGATATAACCTATAGATGGGTCCAGCACTGGTATATTCAGGTGATTTAGTAATATGATGTTTGCTTTGTGAATAACTGCTTTTCTTTAGATGGACTTTCAAGACAAAAATGTGGAAGAATATGACAATGGTAACAAGACTCTCATTCAGTTAACAATCCAATTTCTGGTATAGACTAAGTATGTGGAAAGCTTGACATTAAATTTTACTTCAGTTTGAAGAAGTTTTAAACTCATCACTGTGGAGAGTGAAACAGACATCAGGCATGAAGACATTTTTTTGTATCACCACTCTGCAATTGCTTAAGTCATGAGCAGCCACTGGGGCAAAGGTTGAAGACCCAGAGCTCTGCCCTGTTGGATAATTGCCTTACTCACTGGACTGGTGCGTCAGTCTCCTCTTCTGGCTTAGCTGTCTTCTCCAAAGATGAGAAAGTAAGTATATTCTTGTCTTCAAGATTGAGTATATTCTTGTTTTAAAGTTCTTCCATATCCTGAAACCTCAGGATCTCTTGTGGACTGATCCTTACAAACTGCACATAAAGGGTAGATTAAAGCCTTTGGGAAAGAAGACATTAAATATACAGTTTCTATACTTGATCAGTGGCATGCTGGATAAAAATATTTTTATGGCAGAATGTTTTTAATTCACTTATTTGTTTCAGTCCAGGTTTGTATATATTTGCCATTTTTCTCCAGACAGAATATTTATAATTTTGAGATTCTACTTGAAATGTATCTGTAAAGACCTGTGCGACACTTGACTCTGCAGTCTAGATTAACGTGGATGGATAAGGACTAAGATTCTTTACAGACAAAATAGTCAAGCTTTTGATGGTCACACTATGTAACAAACAAGATCAAAAGGACTGGATTCAGTTACTGAAGTAAAATCTTCAGAAATGGGACAATTTTTTTTTCTGAAATAGATATTCTGCGGGCCATATTTGTAGTCTGGTTTTGGGCTCCTGTCCTAGTTCAGCAGGTGGGACCAGTTATCACTGTGTAGGGGTGATCAAAGCTATGTATTCTACTCCCCTCTATTCATTTCCCAAGAACAATGGACCATTTGCAGCAGCTGCCCAGGGAGTCGTTAGCACCTTCACACCCAGCCTGAGGGGGCGTGGCTGCTAA
>JAWWMO010000043.1:15251608-15281360 GCA_035047845.1 Dendrocincla fuliginosa
TAATGTCAAGTGAAGAGCAATATTAGAACTAGACATTTATCCTTGAATTATTAATCTTTCATGAAAATAATAGTGCTAAAGAATTCATGTGTGCTTTACCAGCAACGTATAAGCTTCATTCCATATGCTTTGCAAAATAGTCATTACAATTCTAGCAAAATCCTTCCTTTTACAACATGTATGAAGATCTGTAAGATTTTTGTGAACTACTAATAATCAGCTATTTTCAATATGCGGATCAAGGCTCTAACAATTACTACTTCTGGTGCTTGCTCTTCTGTGAAATGTGTTCAAAAAGGGAATACCTTCTTTCTAAAATTTAAATAACCTGGAGACCTCAGTTAAAAATGAGAGAAAGAGAACAGTGCTTAAACATGTACGCTCCTCTCTTTAGTGCCACTTCGAGAGCTTTAAAAAGTCTTGATAACACTTAAAGGCAGAATGATCTTGAATGTTTTACAACACAACTGATATTTAATTAGCCTCAAATCTGTGCTAGAAAGACATGTTTGTATACCCAGAGCACTACTCTATTCAAGAGTGAGCATATTAGGGTTTGTATCACCATTTCATTTCTCAGTGGTACATCTTATGGAGTGCTGTGTTTGGGGCAGGGGGAAAGCAATCAACTGGAAAGGACTCTGGTGAGACACAGTACCAAAATATCATTCAAGGACAGCAACAAAAGTGCTGATGACACTTTGCTATTGCAGTGGTTTCAAATAAGATTGCTGAAATTTTAACATTCACATTGTATGCATGTGTCAACATCTGAGTATAGTTATTTTCAAACTGTTGATGACATATATGTCTACTTTCATGACATAAAGATGCAAGTATCAGATCAGTGGGACTGTGTATTACCTGCCTGCCTTACAAATTTGCACAATAGCATGTTGATAGGTATACAGTTGTAATATACAATCCTTCCACTTCCAAAATACAAAGGGATTTTAATATTTAAAAACACAAACAAAAACAACAACAACAAAAAACAAAAACAAAAAAAACCCAAACAAACGAAAAAAAAAAAAAAGAAAAAAAAAAGACAGTGGAATACCCTCTTTGTACTCCAGTTTTTCAGATTAAGAATCAGGAATGAGCTATCTTAGTTGTACTGGGAAGTACAGTCTAGTGGGTTACGTTCCTGACTTGTATCACTGAAACTGTAATGTAAAGCAGCTACACAGTTCCCAAAAGGATCTAGGTGTCCCATCGTCCCTTAGGATAGATTCCACTAATGTATGTGAATACATTATGTAATCTTTGTGAAAGCCACTGATTTGTAATGTGTGAATCTGGTTCAGTAAAATGGGATTCATTCCTACTAGGATCGTTTCATTTTTCTATGGCCCTTAAGGTGATTATATGTGATACCAATATCCTTGGAAGGATCTGAGAAGAAGAGAAAATTCTTGAGATGTGGAATTTCATTCTGTAATGACATTAGAGTAGTTCAAGAAAATAAACAAGTAGTTTCTATGAAGATGTGCAGTGTGGCTGTGGGCAGTAGTGGAATGTTGCTATAAAGTTAAACAGGACTAGATTCCACACATGAGTATTTCTATGCTCCAACAAACTGAATTGGGCATTTTTGCATCACTGACTTTCCCGCTATTGTCATATTTCTGAGTGTATACCAGGGCAGGACATAAGAAGAAAATAAAAAGGCAAAAAAAGCCCCGTTTTTTTCTCCAGATGAAATTATTAACTTTCCTTTATATTCTAGGAGCTGCTAGACTTTTAGAAATGTGTTGTAAAATAAAAAATTAAGATTCATTTGGATCAAAATAGTAGATGGAAGGTTTCTTCTAGTCCTCTGTTTCTCCAATCCAAAATGTTAAACCAAGGTTTTTTTCTCAAAGAAGCACAGAACCAATTGAGTTGCAAATGATCAAGTCCAACCTGTGACTGAACGCCACCATGTCAACTAGTCCATGGCACTTAGTACCACTTCCAGTCTTTCCTTAAGCACTTACAGGGGTGGTGACTCCACCCCCTACCTGGGCAGCCCATTCTAATGTTTATTTACTTTTCTGTGAAAAATTCTTCCTAATGTCCAACCCACACATCCCCTGGCACAACTTCAGACTGTGTCGTCTCGTCCTGCTACCAGTTGCCTGGAAGAAGAGACCTACTCCCACCTGGCTACAGCCTCCTTTCAGGTAGAGAGTGATAAGGTCCCTGCTGAGCCTCCTCTTCTACAGGGTAAAGGTCTCCTTTAAACCTTAGATTTTATTGGGTGGGGTTTAACCTGTACGACATTATTTCTCCAGAACATTCTCTGTCTACTTGCAACTGAGCAACAGACCTTGCTTTCTGTGTTAAATAACCTAGAAATATTTATTATCTCAAGCAAGGAATTAATATATGATCTTAATTATAAAATGCTCTTAGGTAAAACTGTCAAGCTTTCAGTAAATGGAAGAAACCCCTAATGTCTCTAATTAGCAGAGTAAATATAATTAAAATTACTATAATCCCTAAATTTAGTCATGAAAATTCCTTTACTTTGTCCAGCATAGTTTTTTTAAAAAAGAAATAATAAAAAAGTTTTAAGATTCATCTGGCTATATAAAATACCAGATTAGGTATAAAAGCATTGACTTTGTTTCTTAAAAGTAAACTGGTTTCATCAGACTTCGAATTCCAGGCTTAATAAAAATATATATAGACAGAATTCAACAGTGAAGACTAATGTGAAGTACTGATGGAGAAGCTGTCCACCCATTTCATTTGTCTCCAAAATTTCACAGCAGATTTTTGGTCTTAGCTTATCAACACCATTGGAGAGCAAAGAAAACAAAAAACAAAAGAAAAGAACCTTGTGCTATTACTGTGACTGCAAGAGGAAGTTCTAATTATGAACTAATGCAGTAAGTTTGGGGCACTTTTTAGGAATAGGGAAATGTCTCTTTCTTAGCAAAGAGCTGGTAAAATGCACCACTGCGATGTTTCACAAATGGCCTTTCTAAAAGAAATATCCCATTTAGCACTTTCCATTGAGTATTGAGGTGTCTTGGGATCAGAATGTGTCTTTCACTCCCCATCTCTCTGTGACTGAATTACTCAGGGCTCTTTATTTGGGAAAACTATTTCCACAGCCTCAGTTAATGTTCCTGGCCCCCCTGCCCTCCACCCCCACCAAATGGTTCATTTCTGTGTGTGCATCTATACAGTCATAGACACTGAAATTTAGACATATACGTTGAAGAAGTTACATGTGATAACAATGGTTATAATAGTTTTAGTTATATATATAATAGTTATAATAATAAAATAATTTTATATGCTGTGCAAGTGTCAAATAATGTTCCCTATATTGTTAGATGGACAGAATAAAAATGCAATTTTTTTTTCATCATTAATTAAAAGAACACAAACTGTAAGATGGATGACCTTTCACAGCTCTTCTTGTTTGCCTTGTGTGTAAGTCTGGCTATCTCATCGTCTTTCCTGCTCTCTGAACAGTGAGATAAAAATATCAATAATTTTTTCCAAGGAGAGGTATATTTTTTAAGACAAAAAGTTTCTACTATGCTTAACTCCTCTTCTTAGTTTAACCTTGTGGGTGGGACCCACTTAAGGCTTTTTTGAGGCCAGTTTGCAAGATGTTTATGTTGTTCTGTTCCTCAGACTTCTGTGTGGTAGTTCCCTTAATAGTCCTGTTTGCACCATACCTTAAGGCAGCAGTAAATTGCACCCTTTTTCTCCATCTGTGAGCATGTCATCCTGACTATACAGATATCTAATTTTTTTCAGAATCCTTCAATGAAAAGATATTTCAGGTGGCAGCAGGCATTTTGCCATGGTAAAACTATTCAGCATGTAATCATTGTTGGGACGTCTGATCAAGCAGTGTGAAGACACTTTCTTCAGATCTGAGAGATACTGGTTCAAATCTTTTCTTTACGGTGTGCATAGCGATAGCCTTTGACGAGGTACCTAAGCTTGATAGGGCTCAGCTGAGAATTTCCATGTTCAGCACCAAAATCCAATTTAGTTATCAACAAGTGACTAAAATTGCCTCAGTGCCTGATGGCATTTTTCAGACTATGCCTGTAATCATCTATATTTGGAGCTGTCAAACATCTATGACCCTTAAACCTTCATGGGACTGTAACATAGATATTTCTCTGTATCTTCCAAGCAAGAGATAAATTAGTACCCATCCTTAAGATGCTTCTAATTGAGTTGACACTGCAAACTGTAACAGGTCAGTATCCACATTTTATGCAGTGCTTCAATATTTGAGTGCACATCCAAGATACCAGAAACCTGTGGCAAATCGCTCATTTTTCTGCAGCTCTCAAGATGATATGGATTTCAGTAGTTTCCAGTATGTAAGAGATATATGTGCTGCGAACAGTGAATACCACAACACATAAATGCTCTCATGGGACACCAGTGCCTGGTGCCTCATTGTGCTTTCGCTCCCCAATAGCAAAATGGTGAATCAGAATTTTGTTAATTTATAAGAGTGTGGTGAGGATACATCCCATAAGCTTTTGCAGAGTGCAGATGTTCAGGCAATGCTAATATAATCCCTTTAGAAAACCTAAGTAATTTGCTTAAATATTTTTGTGACTGACACTTGAGTCTGTAATGCCTTTGTTTTCAGATACAGTGTTCAATTTAAAAGATAAGCTACTAATGTGGAGATAGATTAGGGTATGATGTCCCTGAAATTTTAGAATGTGTAAAAACTTGTCTCTTTCATCTTTCTTACTTATATTTTCTTGGTTTACATTATTCCATTAAGTGTTTCTATGTAAAAAAGACACTTCCAGGAATTTCATTAAGGTATTGGGAAGCTCAGTGTACTGGAGCTGAACTTTATTCCCAGAACTATCAGCAATCTGTCAGTGGCAAGGTTTCCTGGAATGATATCAAAACCCCTGCCTATTATAGCCAAAGGAATGGTGTTAGTCCCTTTCTAGCAAATTGTATTTAAGTGTAGTTTGCTGGGAAAGCGACAATTGCTTAGAAACCCCAGAGGCATAGGTACATTACTAAATCTTAGACAGCTAGACAGATCCTAAAGGTTAGACCTGCTTTCTGGTACCTCTGCAAATCTACAGTGGTGGAATTTGAGTACAGGGAACGGTGAAGTGAGGACGAAGGTAAGGCTACATCTTTCTCAAAACATTGAAATATATACTTTTCCAAGTATTTTCTAGGCATGAATTGATGGTAAATAAAGCAAGTAAAAACCTCAAGCTTCTGGTTTTATATCTTTTTTTTTTGGTTGCAAATTAGATGAACAGCTCAGACTGAAGTCTTTTTATGGAATGAAATTTGCAACAAAAAGGATCTGTTCAGAAAAAAAAATTGTTTCTGAAGAATTAGAAGACATGTTCATGAATAATATATGTGAAACAAAATATTTTGACATTAGTGACGTTTAATGTTTTAACACTAGTGACACAAATGAGAAAGTCACAAGATTTCCCTTTGACACTGATTTGGTGATCAATATGACACATTTCTACAAAACAATTTGATTCCTAAAAAGCGACATTTTCTGTGGGACTTTTTTTAGCCCTGATTAAAAAAAAAAAAAAAAATCTGGAAATAATCATGAAAACTACTGTCCTTGACTAATTAACTCCTGGAAAAAAATACTGCTTATGTATGTTTAGTCTTGAAACATGTCAACCTTGAGAATTCTAGGGAAGCTTCTTCAGGAAAGCAAAAAGCAAGAATATGAGGAGAATATGCGAATGAGGAGATGACAGTGGAAGACAAAAAAGTGGATCCAAGCTCCAGTAGCATTAGAGAGGTTAATTCTCACTCTTATTCTCAGCCTTTTCACATACTTGCTCTATTTGGCAGTAAGCCGTCAAAGCAGAGATTTTCATCTAGGTGATATTCTTGACTGTTACCATTTGTTCCAAATTTATATATTATATGAAATGTCTCTTCACACTATCTATTCAGAATGGCTTTTAATTAGCACATAATGGCCATGACAACAGAATAAAGGTTAAAATAAATGTAATAATTTTGATTTTTCTCCTTTATGTTATATTATAGGGTTATTGTTTGGGAGATTTTTGTCCCTAAAAATTTAAAAGTACTCTGTTATTTATGCCAAGTAGAACACTGTCTGAAGGATAAGAGGTCAGTTATCTCTGTGATCACATTTGTTTTGCATAATATAGTTAAAAAGATGCATGTCAAAATAAGGATTATGTGCAATGAGTCCACTAATTGTACTAGTTGCATTTATTTTCATCCTTTTACAGTACAAATTCATTTTGGAATGTAGATTTGTTACACATTCTTTAACAGTGATGATGACTCTCACATGGCAGAGTATACTCACGGAGAATAAACACAATCTGTGCACCGGGTTGTTGTCAACCCTTTTTTTTTTTTTCCCGACTTACAATTTCTAAAAGAAGTGACATTTTGACTGTTTAGGTATAGTCTCAGATTCCCAGTTTTCTGTGACTGGTGACAGTCTGTAGGAGTGAAGTATTACCCACTTTAGAGCAAGATCAAGTAAAGAATCACGTAAGCAAGATGAGCATACACAAGTCTGTGTAACCAGATAAGATGAATCCAAGGATGCTGAGGGGGTTGCTTGACAGAGTTGTGAGCCTACTTTTCATCATTTTCAAAAGTTTAAGATGATTGGAAAGGTTTCTGATGGATAGAAAAAGACAGACATCAAGCTTACTCTGAAGATAGTCAAACTGGTATCTGCTATTGACCAGCCTATCTTCAGTCTCTAGGAATCATAAGAAGCAAATCTTCCCAGAACCTGCGGCCAAAATTATGATGGACCATATAAATGGGAAGAGCCAGCAAAACCAAGAATGAGTCACACCTGATCAACTTGATTGACTTCCATGATGAGGAGACCAGCTGTACAGATGAGGGGAGGCAGTGGATGAGATTTACCTTGAATTTAGCAAGAGTTTTGGCAGTTCAGCCAAACTGGAGATACATTGTTGTATAAGTGGTCTACATCCTTCAAGTGCTTCAATAACCCTTAATGCTGGCAATGTACTGCATAATGCAAAGCAACAGGCAGCTGGCTCTCTGGGCTAAGGCCTTGTTGCTGACTCATGGTCAGGTGTTGTCCACCAGCATCCCCAGATCCTTCTCTGTAGAGCTGCTTTCCAGCTGGGTGTTCCCCAGTATATATGGGTGCATGATGTTATTCCTGCCAAGTGAAGGACTTTCCCTTGTTGAACTTCATGAATTTTCTGTCAGCCCATTTCTTCCAAACTGTTAAGTGGCAGAATGACTCTGGCATATCAGAAACTACTTTTTTGTGTCAGCAGCTAACTTCCTAAGGGACGCTACCCCGTCATGCAGATCGTTAATGAAAATGTTGAACAGAATCATGATACTTTGGCTCTGTCCAGTTGGCTGGGTTTCATACCACCTCAATATCTTTTCATCCAGTCCATATGTTAACAGCCTGTCCAGAAGGATCTTATAGTAAACAGTGTGCAAGGATCTACTGATGTCTAGACAATAGTCACTGTATTCCTCTCATTTACCAGGCCAGTAATTTCATCATAGAAGTAAGTCAAACATGACTTTCTGTTGGTGAATCCATGTTGACTGCTTCTGGTAATTTTCTTGTCTTTCATGTGTCTGGAAATAATTTCCAGGATTAATTGCTCCATCACCTTCACATGGATTGCAGTGATGCTGATTGACTTGCAGTTCCCTAGGTTTTCCTTTTGTCCTTCTGGAAGATAGGAATGTCATTTGCTTCCCTCCAGTCTTCAGACACTTCTAGTCACCATCATCAAAGATTTATAGAGAATGGTCTTGTAATGACATCACTCAGTAACCTCAGGACTTGTGTGTGCCTCCCATCAAGGCCCATGGGCTCGCACACATCCAGTTTGCTTAAGTACTCCCTGACCTGATTCTCTTCTACAAAGGGTATATCTTTGCTCCAGACATTTTCCCTGGTCTCTGTAACCTGAAATCTCTGAAGGCTGGTCTTGGTGGTAAAGACTGAATCAAAGAAGGAATTCAGTACCACTGCCTTCTCCATGCCCTGTGTATCCAGATCCCCAGTCTCAGTGGTGAACCCACGTTTTCCCGAGCCTTCCTTTTCTATTTGTATTTCTATGTACTTATAAAAAACATTCTTGTCTTTCCCATACCCTTTTATGTTCTTTGTCAGATTCAATTCCTGTAGGGCTTTCCTTTTCCTAACCTTATTCCTGAATGTTTGGATAATGTTTCTGTATTCGTCCCAGCTTGCATATCCTCTCTTCCATCCTCAGTATGCTTCCTTTTTGAGTCTGATTATGCCTAGGAGCTCTTTGTTCAGCAATGCAGGTAGGTCTCCTGGAATTTTTGTCTGATTCATTGGGATGGATGGCTCTTGAGCTCAGAGGACGTAATCCTTGAATATTAGCAGGTTTTCTTGGGCCCATCTTCCCTCCAGCATCTTATCCCAAGAGTCTCATCTCAGAAGATCTTTGAAGAGGCCAAAGTCTGCATTCTATAAAAGTCTGGGATTGTGAGCTTGCTTTTTAGGTTTCTTTTTTCCCTTCAGGTTCACGAAATCCACCATCTCATGGCCACTGCAGCTGAAGATGTCTTTGACCTTCACATCCTCACTGATCCCCAGCTTTGGTCAGTATGAGATACAGCAGAGCACCACTCCTTGCTGATTCCTTTATCATTTGGAGGAGGAACTTGTCATCAATGCATTCCAGGAACCTCCTGGATTGTTTATGTTCTACTATATTGTCCATCTCTCCAGCAGATACCAGAGTAGTTGAAGTCCTCTATGAGGACCAAGGCCAGCGAACATGAGGGTACTCTTCTTTGTCTGTAGAGGACCTTGTCCACTTCTTCCTAATTGGATAGCCTGATGTCCACTACAATGTTGCTCTTAGCTGCCTTCTCTTTAGTCAGGATCCATAAGCTCTCAGTTGACTTATCATCCATATGCAGGCAGAAGAATGGATCCTGTGAATCTACATTTCTGTATATTATAGTTCACAAACTGCTCCTTTTCAGCTTTGGGCTCTGCAGCCCTTTCTCTTCTCACCCTAATGTGCGATGAAGACTTTATTTACATTGTCTTTCTTCTCTACATGTCAAAGCTTTCTTTGTCAAATTTGTTTCTAAATCCCTCTATTGTTAATAGTTGATTTATTTTTGTCACCCACCTTTATCTCAGCACTTAACTATTACAAATCTTCCTTGACATTGATATAGCATACTAGTCAACAGAAGACAGAACTCTTGCAGGCCCTCAGGACCTCAGGTAACCTGCATATGTGTCTGTTTGACCATCCGATGCAGCCCACTAGGGTCTTCTACCATTTATGTTAATTTGATAGTGTTAACTAGTTCCCATATGTGCCTTGCAATCCTCATATCCACTCAGAATGCAGATATTTCAGGTAGAAATATTTGTAAAATTAAAGGAAGCTTCTGGAGTTTTGAGTCTCCCTTGAAACATTATAAAGCAAGAACTTCAGGCTCAGCTACATACATTTAGTTTTTAAAACCCTTGACATTACTTGAAATACACATATATTTGTTCATTCCAGTTTAATCTGTTGTTAGATTTTTGTTGGAAGATCACAAAAGCTTAAATGCTGTCATGTCTAGATTGCTGGGTTGGGAAAAGAAATGCTCTAAATGGTGAGTGTATCTGGTACCTTGCAATATAATGGGAATCCATGCTAATTTTAAATTATAGTTACAGTCAGAACATCTTTTTGTTTCTGTTCTCAAGTGGGGATCCACTTTATGCAGAAATATTGAGCTACAGAACAGGTGATTACTTAAATAACTCCCGATACTTAAATAACAATGGTGCTAAAAATAGTAGTTCATTTAGTTTCCATGACAAAGAGTTTCATAAGACTTTAGAATGAATCATGCCTGTGAGTCTGTTCTCTTAAAGGTGTGTATATATATATATGTATATACATATAATCCAGAGCCAGAACATAGAGGGAGAAAGTACAAGATGAAAAATAGGGAAATTGTAAAATAATTATCAGAAATATAAAAAAAAAGTAATGAAATTAGAAGTAGTTTAAGTTCCTTTAGTCTTAAAGCCCCAGTCACGTTGCTGCTCCACTAATGCTCTAACCCCACATTGGTAAATTCATACAGTATTCAGTGCTCAGTCTCTTGGAATGTGCCACAAATTGCCAAACTTGTATCTTCCTTATACACTTAATTAGTTTATTTTTTAAAAAAAACTAGGATTGATGCAGCATGTGTAACATTATGCTGTTTTTCTTCATGTGACAATGTTCTTAAACATGTCCCAGCATTGTGTGTATGCAGGCCAGAAAGCCAATCATATCCTAGGACACATGAAATGAAGAGTGAAAAGAAAGTCAGAAGAGCCAATTCTCACTGTCAACTCTGCCTTCGTGAGACTCCACCTAGAGTACTGTATCAAGGTCTGGGGCCCCTCAGCATAAGAAAGGTGACCTCCTGGAGCAAGTTCAGAGTAGGGCCAAATTGATCACAGGACTTGAGCACCTCTCCTGTGAAGACAAGCTGACAAAGTTGGGGTTTGTTCAGCTTGGAGAAGAGAAGGCTCTGGAGGCATATTAGAGCAGACTTTCAGTACCTAAAGGGGACACGCAAGAGAGCTGGAGAGAAACTTTTGCAAGGGCATGTACTGATCGGACAAGCAGAAATGGCTTTAAACTGAAGGGAGGGAGATATTAGAAAAAAATTCTTTACTGTGAAAAATTCTTTACTGTGAAATTCTTTACTGTGAAACTCTGCACAACTTTCAGGTTGTGCAGAGAAGTTGTGAATACCCCATCCCTGGAAGTTTCCAAGGTTCTGTGGAGCCCTGAGCAACCTGGTCTAGTGAAAGCTTCCCACATCACAGCAGGAAGGTTGGAACTAAATGATCTTTAAGACCCCTTCCAACCCAAACCATCACATGATTCTGCAATTTCTTGTGAGCAGCACAATATGCTTGACCACTTGTGTTTAGCAAATGTAATGAGGTGCAAGGGGACAAGTAGGGCTCACAGGGATTGATCTCCCTAAGCCTGCAACATATATAATCTAGTTCTGACAGCATCCAATAATATGCATTGTTTTTAGCTTGTGCTTTTTTGCAAAGTGATTCCTTTTTCTTTTACACAACACCTTTGGGCTTAAGCAGACTCTGAGAATAACAGTTTTCATTTGGTGTGATATTTACCTGACTGCTGAAATTTAAGCATGTATTTGAGAACTACAGTGAAGAAAAGTGTGTTATTTTAATTTCATTTCTTTAGAGCTGTAGTATTGCAAAAGAGGAATAAAGCAGCAACAAATTAAGTTCTAAATGACAAACATATGTCTCTGTAATAGGAAAGTATAAAATATGGGGGGGTTATGGTTGCAAGTAATTGCGAATATGATTTTAATATGATTGCAAGTAATTTAGTGCTTTACAAATTATTCAATAATAGATGATCATCAGACTAATTACTCTGAACTATTCTAGTTCCTCCACTTCTGCAATAAATTTAGATAATTTGAGTCCTGAAATGAACAAGTAAGAGACTTATTTTATTTGACCTTCATTAGATTTGACAAAGGTGTATCAATCACAAGGTACAAAAAGCATGATGTATTTCAGGTATCATCATAATTCTACAGATTTTCTGAAAGTTTTAACAAAGTATCCAAAAACCCCACATTTATTAAGTATTCAGGTACTATAGGTCATGAAAATTTGTACCCTGCTGTTCCATCTATTCCTCACATGAAATATGTGAGATAAGGCTTGATATTAAAGGATCTAACAATAAATACATAAGAAAAGCCCTGCACCCGGATTCTGTGATAGGAAATCTTGAGTTAATAGGTGGCTATACTAGAGATTCTGGACTTTGTAATTGACTTGTTTGATGGAAGGTAATTTGTATTATTGCTATTTGTTTTGCTGGTTTGATGAACAAATTAATAACAATATTAATGCACTAATGTTATCATGACTTTAACAAATAGTTTAATTTTATTACGTTAGTGATTGTAACTTCTGTTATTGCATTTTCATAGTATAGCAAGTCTGTTTCAATGGTTTAAGCCATCTGCTTCTTGAAGCTGTTATTTTCAAGCTCTATTAAATTTTTTCATTTACTGTTTGTATTATAAAACATTCCTGACGAGAAACTCATACTCATTCATGTATTTCTTTCTTCTAATTGTTAGCAGTTATCATATACCTCTGGTGTAATAATGCTTAAAATATGCAAGTCTTCTTCAAAGTAAAACGTACAGATCAATAAAGTCAACTTTAGCTGGTCTGAAGGACATAAAATCAAGAGAGAGATGCAGAAAGAGGAGATGATGAGAGAAAAGTGGTAAAATAAAATGCATGCAATGAGATCCAAGTAACAGGAGACACCAGCAGGCAAATACTGTCTTGGTTATATTCTCTAGTTGCTTGACTAACTTTATTTTTAGCTTAATTTTAATGTTAAAATATGAGATCTGTGAACCTGTTTACATCCGTAGATAACACCCATAGCAGGATAAGCCTGCTACACTTATTCTTAGACTCCTTCTCTTCTAATTAATTAAAACACATAAATTTATAAAGTAAGTAAAATATATGAAAAGCAGTTTTCAAAATTAAATTTGAATCAAGGAACCATTATGGGAATATTTGAGATGTGAGTAGATTTTGCAAAACTGGACAGGAAGAGCAGACAAAATTTTTCAGATCTTACAGAAAAATGTTTTCTATTTCTTTGGTGAGTTGCAGTACTGAAGTAGGTGATTTCACTAGCTTTTTCTGAGCCTTTTGAAATAGAAGACCATTTATTTGTGAGAGGCATTATGAATACATGAGAAGATACCAAAACTGGAATCAGAGGGAAAACAAAAATGTAAAAAGGCAATATAAAGAAAGAGCAGAGTCATACTAAAAAACTTCAACTCTGTGCCCTAAAGAAGATGAAGTGGAAAGGTACATTGAACATGACATGGTGAGATCAACGGCTGGGACAGGACCTGTAGGACTTAGCAGTGTCATTTTGTTTGAGCTGGTGAGTATTGGGAAGAATATGAAGGATATTTTGCTAAGAAAGAGAGAAGATGGATGAAACTTTGTTTTCAAATAAAAAAGAAGGTTGGTCTTAAAAGTATTGTGAAATAGAAAGCAAAAGGACTAGTTGTTTAGAAATACCAACATACAAGAGATGAAAATATTTTCTTAGATTGCAGGTCAGTGTTTTCAGAATCTTACAGTTCAATACCATTATAAAAATAAGGTCTTAAACTGTATCTATGTTTAATATGTCAGTGACACTTCTTAGTTTGTGATAAGAAACACTGAAGGTGTCTGTAAGACAGAAATCTATATCTGAATGAGCCAACCTAGTTAATACAGTCAAAGGAGTTTGGGAATGATGTATCTTAATGAAGCTGATACTTAAACAAATTTGTAGAATCATAAACCACACAAAATAAATATTTTCTCTTCCAACTACAGAGAACAATGAGTACCCATTTGGAATGACTAAGGGATTCATGCATTCATAGTAGCTTTTGAAATTAATCATGCTGAAATGTAAAATGCTGAAATGAATCTAAATATGAGATACTGCCTTTAAAACTGCATTTATTTGTAGTGCATTTAATTCATGAGAAAACAAAAATAATTAGTTATCAGGCATATATTTGCTAATATATACCAAAATCCCTTCTGTAAAAGAATAGTTGAAAATATTTAAGTCCACATGAAAAAGGAAGAGTAAAGTTTTAAAAGTTCCTAAAAATGATAATTTTCTACATTAAAATCCCCCAAAACTCTCTATGAATTCCATGATACCCTAACTGTTTTTCCTCACACAGAAGTATTGCTTTTCATTATTTCTATAACATTTTAATAGCATAGCATGGCCCTAAGAAGAAGATTACCATTTAATATGCTTGACATGCCAAGCTTTGGTTACATGGTATTTGTCACCACCTTCTTTAATTTAGCACCGAAATGAAAAGGAAAGAAAGTACCAGAGAACATTTTTGGCAGCAGATTTTGATTAATGCATTCTCTTGCAATGCAGGCATATAACATAACTGAGTGCTCCTCTGCTTAGCTGTGATCATATCACAGTTCCCAGAAAGAGAAGCATTATAAAAGCGTAATATTTCAGTAAGCACTTGAAAAGAACGACATGTGAAATATATTTACATCAGTTAGAGTATGAACATCTTTGAATGGAAGAACAAGTCAATGATCTAATTTTAAAGTACTAACTAACGATCTAGTTTAAGGTATAGTTACCCATCTTGTCTCCATTGACTCTGCAATAACCTACATGGCTAGATAGTGGTAAAGACATAGATGCAGTGAGTGGATAAGTAGTAAGTAACAAAAGTAGTTGAGATGGATCTGTCCTGAAATGGTACAGCTACGTGGATAGGACTAGTAATGCAATAAATCCCAACAACTATCATTAGGAATCAATTTCTGGTTGGTGCCTCCATATCATTTACACTATGTATCTGAAACTCTAGACTGTCTTGTTCTTGTGCTGTCTCAAGCTGGTCAGAATTAGCAATGCAAGATCCCCAAAATATTCAGCAATTACAAGTTGATTTTATCCAGACTACTCTCTGTAGAAAGACACACCCAGTCTGCTGAAATCATGGGTTATCTGTACCCTGTGGAGGTTTGCTTAAGTGTCAACAGGCTAATAGTGCTAACAGAATCAGACTGAACTGTTGTGTAAATGAAGAATTTGTATGTTCTTTTTCAAATACAGAGAGCAACTTTACCTTATACCTGTTTGCTGAACAGATACAAAATAAACCAAGGGAATTATCATGTTCACTTGCTAATGCATCTCTTTGAATATTAAGAGGATGTTTTCTTGGTTGAAATTCACTTGAATGACTAATAAGGGCCCACATCTTGCTCTGTGTCCCCTATAGTCAAAGGAAGGTAAAAGCATGTCATTTCCTGGGACAGTGCAGCCTGATTGCCTGGATCAAAGTGACTCATTTTGGGACACTCACTAGCTCAACAGAAAGGGGAAGTAACTTGAGTCCTTCTTAGAAAGAGATTTATTCTTGAGAGCACTTTTTTCTTCCATTTCAGAAAAAGGCTCATTGCAGACTGCAATGAGTTCTTTATCCAAATGTTATTCTATTCACAGGAGTGAGGTGGCCTTAAGTGAAAAAGATGAGAAACATAGAAAAAACTTGTGCCAAATGCCCCGATATTTGCCTTGCTGCTTTCACTGTATACAATGAGGGTTCAAGACATTATTGAGACCCATGACTGGATTCTACCCTACAGCACTTCTCCCTTCTAAAGTTTGTATTGCAAGGATTTTCTTCACATCTCAGGTCTTCAACAAATCTCTCTCTGCTAAATCTTAGAGATGCATAGCAAAAAAATTCACAGAAAATACATTGTATAACAACTCATGGTTTTCTGTAAAATATGTCTGCATTCTCTGCCCTATAGAATTAATGAACAATAATGTTTTAGTCCAGTGCCAGCAGTGCAAACAAGGAACTGACCTGTTAATGTCATCAGAGTCAAACATGGGAAGAGTTGATACGACAGGAGAATCATGTCCTTTATAATTTTCCACCTCCTTCGCAAAAGAAAGAGCATTTTCAGTTTTAATCTAAATTCATTAATGTCTCTAAATTTTGGATGCTGCACACAGAGTCAGCTTGAGTTTATTAATAATTAGTGGTCTTCCAATGGGACACACCTCTTGTATTGTATCCATGAGGAAACTACTATGAGCTCTGATTATGTTTCTTTCCCTTCCTATCAACTTAATGTTATTTATTGGCATCCCTTGTAATGCTACTATTGTTCTCAAAATATCATGTCCTTTTCCATCCTTTGTGTTATTTACCTACTTATGAAGATGCTTTCTTTCTAGCAAATCTTTCCTATTATATTTTTAGAGATCTGTAAAGGCCTTTTTCTGTCCCTGCTGTAGAGCACTTTCACTTATAGCTGAGATTAACAAGACCACTCAATGTCTTCAGCAAAAGCTCTGTGCCTTGCAGGATTGATCCTTTTGTTGTTTCCTTGCAGAATTGATTCTTTTGTTGCTTCCTTTCTTCTTCATCCTGTCATTTCTGTGCTATTATAGAGCAGAGAGGGGTCAACTCCTCCTCCAGCTCCTTTTCACTGCTCTTTCATTTGCAGAGAATACAAAGTTCTGCAAAAGACAGAAAAATATTTGTGTAATGATGGAGCAATGCTCTCCTATTGCATATGACCCACCACTTCCCTGCCTACAGGTTCCAGTGTAAAGGGGCTATCTGATCATGGCATACTATCATTTTGAAAAATGTCCTGTAGACAAATGTACACCAGTTAAAGGTATTGAGCAGAAACTGTGCTATTCTGAGTTGGGGAGGAACCATATATTTTTGAAGGAGTGTGTGACAAAACTTTGTTCTTGGCCTTCTACTATCACAGGCTTACATACCTACTCATTTCTGAGAGAGGAACCAAAAAGCATTCTGATTTGTTTCAGTTATGAAATTTTGGAAAAATCACACTTCAGAAAAAAAATTCTGATTCTAAGTAGGGCTTTCATATTATTTATTGGCAAAGTAAATAGGTTCATATAACAGGTTTTTAAGGGGGGGAAATATCACCCCACTCCCCCCTAAAACCACAACATTCTGAAATGTGATTAGGGATTAATAACTTGTGACACGATGTGTAAAATGGAATTTCATGTATTTCGTATTCAATATATCTCATCTTTTATTTAGGAAACCATGATCAAGCCTGAGGTTTTCTTCATTTCTCTGTAGGAAAATTTATCTTTGGTTTGTAAAGAATGTGTGCTCCACAGAGGCAATAAAAATTTGAAATATTTTGTTGTGTACTCAAAAGAGTGAATATTTTATGCTTTCACTGAATTTCCAAAATGTTCTCAGCATGTTTATCATCCATAAAATGCCTGGTGTTGTACATTGTATGGAAAACTTCAATATGGAGGAGTACTAAGTGGAAGATTGTGAGTGTTTTAGTAATCCTGATTCTGGAAGGCATATTTGAAGAAGTGTGGTTCTACAGCACTAGGAAGCATGTTCACCATTTTGAATGTGTATCAGCTGCGTACTAATCAGAACTCTCTCAAATAGGTAGTGGCAGGCTTACACCATATAACTACAAACTTCACCACATCAATCTATGCATTGAGCTGTTAAACTAATGGATCAATTTTTAGAGTAGAAGGGTGTCAGGCCAATGCCTTAGTACATATTTGAATTGCTTACTAATGTCTTACAAAGGTAAAAAATAACTCAAGGTTATTTGATGCTTCTACAGTCTTTAGTAGCGATTCAGATGCTTGTGTTTGCTTTTATTGGAGAAGTACTTCTCCATGTGTAGTAGCTCAAGCTAAATGAGTAGATTGTCAGTGTCAACTGTTTTTTATTCCCTGTCTTAACTACTTTCATGTAGCTTGGCATCTGAGTGACATAGAAATCTATTTTAAAATCTACAATGATTGCACAGTTAGATATTTGCACAATGTTCTGCTGCTCTGCATACTTATCTTTGACCTTTAGTGGTTACCAAGTACATAATTCTCCATCTTACTCAAAATTAAACACCCGGGAGATGAAAAGAGGGCTCCAATAAGTCTAAGCTACGTGCATGACCTAGCTAGAGAGCTAATGAGGGACTGAATGGCCTTTCTTTGTGGAAGCATCCTCATTTCTGATTTATTTCAACTAATATTCATCTGAAAATCATGAAAGTGAAGCTTTGCTGCTTATGGTCAAAGCATAGTACAAGGCCATCGATATACCAGAGAACCAATCTTTAAAAAAGTCTTCCTCACCTTTTCAAGATATACTTTCAAAAGATAAGGCTATTCATATTTTTTTTAAATTATTGTAGGATGGGCCAAGTGAAAAAAATCATAATTGTTATTCTTTTAAATATACACAGCAGTGAAAGAACTCACAGACTATTGAAATCAAGCTCATCCTTTGCCTTCTGAGGCCTCTTTAATTCAGTTACCCTGCCTCACACACAGCAAAGGATTGGGCAGTGTATTTTTAAGAGTCTTAAGATGGGAGTTTTCTCAGATCAGAGGAAACTTGAGTGTCATTCCTTTTACTCCTTTATCATAAAATGGTATGATAGCTTCTTTTGAGCAGTCAGACCTCAGCTTTTTATCACCACATTGAAAATCAACTGAAAATCGATGCAGATTATAAATCACAGGTGTAATATGCTATCATGAAAAAATATTGTCTAAATAATCAAGCAACAGCATTCCTTCCTTTTTCCAGTTTTCTGCAGTGCTAAGATATGCATGGTGCATATGTGCACAGTGAACTTCTGTAATGAAGTCAAATGCACAGGTGAATTGAAATGTGTATAGAAAAAAGGCAAACAGAGAATAAAGAATATTTATCAGTATGTGAAAATAGCTACAGAAATAATAAGAAAATACGCAGGCACACTATAAGAAAGAAGATGCAGAAAAATGACCTTACTAAGTAATAGGGTCACAGAGATTTTTTTTTTTTGGTTTTGGTTTGAATGGCAAAGCAATTACATATATCCCTAAGTTTAAATGTATGCTACTCACTATTCAGCAAAAGCTTAACCCCCTGTTTAAGGTCAAATACATGTGTAAGTTCCCCAAACTCAAACCCACATCAGTATCATACAATTAGATGGTAGGAAGAAGCTTTCTGGTTTTAGCAAATAAATAGTTGTTGGGAAGTTTGAAAACACTTTTGATGGGTTTTTCAACAAATATATTTCTGTAGACAAAGCATAAACAAAGATCTCTGTGCTAACTATTGGGGAAAAAAAATCTTATTCCTTACAAACACCACAAAATCACAGAATGGTTGAGGTTGGAATGGAATCTCTGAAGATCATCTGGTCCAGTCAGGGCCCTCTAAAGCACGTTGTCCAGGCCCGTGGTCAAATGGCTTTTTGATATCTCTAAGGATGGAGACTCCACATCCTCCCTGGGCAGCCAGTGCTCAGTCATCCCCACAGTGAAAACATGTTTCCTGATCTTCCAAGGACCACTCCCCTTAACCTGCTGGCAATACTTTGGCAAATGCTGTCCAGGATACCATTTGCCCTCTTCGCAGCAAGAGCACATTGCTGGCTCATGCTCAACCAGGCATCCACCAAGACCTGCAGTTCTTTTTCTGCCAGGCTTCTTTCCAGCGAGGTGCTGTGCTCTTGTTCCCCTCCACACCACCATACAGCAAAAATGTCTGGATTTTGATACTCATGATAAAATTTATCACAGATTTGCATTAAAGGGGAGTAGTTAGAGAGTATTTCAGTAGAGCATACAAGTAGTAAGTTCCTGAATTTTATGCAAAAAGCTCTTTCAAACACAACTGATGGATAATTGTTCAGATAAGGATGGATGAACTGTAAAGAGCTTAACAGTTGAATTTTATTCCAAAATAGTACAAGATTATCCAAAACTTATTTTTGTCTGAAAGTTCTACCCAGCAATGATAATAATATTTATTATACTGTTATGTAAATTTTACTTTCAGGAAGTTCAAGGATATAAAATAAGAAATATATATATAAATATATATATTTAACACAATATTTTTACTTTGAAAAGGTAGTTGACATTTCTCTCAGTTTTTAATGGATATCTCAGTGAAAGAAAGCTTTTGTTTTATCTATATCAATATGATCATACTAAAATCTTATTATCCTGTGAACTTCCAGTGCTGAATATCCCCATTTTGCATGCCAAACATGATATAAAATATTTGATTTCTCCTCTTCATTAAGCTGTGATGGTGTTCCTGACTTAATCATTTTCGATGGTTTCCTAAGCCATTTTGAACCAGTTCTCTCAAGATGAAGGATGGTAGGAATACCAGAATGGGCCTTATACTAAAACTTTCCAATGAGACAACAGTGGTTTCTTACTCTGTCTGTCCAGTTGTACCCAATGTCTAGTTATGGATTTAGATGGTAAAAATTTGCAGACATGAACACATTCACATATTATTTTAAAATCTTACTCTAATATTAGATCTGAAAGGCAACTTTTGAGAACTACAATAATAAAAGTGATAATAATAGTAATAATAGAACTGATAATTCTCATGTCTATTAAATTCAATGGTAACTATGATGATAAAGAGGATTAAATTTTCAACTGAAATTATGCAATTATATTGAAGAGAGACAAAAGAAAAAGGACGTATGATTTCTGCGCTCTGACTATAATGAATTAAAACTTCAAAACATGAAAGAATTTTGATTGGAGTTCAGAAAAAGCCTTTGACAATATTCCGGGCAATGAAATGCTTTCCATCTTTTAAGAACAGATTGTGGATTGGTGTTTTTTTGTAGATATAAAAATTAAAATTATCAGTACTCTTCTTTTGCCAGTTTTGTCTTGCAACAAACACATTGCTTTTAATGTTCTATTGGTTGAGATAATGTGTGTTAAGTTACTTAAACTGATGATATATATATGAAGCTTAGATCTTATGTAAAAGTAGTGGGAAACATCTATAATTATTTCAGTGTGTTTGCCACAAGAGGATTTCTAAAATATCGAAAATGTGTGAAAATTAAAGAGTGATGTACAATGTAGTAAATGTAGTATTCCTTATGTGTTATTCAAAAGAAGTGTCAGGAATAGTAATGGTATATTAGTGCAAATCATCATTTATTTTGTGCTTGAATTGCTAGAATATGCTTAAATATTCTTTTTTACAGGATCCTCTGAGTGGTGATAAAAATGGAGTAGATATTAAGTTGTTTAACTAAAAGAAAGCTTAAAATGATATTAGAATTTATTTACCTTTGTTGTTATTAATATTGATGTGCAATTGCATTGAATCAAATCATCAGAGTACTTAATGGAACAGGACTGTTTGCTGGATGCTGTATAAACACAGAAAATCTTGGCATTTTCCATACTTTAATTAGAAGACAAGGAATATTTATGTACATCAGTGATCTTCTCTGGGGGAGAGGGAGAATTCTGAGCTTCTAAAATACAAGACACAAGACTCCTGTGAATCACAACCACTTTCTCAATAACCCGTGTGAGTGTTGAAGTTTGTTTCTTGTCATTATCTCCATGTTTGTTTTGCCACATCTCTGTATACTTTTGTTTCTGATTTCCCCTTTTCACTTTACTTCCCCAATTGACAAGGTTCCTGATCAGATAATATCTTCAGAATAAAAGTTTCTACACTCTCATGGCCTTATAAATTTGTATAAGTGATCAAGTTTGGTTGTGTTCTCTGCCTCCCTTGCCATCTGTCAGTGAGGTTTGTGTCCCTGTGTGTTTTTGTTTATGGCTTTCTATTTCACTTAACCCTTGTTGTATTGGAAAATATCCTTGATGAGTTACTTTAAAAGAGCATACTCTTCCTTCCACATACACGTATAGAAATATATTATGACAGCAGATATTTGGCTGCTGAGTCCCACTGAAACTCAGGCTTGAGATTCAGCAAATAAACTTGAATGAAATTGAGAGGCCTCCCAAAACGCCTCCCTGATGCTTAAGGCTCTGAAAGTTCATAGGCTGTCAGTAAACACCTATGTTTGTGTTCACTTTTGTGAACATTTGCCAAAATTTGAGATACTTTAAAAATCTGGTTAATAACTTGGAACACAATAATACCCCAGTAGAGTAATAACCAGATGATATAACTTTGCATTCATACAAAAGTCTGTAAAGTCAGCCTGAAGGTATAGAAACAGTATTTATGACAAATTCAAGACATAATATTCAAATATACAAATTACAGTTGACCACTTCTCAATCGATTCAGGCAGTGGTAGAGACAGCTTGCTTTTCTCTATGGCCCCTGTTCAGGTTTCCATTCTACCTTTGCAATGAAGGTACTGTAGATTGCAAGCAGATGGAAATTGATTGACTCTAGCACAAAGGTATCCCAAACCATACATCAATATTATCACAACCACAAATTAACAAAGATTTCATTTCTGCTCTTGCATCTATGGACAGAATCAATATTTCCGTCCTTTTGCTTCTTCAGTTTTGTGCTTTATATTTCTGACAGGCAGAAGGGAAAAACAGAGACAGTAGGACTAAAAATTAGGAGATAATTTACATTTTCCCAAACACTTCCCCAGTTTAAAGCACAGCATTAGAACGGCCACACTACCATGCAAGGTGTTGTTGATGGCATTGCTAAATATTTTGGTCTAAAGTAGGCTCTGCAAGAGGTAGTAAGTGTCACCCTAAACTTGCCATTTTATAGTAAAAGTATTATTGTTTTTATAAGAAATATTAATATGGATGAAATGCCTTGAGGTAATGCATTTCTTATCATGAAGATCAGTGACGTTATCACTACTGAATTCTCACCCAGGTACAGGTAAATTTAAAACCAAGAACTCTTTTGTCATATTCTAATCTGCACTCAAGTCTTCATAATTACATGGCCTGCTGCCCCAGATGAGCCAAATAAGTCAGTTTTTGGTTTCAAACTAATTTACACAAATCTACAATTTTTGAATAAAATAGTTGTGACCCAAATATTGAAACTGTGTAGTTCCTTCACTTTGAAATGCACGTCTTTCACTTTATAATGCCAGATAAATACCCAGGCTCCCATTAGTCTATTCAAAGTATAAATTATCAGCATTACCCTTTTAATGCTTTTAATCCACATTTATATTGGATCAAATTGAAGTATTTAGAGTGAGTTTTATCAGACTCACTGTTGTCTTTCAGTTCACAAAAGAAAGGAGACTGAGCCATAGTAGCATGGAGTTTCCAGTAGGTCAGAGCCTTTCTTAGCAAACAGCTGATGCTGGACCATTCAAAAGGCCCTTTCTTCTCCCTTTTCACACTAAGTATAAAACTCTAGTTTCTCATGGACACTTACCTTTAGTTAAACAAACATTCAGCTCAGATGCAGAGGAATAAAATATCTAGGGCTGATTTTCTATGAGGGCCTTATCTAGTCAGAAGTAAAAAGTGTGTACTATGGTTCCCAATGGGTGGAAACAACTGGAAGGGAACATATGGGATGGACTGAATCTAATAAAAATAAAAATACAAGTGTTATTGACTTGTAATAGCATCCAGTAACATGAATAATTGCAAAGGTTAGATAGAGAATGGGGAAATATGCCAGATCTAATTTGGTAGGTTTATAATTTTCAGAATTAGAAAGTTAGGTTTCAATTTTAAATAAATCACAGAAACACAGAATCAACTAGGTTGGAAAAGACTTCCGTGACCATTGAGTCCAACCTATGACCTAACACCACCTTGTCAACTAGATTATGACACTAAGTGCCACTTCCAGTCTTAAACACCTCCACGGTCAGTGACCCAACCAGCTCACTGGGCAGCCCATTCCAATGCTCTGTCACCCTTTCTGTAAAGAACTTCTTCCCAATGCCTATCCTAAACCTCCCCTGGTGCAACCTAAGACACTATCCTCTTGTCCTCTTGCTGGTTTCTTGGGAAAACAGACCTACCCTGACCTGGCAAAAACCTCCTTTCAGGTAGCTGTAGAGAGTGATAAGGTCTCCCCTGAACCTCCTCCTTTCAAGGCTGAACAACTTCAGCTCCCACAGCCACTCCTCAAAGGACTTGTGCTCCAGACCCTTCACCAACCTTGTTGTCCTTCCCTGGACATGCTCCAGCACCTCAACATCCTTCCTAAACTGATGGTCCCAGAACTGACACAGTATTAGAGGTGAGGCCTCATCAGTGCCAAGTACAGGTGAAGAATCACTGCCCTGGTTCTGCTGGCCACACTATTCCTGATACAGGCCAGGATGCCATTGGCTTTCTTGGCTGCCTGGCCACACTGCTGGCTCATGTTCAGTACCTGTCAGTCAGAACCCCCAGGTCCCTTTCTGCCTGGTTGCTTTCCAGCCACTCTGTCCCCAGCCTGGGGTGGTTGTGGTCAAAGTGCAGGACCCAGCACTTGGTCTTGTTGTAGCTCATGACATTGGATTCAGCCTACCTATCCAGGCTGTCCAAATCTCTCTGCAAAACCTTCCTACTCTCCAGCAGATGGACACCCCCCCCCAACTTTCATTTCATTTTCAAGATGATCTGCTCCATAACCTTGATAGGCACAGAGGTCAGTCTGACAGGCCTGCAGATTCCCAGAACCTCCTTCTGGCCCTTCTAATGGATGAGTGTCACACTGGACAACTTCCAGACATCTGGGTCCTACCTGGCCAGCCAGGACTGATGATGAATGATGGAAAGCAACTTGGCAAGCTCCCTCACCACCCCAGGATGGATCGCATCTGGTCCCATAGACTTGTGAGTATCTAAGTGGCTCAGCAAGTCACTAACTGCTTCCTCCTGGATTACAAGGAGGCTATTATAGAGTTCATAGATAATTTTTCAGAAGGTACGTTTGCTGCCAGATCCACTGCTTAACTTGTGGATTTTAGCATCTGCTGAGCATATTCCACACATTTGGTCATCAGAAGGACAGGGTTTGTAGACTATGTTTGACTATTAAACACCCACCCTCCCCCTAAAGAGGGCTGCAATAAGTAAAATCTTGAAAGATATAGACATATAGTAGATGCTGTAGCTGAAGCATATACAATCCTACTTCCAGGCTTTTATTGCACAAAATAGGATCTTCTTTTGTGTAACAAAATGAACAAATCCATTTGATGACATATGCATTATATAATACATTAAAAACTTCAGTATGCCAGGTGGTATATCAGTTTTATACAAAAGAGAGATAGGGACTTTAAAAATTAATGCATCTAAAAATGAGAAGTGTTATTCCTCATAATTGCTCAGAAATACAAAAATTGTGTCTACTAAGAACTGTAAAAACTCCTTCCTGAATATTATAAATATCCTAACCTTCTAGGCTCTCTTACAGAGGTAGCCATTGTGCTATATCAATTTTATTTTGTACAGGCCAAATATTTTGCATAGATGCAGTCCTTAAGCTTCTGTTTGAGTGGTCCATTACTCTCCTGCTCTCACAATTGAAGAATAGCATCCATTCTTCAGTTAACAGCTCTTTGTCTCAAGTAACATTTAGCTGTCTAGTAACAGGATTGCTTTGCTCTACATTTGTATATGCACAACATCATAGAAAGATCAACCCTTATCAGTCCTGCAAAACTGGTAACCAGAGCTTCTCACTCTCAGGCACCATATTCCTTTTGTGTCACTTCCTAGTTGTCCACGTATCTTCTTGCAAAACGCTCTCAGGGGCCACGGAACATGGTATGCGGTCATGCTGGAAATTAACCCCTCTGTTGGGAATAATAAGTAAAACTCTGGGGACGCAGTGAAAACCTAGACTTATCATGAAAGAATTGTTCTGATTATACAGGTTTAGAGATTCTCTCTGTTTTCTTCTTCTGGACCTTCCTCTGTTATATTACAACTGGAAAATTGTTTCTACAAAAGACTGCTCAGTGTTCATACCAAAATCTGTTCCACAAGGGTACTGGTGCTAACTACAGATCTGTCAGGCATAGTGGGCATTATCTCTCTTTACAGTAAGGTACTGCAGGTTAGTATTGCAACTGTTTGCCCAGAGACTGGATGACTAGTACAAAATGAAGGCTCTTCTATGGGAATCTGTGATGTCTGAGATTTGTCAGTGATGAATCTGCCTACAGACCAAATCTAGCTTACAGTTTGCCAAAATCCATGTTGCTTGAGAGTCTGCTTGTGAGTTTTTGAATACACAAAGTAGGAGTTGGTGCAGTCTAAGCAGTTCTCCTAACTTTGCATCAAAAAATGACCTGCCAACTCTTTTGTGGGGCTATTCTGGGGATTATTTTGAAAGGAAGAGCAGCCATGAGATACAATGAGATGTGTGGTCATAAAGTGAAATGAAGGGCAAGTACACAGCTACTTTAATGTTTGTTAGGTCAGCTCTCTCTGTTGTGGCTATGTAGGTTGGCTTAGTCAGGAATCACACTAAATATGAGATGTCATGCAGCAGCACAACACAGGAGTGTCACTTGTGCCCAAGAAGCAATCCTGTAAGATACTAAATAAGTGCCTGCCATTTTAAAAGAAATGGCAATTGGAAATGAAAATAAAATGTATATCATAAAGATCAAGTTAAAGTACATTTTAAAGTGCTGTTTTATACAGAAGAAACCATAGAGAAAGCCATGGGTCAAAATCAATCAGTTTTAAAAAGATTTCTACTGGCGTATCTGAGGGATTACATAACCACAAGTCATTAAATTCAGAAAATTATTGTGATGTATTTTTGGTGGCTACATGCCACAAAATCTCAACCATTTCAAAGCTGAAATACAAGGGAAACATCATGTTCTATTACTTCCAGTGATCCATACCTTTAACCATCAATTTGATCATTACAGAGGCTACTGAGAATTGGTTGCAGAAGACAAATATAGGTCACTTCAATCTGCTATGCAGGCAAATGCCAGGGTGTATTCCTGCTCTTATTGTACTGCTTGTTTGAGAAAGTCATACCTCTGATGTAAGGCAAAAATTGCTAGTGCTGCAGAATTTGCAGAAGTGCCTTTTTAGCTTAAGCCAATAGTTCAGTTGGTCCAGTTTGCTTTTCTGGAAAATGAATAGCAGCCAATGCTTTTGAGAAAGGTCAAAAAAACTCTGTAATGCACAACTGACCAGAAGGAAAATATATTCCTGACCTCAGGCAGTTTTATACCTTAAAGCATAAATGTCTGCCTGCTCTATATTTTTTACTTGTTTTATGCAGCAGTGGGTCCTTTTTGCACATTTACATTTTTCAAATACATTTCTTGAATAAAAAAGTTTTTACATTCTGATATTTTGTGCCTACACACTAGTCAGGATTTTATTGAGGACAAGTTCCTTCTTCCATTCTAGATTCTATTTACATAAAAGAGTACCTTCAAATCTTCGACAAAGCAAAAATATGTGTAATTTCAGCTGCCCAGGCAGACTGGATTATGAGGATATGTAATGTCATTTTATAAGACTGACAACTTCTGTGGTACTAATCTGGGTTTCTGTTCCAAATTTTGTAGTGTGATCTGACAGACAGATTGGAGCAGGCAATATCCAGATCATATTGCTGCCAAAACTCTTCAATTGTGTGAAAGAAGCCACTTTTCAGCAAAGTCAACATCCACCCATCACAGGAAACACATTGAGCAAGATAATCCAAATCCCAACTTGAACAAAATTATATTTCTTTTTTTTATGTTTGAGACAATATTTTGTCTAATTTTAAGAGTTTGCTCATTATTTACTTCCCAAAAAGTTGCATAGTTTAAACTGCTGTCTCTAAAGCAGCTGAAGAGCCTATCTAAAAACCATAGAAAAAAGTACCCCATGACTGCCAGGTTAAGGGCGAGATGAACCTTTGTACAGCTGCAGAGAAGTAAGGAGGGGAACACAGGGAACACAAGTAGTGTTCCATCCACTCATCCTCATACTGTCCTCAAGCCAAGTCCCCACAGAATCTGCAGAGACTTGACACGCTATGGAAAAGTGCACATTTCCAGACTATCCATAAAGAGGGAGGCAGAGTCAAGAAGCAGTATCAGTATTTGACCCAGGCAGGTCTCCAGACTGAGAAAGGAGCCTTGAAAAGGCAGAATCCTTGCCCGGTCCCTCTCCATCATTCCTCAGCTGACACACAGCTCTTCTAGTTGGCACATGAAAAAACTAGGTGAAATGGAAAGATAATCCTGCAGTAATTTAGGGAAACTATCTGTTACAGAAACAGGAAATATGTTTTGTTGAATTTTCAAATGTCTATTTTACAGAAACTTTTGTGTACGAAAACCACCATCATGCCTCTATTTCCCAAGTCAGAGAAACTGAAAGATATTAATAAGTATTTGTGTTTACCTGTTCAAAAGAATGTGATTCAGGATGGCTGACATGGAAGATTAAAGACAGAAAAAAATGTCTTTTTTTTTTTTTTTTTACTTACTGTGGTGGTTTGGGCTGATGTAGAGTTAATTTTATTTACAGAAGCTAGTATGAGGCTATTTTAGAAAAAAAAAATATTTTATTTAGAATTTTGCCAGAAATCGTATCAATAATACGGGGATGTTTTAGCTAATTCTGAGCAGTACTTACGCAGAATCAAGGCCTTTTATGCTGCTCACTCCACCCCATCAGCAAGTAGGCTGGGGGTGCACAAGGAGTTGGAAGGAGACACAGCTGGGACACATGACCCCAACTGACCTAAGGGATATTCCATACTATATGGCATCATGCTCCGTATATAGACTTGGGGGAAGAAGAGGGAAGTGGAAGATGTTCGTAAATAATGGCATTTATCTTCCTAAGTAGCCACTATGCGTGACGATGCCCTGCTTTCCAGGGATGGCTGAACACTTGCCTTCCCATGGGAACTGGTGAATGAATTCTCTGTTTTGTTTCCCTTTTGTTCATGGCTTCTACTTTACCTATTAAACTGTTTTTAACTCAACTCATGACTTTTCTCACCTTTACCCTTTCAATTTTCTCCCCCACTGTGCTGAAGGGAAGTAAGCAGGTGACTGTGTGAGACTTAGTTGCTGACATAGGTTAATCCGTGCTGTATATGAGGGACATAAAACGAGCAGTAAAATAATGAGAATGCAGAGGATAGCTTTAAATATACGACTTTTAAAATTTCATTGAGGAAACTTGAGAGAACTTGTTGAAAATTGTGTATAAATTCAGCTACCATATGTAAGCCAGAGTTCAAGAAGACAAAAATCTGTGGGAGTGGAAAAATTTAAAAAAATATTAATGGAGTATATAGTAGCACTTTTTCCTACTGAACAGATATATAGCTTGTCTGATATTGTACATGGCTGTATGTTAACAATTTGGACTAAGAGTATTTAATTGAGCTACATGCCCAGTGGCTTATTTCTTGAAATTAGTAAGGGCAACCCTTGCCCTTAATTATTTTGTCCCTAAGTTCTGTGAAATGGTTATTATATAAAAGTAAAGATGATGGCATGCCCAAAACCAAAATCAATCAAACAAACAAACTTATCTCATCCCAAACAAATTATCATCAGATTTTTCCTTAAAATATGTTGGAGGACAGAGTTACTTAAAATATACACAGTTTGAACTAAAGAGAATTTTAATTTGGAGTTTCAGAGCATTTCAAATTCTTTTGATCAAAGGGGGAAAAAGGTCATTTATGAGTCTAAAGAACTGATGATAGCAACTATAGGAAAATTAATATATGCTTCTTCCTTTTCTGAGAAAATAATAGCCTCTTTCAGAAGCATTAGGGTAAAATAGAAAACAGCTAGGTAATTCTGTACACAGTGTTCCCACTAAATTGAATATTATATAGGAGCAAATGAGATGAACTCCTGGATAAATTCAAGTAGATGAACAGGTGTTTCAGGTACTGATTGGATGACCCAAATTGAACTCTGTTCAATAAATCCTGCTAAAAGATATTTTCATTTTCTTTGCAATACCATAAAAATATGAACCTACTTAAATAAAACCTACCACAGCTTTTGGAAAGCAGTATTGGAAACAAATTCTTTCTACCTTTGACACTTAATTTCACATGTACTTGAACATCCTATACATATGAAGAACTTTGTTTTTTAATGCCATGCATATATGCATATGCATATGCATATGTCTGGAAGAAACCATTTGTTAATAATTTTTTATCTTTTTTTTAATTTTGGAGAAGGAAAATAGGTGTATCCTATGTAGATATTTAAGTGGTTTAAGAAAATAATTTACAGTTGTCTTAGTTCCAGGAAGAACTAAGATATCTGTATCAGCCAAGTAATAATCCCTCTCCTTCAAATTTAGAAAATAGA
>JAWWMO010000043.1:15281460-15293788 GCA_035047845.1 Dendrocincla fuliginosa
TAGAGGGGGTAGAATACATAACTTTGATCACCCCCACACAGTGATAACTGGCTCCTCCTGTTGAACTAGGACAACAGTTTACAGTTACTTAACCAAAGAAATAGAGGCTCTATGCTTCCAAGACAGTGCAATGACATTAAAACACTCAGTCCATATTATTCTCCTAGAAGAGCTGCATTGTCACACAACAGCAGTTTGAGTCATTCATGAATCTAGGCTACCTGATGAAAAAACAGGTGTAAAGAGTAAACAGTGAATGAAAGTAACATGGTAAGATATGCGTGTCTTACGGCATAGGCTTCTGTAATGGAAAAAGTGATTTCAGGCTTCCTTCATATCAGTTGAAACTTGGTCAATGTAGTTATTGAGACCAAGACATGACTTACCTCAACTCACATTAGAATCTCACAAAGCTCTTTCTTGTCTTTGTAGGAAATTAACCCTCTGTAGATTCCTACACTGGTAGATAGGCTTATATTGCAAGGAAATGTAATAACAACAATGGTGAAACCCCTCAAAACCATACCAAACAACCAAACAAAAAAAAGAAACCACAAATTGACTAGATTTCATTTTACTACATGATTTACAAATCTGTAAACTTCTAGCTTTTGGAAGGAATATCTTTTGAAAGTTCAACTTCACTATTTTAAGACCTTGCGTTCTCGTTTAATTTCTTCTAATATGTTGCACTATATCATGTGGCAGAATGAAGGTATGGACTCCTGATTTATGGTTGACAAAAGTCACTTTAATGCTAATGAACCAGGGTTTATATACCATTGGCTTTCAGTTGGGAGTGGTCAAGCAAACAAGGCAGAATTACAGCTGTAGGTCACACATTCAGCACACAAACATTCGGGGCGGCCATCACAGCACACACACACAGACCCCTGGCGTTTCAAGTTACCCATTTGCACCCCACACATTACAAATTGCAAACTGATAGCTTATTTCCATCCCTGGCCAGTAAATCAAGGCTTCAGGTAAAATAATACAAGGTCATCTTGACATTTCCCAGGCATTCTTGTTCTTCTTCTCTTGATGGCTTGCTACAATATCACAAAAAGTAAAACAAGCAAGGGTATATATCTACTATTGTCTTATAATAATTACAGTTCCTCTACTTTTTCATTTGGGCAAGGAATCCTGGGATTAACTTTACAGGTTGTTAACATTCAATTAGAGAAATTACAGTTTGGGTTTTGAATTTAGCAGCACATGTTTTAGAGCTTCTTCACTGTGTAAAATTTGTTGGTATATAAAAACATTAATTTTAGTTTAATAATTCGCTGCCAGATATTTTCCGAGCTAAAATGTGTTCTTCTAAACTTAAGGTGTAACACTGGAAAAAAAACAATGTGCAATGCAGAAACAGGATACATATATGCATGCATATTTTCACTTTATTGTAGGTTAATACATACATCATCTTAACATATGTCACTTAATCAAACACAAATCAAAGTTGACAACCTTCATGATTTTGTTGATGGTTAGCCAAATTATTCTGCACGTGGTAGAATATGTAGATTTTTCTGTGTAGGCTTGCACATAAATTAGTTCAATTTCTATTGAAGTATTGCTTCATCAATCAGTAACGCCCCAGAGGCCAGTTATGACTGTTACAGAAATTCATCTTTAAAGCAGAGTAATGTTTCATCATTATATTTGTGTCATGATTACTCTGACAGGTTAATTTCAAAGATAAGTTATTGAGCATTCAGGCATATTTATCAAACAGACAAATGAGAATGCTGTGTATATTCATTTTCTGAAACAAGAAGACAGAACTATTGAAGAGTTGACAAGGACTGAAGTTGAAAAAAATTTGCTAAATTCTGTGTCAGGAATTTCTTAACATTCAACAATGGAAAGAAATAAAAAGCAAAAGTCAGTCTTCACTGAAACCAAAACCAAAACTCTGTGGAATTTTCAAGCCCAGATAATACTTGTGCAGTGCTAGCTCTTTGAGTTATAGAAAAATTGTCAAAACCAGAATCCTTTTTGCCTTTTGAGCATTCAGAAATGCATTTTTCCTTCATACGCCACACAGAATGGTCTTCAGACTCTTTACATAAAGGATTCCTACACAAAATTTTTTGAATATAACAGCCAACATGTCATTCCACTGTGCTCTCAGCAAGCACAATTAAATGCAGTGACTCTGTGAACTAGACATCAGGATGAGAAGTAAATTAGCCCATTTCTCTAAACATACTCAATTCTTCAACTTTTCTAGAAGGCCTGAGGGAAAATGCTGGTCATATATGACATATATGTCAGTAAGTTCTTTGCTCTGTAACTTAAAACTTCAAATGTGTTTTTGTTGTTCATTAGAGGTATTTATTTCACAGAAACACAGAATCAATAGGGTTGGAAAAGACCTCTGAGATCATTGAGTCCAACCTATGACCTAGCACCACCTTGTCAGCTAGACCATGGCACTGAGTACCATAGCTAGGTGTTTCTTAAATACCTCCAGGGTGACTCAGCCAACTTCCTGGGCAGCCCATTCCAATGCCCCACCACCCTTTCTGTAAAGAACTTCTTCCTAATGTCTAACCTAAATCTCTCCTGGTGTAACTTAAGACTGCGCCCTCTTGTTCTACCACCAGTAGCCTGGGAGAAGAGACCTGGCAAAAACCTGCTTTCAGGAATATATAGAGAGTTGTAAAGTCTGACCTGAGCCTTTTCCACTCCAGGCTAAACAATCCCAGCTGCCTCAGCTGCTCCTCACAGGACATGTTCTTCAGACCCTTCACTGGCTCTATTGCCCTTCTTTGGACATGCTCCAGCACCTCAATGTCCTTCCTGAATTGGGGGCCTCAGAACTGACACAGTACTCAAGGTGTGGCCTCACCACTGCTGGGTACAAGTAAGGAATCACTTCCCTGGTCCTGCTGGCCATGCTATTCCTGGTACAGGCTAGGATGCCATTGGCCTTCTTGGCCACCTGGTCACACAGTTGGGTCATGTTCAGCAGGCTTCTGACCTGCAACCCCAGGTCCTTTTCTGCTGGGCCACTTTCCAGCCATTCTGCCCCCAAATTGTAATGCTCCATGGGGTTGTTTTGGACCGAGTGCAGGATCTGGCACTTGGTCTTGTTGAACCTCATGCCATTGGTCTTGGCCCATCTATCCAGCTTGTCTAGGGACCACTGCAGAGCCTTCCTATCTTCCAGCAGGTCAACTCTCCAATCCAACTTGGTGTCATCCACGAATTTGCTAATGGTAGACTCAATCTCCCATCCAGACCATCAGTGAAGATATTAAACAGGACTGGCTCCAACACTGATCTCTGGGGGACACCACTGGATGCCACCTGGATGCAGCACCATTCACCAGCACTCTACAGGCCTGGACATTCGGCCAGTTCTTAACCCAGTGAAGAGTTACTCACAAGAACATTTCTGAATGAAGCAAGCCGGAGAAACAAAAATACTAGGAGTGTTTCTATAAAGATATTAATAACAAATGGAAGGCTAAGGCAAATCTCCATCCTTTATGGATGTGAGGGGAAGTTATTTACAAGAATGAAGGTTGAAGTACTTAGTGCTGCTGTTGCTTCAGTCTTTAGTAGCAAGACCAGTTGTTCTCCTGACACTCATCCCTCTGAGCTGCCCAGTGGAAGAGAACCAGGGGTACTGATTAACAGCCTTCTGACCATGAGCCTGCAGTGTGCCCAGGTGACCAAGAAATCCAATGACATCCTGGATTGTATCATAACTAGTGTGGCCAACAGGACGAGAGCAGTGACTGTTCACCTGTACTCTGCACTGGTAAAGTTGCACCTTGAATCCTGCGTTCAATTTTGGGCCACTCATTATAAGAAAGACATTGAATTGCTGGAGCCTATCCAGAAAAGGACAACAGAGCTGGTGAAGGCTCTAGAGTGCATGTTCTGTTGAGGAACAGCTTTATTTAATCTGGAGAAAAGAAGGCTGGGGGAGACCTTATCACTCTCTACAGCCACCTGAAAGGAGGCTAGAGCAAGGTGGGTGGGGTCAGTTTCTTCTTCCAAGTAAGAGGTGATAAGAAAAGAAGAAACTGCTTCAGGAAAGGTTTAGATTGTGTGTTAGGAAAAAAAAAATTCTTCACTGGAAGGATTGTCACACATTGGAACAACCTACTCAGGAAAGCGGCTGAGTCACCATCACTGAATGTAGATGTGACGCTTGGGGACATGGTTTAGTTGTGGAGTTAGCAGTGTTGGGTTAACAGTTGGACTCAGTGATCTTAAAGGTCTTTTCCAACTTAAACAATTTTATTCTATGATCAATAAAGTTTCCAAGAATTAAGAAAATAACCTTTGCACAAGCCATCTCATGGCTTTATGAAGGCATATTGTCCATGAAGTGCCAAAAAGTTATTCCATAAGAATCAGTTCTCATACTAGATATGTCATAATGAAAAAGTCTAAAACCTTGACCCAGAGTTGAAAAATCTGGTCAATATTTATACCTGCTTATGGTTATGGATATCTGCATGGGAAAAAAAAAAAGACAATCCCAGAAAATAAGTAACTTTTTACCATAGGTGTATATGGGTACATATTTTTGTGTTTAACATTACTATCTAGCCTATAATTCACTAGATTTGCAACTTCATAAGATTTTATACTGAATTAATTTTTCATTTATGGTATGTAACATATCTGTTAAACTTTCATTTAAGCTAGCTACCCATATACAAAAATATCAAGACAAATAAAAGAAAAATAAGCACAAAGAAGGATGTTATCAGGAACTATTCTTGGTATGGTGTTTCAAGTTTTCTTATAATAGAAAAGCTTTCAAAATTAACAGATCTTTAATCTGAAGTAAAATATTTGTGATCACTAGATACAATTGCAAAAACAAAACTTCTGCATGCATACAGAAATGACACATTGCATCTTCCCAGTCAACTCACTTGCCTTTGTGGTTTAGAACATATCTATATATCCTGATATTTTATTTAAAATGAGGTTGAATGTGCCTAGAAGAGGCATTCCTAAGGTTAACCCATCTGTCTGTCTAGAAGCTTCAGGTTGCACATGACAATAGTGATGACAGAAAAAAAACCTGTTGATAGAAAATAAAAATAGGTTATTAAAGGCAGGTTACATCTATCCCTCAGCAGTCACAGCTTTAGCTCTTATTCCCTCATCCCGAAGTCCTGATTCCACTGATGGTAGTGAAGCCTATTTCTCATAGCTGATTTTCTGAAGCAGTCACTGACTTAAAATGTGCAAACACACATTCATTAAACACACGTGGAATTTTTTTTTTTAAGACTGTGTCAAAAAATATCTCTTTTGATAGGATTTTGCAAAGCGTTTGTGCATGATTGCATGCTTCAAACTCAAGATTGTTCCTTGGTTGGATAGTCAGTGCAATCTGATGAAAGAAAACAGAGGGAAGCTTACAGAGCTAGATAAGACCCAGCAAATATATTTGATGCACAGGAGTTTTGTTTTTTCCTTTTGCTTTCAAAGCTTTTAGCTTTTGTTAATCTTCATATTACTGCATTTTCAATTGCCTTTCCCAGTGATAATAGTATGAAAAGTAAAGACTCTGCCTTTTTGATCTGATGATTAATTTGAGTTACTTGCTTTGGACTAATTAAACCAGGACTGTCTATTCAAGGGGCCAAGACAGCAAGATTGGCCCCTTCTACACCTACATGGGTTGTCTTTTCACCCTTCTATGACTCATGCATAGGGAGAGGCTGAGGCCTATGCTGTGAACTACAAATGAATTCCCAAAAATTCAAATTTTTTAATCAAGGTTTTTCACATGAGATAAAAAGACTATAGCATTTTAAAAAATAATTTTTTCAAATTAATGGTGTAACACTGTCTTGTGTCCGGTTCCATTGATGCTGTGATGGAGACAGGAAAACATCCATGAGTGTCATGTGTTTCTTAATAAAAAAAGACATGGGGAAAAAAATACTCCAGTTGTGAAATGAGGCCCTCAGTAGTACAGTATATTGATGCAGGATGCATTTTATGCTCTGTGCTCATCACTTACCCTGTGTATGTGCTGTAATCAGCAAAAGGTGCAACAATACATTTTGTTCCTGCTTGGAAGAACAGAAAAATGGCTCCCACGGCACATTACTGCAACATGCCCTGAAGAGTGTTAGGAAGCAGGTGTTTTTACTGAGAAAGTGGTTTGTCTATTCCTACACTCTTCATCATTACTTGTGTCCATAACAGGAGACCTGATAATGTACTGGGTCCTCTTATGCCTAGCATTATACACATAATGAGAAAACAGACCTGCCTTATAACAGAAAGGTCAGGATTTAGCATTACAACTTTTGCAATAATTTTACTCTAATTCCATGAATAACAAGATAATTAACTGCTCTTTGTGTTTGCTGCGCAATCACCGAAAGCAAGATGATTGACTTTAGCAAAGAATCATAATGGAATAATGAGTGCTTCTTTTCATGTAATGTGGTACTGTCCTTTCTTATTTGGATCAACTTTCAATTTAAAATAGATTTTTCTGTAGCATTTGCAGGTCAGTGAACAAAAGTTTTTCTCCTTGACATACAGGAGAAACTTTTCAATTTCCTCTGATGTATATAGATCTTCATGGAAACAACTACTGAAGAGCTTCAACAGCACAGAAAAACTGCATTTGTGGCAATTTTTGGCATGGTAAGAAAGGAAGATAAGAGTTAATTGGTCTAATTTCAGGAAAACATGGAAAATGTCGGAAAGATACAAATATGATTTGGACTTGTATGGTGATTATTTCTGAACATGATATTGTTATATAAAATTGTTTGTTTGACCTGTATAGGGCAATGTTTAATGATAACTTATACAGAATGAATTCAGTGAAAGCCTCCACACATGCAGGAAGGTAAGTAGACAGGAGCCCACATAGCAACCTCTTTGCAAGCAGAACCATTAATGCTGCAGATTTACCCAGGTTATTCATAAGGGTCTAATAGGGTTCAGAAAAACATGAGGATTTAGGCCAACAACAGCATATTCTCTGAGAGAGGAGAATAAAGGTGATGTCATTTGTTAAGCATTGGGGGATCCGTGGAAAATTAGATGAGCTTTTGTGAGCTCATGAATATTATAAATATTATAGAGGATCAAATCTAGGCTTCTGCACAGCAGAAGAAATAAAAATGGGAGACTACTGGATAAGGCACATGCAGAAGGTAGGATTTCTTTGTTCTTTCTCTCTGTGCCTCCAAACACATATATTTAAATAAAAAACTAGACTACGATAATAGAAGTTTTGCCTGCATTTTCCTTATGGTATTGACTCAGAATCTGACAGCACACTCCATCCACAGAGAATGAACTGCACCAAGATGTGTTTCTTCCTCCAAATTTCTTCCACCTCTCATCTACTTTGCTTACTCTTTTAGCCATATAGCAGCATTCTGACTATTCCACGTTTCCTCCCAACTCTCTTCCTTTCATTCTCTTCATAGTGGAACGAAGAAGCTCTCATTCAGTTTTGCAGAATTAAAAAGGGCACATTCAGCCAGTAGCTGCTTCACAAATAACCTATCTGTCTTCAGAAAAAAAGAAAAAAAATGGATGCAGGTTGAATGGAATCCTCTTGTGCACCAGATGGAGAGCCATCTTAAAAGTTCAACATGACCAATCAATGTACAATCACAGTCCAGAAAGCCAAGCATATCCTGTGCTGCATAAAAAGAAATATAACAAGAAGGTAAAAAGAGGTGATTTTTCTGCTCTAGTCTGCTCTCTGGAGCACCATGTCCAGATATGGGATCCCCAACATAAGAAGCACTTGGATCTGCTAGAGTTAAGTGTAGAGGAGGGCCGTGAAGATGATCGTAGGGCTGGAGCACCTCTCCTGTGAAGACAGGCTGAGAAAGCTGGGGATGCTCAGTGTGGGGAGGAGAAGGCTCTGGGCAGACCTTCCAGCAGCCTCCCAGGAAAGACACAGAGAGACTTTTTACAAGGGTGTGAGGTGATAGGACAATGGGAAATGGCTTCAAACTGAGAGGGGGTAGATTTAGATGAGATATAAGGAAGAAATTCTTTACTGTGAGGGTGGTGAGACACTAGAGCAGGCTTCCAAGAGAAGCTGTGGATTTCCCACTTCTGGAATTATTCAAGGCCAGATTTGATGGGGCTATGAGCAACCTGGTCTAGTGAAAGCTGTCCCTGACAATAGCACCTTGAAACCAGATGATCTTTACCTTCCAGCTCAAAGTATTCTATGATTTTAAGATATTTTCTTATAAGAATGAGTTTTAAAGGCTATTGTATTCATGGTGTCATTAAGTGATAAGCATTACATGGTTGAATTTGGCCTACCTACTGAGGAAAATGTACTTGCTCTGTCTTCTGACTGAGAATGGAAGAATCACAGGAATCCATTCTAGGAAAGATAAAAGCTTAGTGAACACATATATATTTTTATAGGAATGAGGATAAGGGGAATTCACTGAAATAGAGAAAGAAATCCTCACAGGAAAAATGACCTTACACTAATGTCATGTCTCAGAGTATTCAATGCTTTGATTGAAAGAATCATGTTTTAATTTCTATGTAATTAGGACATCTGATTCCTCATTTTTCCAAGTGCTTGTGAGTTCACTTTTTATGCAATATAAAGTTTAATATTAATCTTGGTTTATTATGTGTAAAGTAGTCAGTAATGCATATCATATAGATGTCTTCTCTGTGCTTCATTTAAGCAACTGCAATGTGTGGAATAGATCATTATTTGAGGCAAACAGCAAGTCACATTGATTTACATCAGCTGAAAATGTGGCTTGGTGACTGTAAATCAGAGATGTATATTTAAGTCAAATGAAATCACAGAAGGATTTAGAGTACTTAAAAAACTTTCCATCTTCAGTGACAGCCAAACATAAGCTCCATTATTTCAGTAACTGTGAAACTAAGCACAGGGAATGATGTAGGGCTATTATTACCCATAATGACATTTTGTTTTGGAAAACAGTGTTTCATAGACGGATTTAGGGGTCATTGCTGCTAATCAGCATGTCCTTTTAACACAGTACTGCAAAAGGGCCTAATTAAATCATTGTATACATATATACATATATGTAGCAGATAATAATAATAAAAAAGAAAACAACAACACAAAAACTCCAACAATTTGGCCTCTTTACGTACCACTGGCAAAATGGTATGTTGAAAACAGTTTAAACCAGAGATAAGTGGAGATAAAGCACTGTGCATTAACCTTGTGATGTAGAATTGAGTTTCCTGATGCAAGAAGAGTATCCCATCACTGCTCCATCAGTACTAGTATGTACTACTCTTTAGAGAAGAACTTGGGGATATGATAAAGAGTGGCCATCCTGGCAGTAGTGACAACAAAACACTGGAGCTCAGGATCTTGAGGGGATGGAGGAACCAGAGCAGTAGAGTACAGATCCTGGTCTTGAAACAAGTTATGGCTGAACACATAAGGATAGAGTAATCTGAAACACAGGAGAGAATCACAGTCATTCAATGAGCACGGTTTGTTTTCAAACACAAGATGGGTCACCTAAGTGCTTGAACATGTGACAATTTTAATACCATTGCAAACTGGAAAAAAATGCAAAACTGCTTTTGCTTGTGTAACTTCTTGCCAGATTTTTAAATCGAGAGCACCTGAAGAAGATAGTATTTTCATTATGTCTCTAATTCTATGGTAATATAACGCTTTTAAAAAACAAACAGAAATGTGAAATTAAATACCCCTTCCTCCAAAATAAATGTAAAATTATAACAGAAATAAACTAATGTTTTCATAGTTTATTTTCTTAACAATCAGAAAGCATCCCAAAAAAGAATATATATAGGCAAAGGATTTTTAACATTTGCAATGTATATAAAATCATCTTGTAATACATTTATGAAGGACATTATGCAATATTTCATTGAGTTTATTTTCTTGATGATTACAAACTTCCAATTTTTAACAATTTTTTATTTTATTTTATTTTTTATTTTACTTGAGAATGAGTACACTAAGCCCTTGGCACAATTAGAATCACATTCCTTCTTCCAACCTTGATATGAAGCTTTTAAAAACATGTATGTTTTAAAATTTTCCATTTCTACCTATGTGATGTTTCCAGACCTCTCAGTTGTGTACTAAACCAATTTCAACAGAATGGATAATTCCTCCTTTCAATCAAGGAGGTTATATTAATTTTCAAAAATGTATTACAGTGGTGATGATTAGAAAACAAGTACAGGACTTTCATATTCAGAGCAGCAATGCTGGAAAAAATAGTAATATACCAGTATTTGAGCAACAATGCACTAAAAATTTAAATTAGTGTTTTCCCAATAGATAAATACCTAATCACAAAGATATCTTCCAATATTTCCTCTGTTACTTGTGCTTCTTTCAGAGCAGAGAATTAAAATCTCTGATCATTCCTTAGTCAGGGAAGTATTATATTATTCTCGCTTAGTGTTATTATTCAGATAGGTTACCAAAGACAGCTAGATCTGAGCTGCTCTTTGGAGGTGCTAATCTTTGTTCATAAACGTGGCTGTGCAGCTGGAATGTCAGCGAGCTGACCACACTTAGTCAGGATGAATGCAATCTTTGATCCAGTGGAATGTGTCCCTGCCCATGGCAGGGGGTGTTGGAACTAAATGATCTTTAAACTCCCTTCAAACCCAAATCATTCTATGACTCTGTGATCTTGGACTTCTGTGCCGACTGTTGTACAATTCTAAAATATAATAGAATTTTTTGTTCTTAAATAATTTATTCTTTTGATGACAAGCTATTACAGTGAAACATTTAAAGTGAGTTTTAATTGACAGAAGAAAAACTTAAAACAAATTCCTCTTTCTGTTTGACCTCACTATAATGCTTATACAATGAGAAATGACAGGGTGTGAGTAATGAAGCTATAATTCACACCTTGTGCATGAGTAGGTACAACAGTGGAGTCTGAGTGTTGTTAAATTCACAAGGTGTGAAATATTATACCATAACTCAACAACCAGTCAGCTCTTAATTTAACACAAATAAATAGAATTGGAACAAGGTAAAACAACAATAAGCAGCAAAACTCAATACTACCAGCTTGATAATACTGTATAATATTACATCTAAAAAGATAAGTTTATAGGTATGCTTTACTCATGCAGAAAAGATAAATCAGCATTTTCCTGGAGGTTTTCAGTGGATTCAGAAGTGCTTCCCTACATGCTGCCAGACCAGGTGAGCTTGGAGTGATATACACTGTGTTTGCTCTCAGCTGCTTGTCAGCTGCTGTGAGATGCACCGGTTAGTGCTGTAGCAGCACCCGGGTAGGAGTACCCCAAGGCAGGAGAGCTAGAACATTTGTGCAGAGATAGAAAACACCCAGGGAAAGATTTTAAAATTCTGAATTCTGAAGATGTGAGTGATAAATGATAAGTATCATGGGGATCTGCCTTACCGTGTCCTTTATATATATATATATATATATAGCTTCCAAGCCACTGCTGGTAGAAACTCAGAAGTCATTGTCCATGAATCTTTTCAAAAGATTATTTAACTCTCTGTGTGTTTGGCCTTCACCATAAAGGGAGGATAAAAAGCTGTAGAGGTTCCTTGTTTGTTTGGATTTTTTAACATATCTTGACAGTTCATTAAACTACGCATTTGTCATTAGTCTGATTCAGAATAGTATTTTCATTGAAAGTTTCATATAAGAATCATTATTTCCTTGTAATAATTATTTATTCTTTCAATAAGCTCCTCGTACACTTTTTTTTGCAGAAATTTAAGAAACTTATTTTGTTGGGTTTTTTTTCATTATAGTAATAAAGGTACAGCAAAGAGAGAGAGAGAACAGCTTACCATAACCAAAAATCTCTCCCCATCTCCCCCTCACCCTTTCTTCCCCCGTATCTGCTGCCTCCCTGTCACTGGAGACTGAAACTCTGCCCACTTGGAGAGAATCGAGACCCACCATGCCACATACATGAGTGTCTTATTTCGAGGAAGAACTAAGATATCTATGTTGGCCAAGAAATAATCCCTCTCCTTTAAATTTAGAAATCAGAACTTTAATTAGGAAAAATATATGTAAAGGAAAAGATAACAGTTCTTAACCACAACACATATATATATATATGTATATATACAACAACAGTCTGCAACAAACCCCTCCGCCTCAAAATGACAAGGCAAAACAGTCTAAAAGGTCCTCTTGACTACTCCCAAAAAGGGAAATGCGATTATATCCAGGGACAGCAGGTGGTGCTGTCGCGCCCGGCCAGCTGGACTCTCCCCTCAGGCGAGGTAGCAGGCAGTTCCCAGGTTAGTTCCCGTGAGAGAAAAATGGAAAGCAAAGCAGCAACA
>JAWWMO010000043.1:15293888-15328609 GCA_035047845.1 Dendrocincla fuliginosa
ACCGGAGCTTTCTCCCACCTCTTTTTCCCTCACGGCAATCCTTGTGATGGTTATGAATGCTCACGGATGAAAACAGTAGAGTTGAGAAGGGAAAAGAGGAACACCATCCAGTATCCAGTGACGCCGGGATAGGATCCCTGTCCTCCTACTCCGCCGAGTGCTGAGCTCTCTGACCTGTTGGTGCAGATGATGGCTGTGGTCTGGTCAGGAGTGATAGTTGTAGTCTGGTCGAGAGTGCTGGTTTCCTCCTGTTGAGGTCCTGCTGCTCCTCTGGATCTGACCAGTTGTCCTCGAGATCTTCTGAGCCCCGTTTATGTACCCTCAGGTAGCACCCACTCCCTCCCCCAGGGCAGGTACTCACACAATGGCTGATTAACTCTGTGAGTCATGGGGTATTGTTGAACCATTGATGGCCCATTAACAACCACACCCCCGCAGGCTGGGTGTGAAGGTGCTAACCACTTCCTGGGCAGATGCTGCAAATGGTCCATTGTTCTTGGGAAATGAATAGAGGGGGTAGAATGCATACTTTGATCACCCCTACACAGTGATAACTGGCCCCTCCTGCTGAACTAGGACAATGAGTTGTATCTTATCCATCTACCCTTACCATATTTTTGAGGGCCACAAGGTGCTGCTAAATCGGGACCCTGCATGGTCAGCAACACAACTTCTTAGGAGCAACAAAAGCACGCATCCTGGCTACATTCCAGAGAACTAAAGAGGCTAAGACTCCCCCGCAGCTAAAGATATAACATCAGAAAAGCAGCAAAGACAGAAAAAAAAAAAAGGAAAAAACTGCTTCTCTCTCGGCCCCACACCAGCCTGGCAAAAGAGGTCTTTTCTGGTGGTAACTTTTCTCTGTTTCTAAAAGTAATCCTAGCTTTTTTCAAATTTTTCTTGTTTCTTCTCTTTGCATCTTTTAGCAATTAATAAAATCAGTTTTTGGTATCAACAGATAACTTGTGTGAGTTTTAATTTTGCTCAGGGGAATATTCGAATCTAAAGTTCTTTCTGCAACATTTATGAAGATTGTAACATATATGTGTCTGCTTTATTTCTCATTGTCTCTCACACACACAACCCCTCCCCCCCAAAACAATGAGAAATATAAAGAGGTGTTGGTTTGTAGTACAATACATTCATATATAGAATACACTGTGAAGTTGTGCATGCCTATTGATAATTAGCAATTTCCAATATTTTCAAATATTTTAAGGCCTTCTATCATCTCATATGAAGAAAAGTGCAGCTTTCCAGCAAGAACAGGGCTGATATACCAAAATAACACAGAAGAGTGCACAGACTCACATAAGTGTGCTGTGGGAGTTAGCTGTCCACAGGCAGTAGAAAGCAATTTTAGCTGCTGTATAATACTAGAGAAAAGGTGACAATTGCATGCATAGAACAGATTAAATAAATAATTGACAAACATTAAATGTCCCTGTGGTAACAAATTGTGGAATACATGAACTTATTGGGATTTAAAGATGAAGACTACACTGTCTGCCTTTTCCGTCTTGAAGTATTATTGATCTTGCATATAATGGGTCTTATAAAAAGATGTTGTTTTCACTGTTTGCTATCTTTAAATGGCTCCATGAAAATGGATTTGCCTTAATGATCATTATAGACTTATTCTGATTTACAGAATCATTATCACCTTCTTCTGCCTAGTTGGATTAACTCAGATTTTTAATAGCCAGATAGAAGTATTAGATTGATTTATTGTTTGTTACTAACCTTAGTTGTCTTCACTCCAGTCAGTGATTTCTAATGTCGTTTGCCACAAGGTTGCATTGCTTGGCTTGTGGCCAACTTGTTGTTCATCAGGAACCTTAGTCCTTCTTCACAGAGCTGCTTTACAGCCTGCTGAACCCAAATGTGAATTGTTACACGGGCTTATTCCTTGTCAAGTATAAGACTTGAAATTTCATTTTCTTGAACTTTGTAAGGTTCCCATTTATCTGTTTCTCTAGCTGCTGATGGCAGCACATCCATCTAGTCCATCTGCCCCTCTTTCCAGTTTTGTTTGCAAAGTTTCTGAGAGTATAATTTGTCCCTTTATCCTGATCATTAAATGAAGACATTAAACAGTACTGGTCCCTAGGTTACACCAGTGGTGACTGGTTTCCAGATGAACTTCATGCTGCTAATCACAATCCTTTAAGCCTAGCAGTACAGCCAGTTTTCAATTAGCCTCACTGTCCATTTACCTAACCTGTATTTCATCAGTTTGTCAAATGAGGTTATTAGAGTAGACAGTGATGAGAGCCTCGCTAAAGTCAAGATTTCCTTATCCACTAAATCACTCATCTCATTAAAAAAGGCTATCAGCTTGGTTAGGCAGTATTTTGCTTTTAGGAAGTATATGCTGTTGATCAACTCCCAATCACTTGTCCTTTTCAAACTTGAGTTTGGACAGGAGTTCCTTATTCATCTGCAGGCCTCCTGTGTGCTTGGCCTTATTTTCTGCTCATTCTCAACCTTGAAGTACATGCCACTGGAAAAACTGATCCCTCTTGTCTCCAGGACCATGTCCCATTGATTCCTGCAAGAAGAACTCGGAAACTCTGCTGCCCTGATGTCCAGAATTGTAATGCTACTGTTTAGCTTGTTCCTTTTCTCAAGATCCTGGACTCCACCATCTCATGGTCACTGCAGCCAAAGCTGCCTTCAAGCCTTAACATTCCTCAACAGACCTTTTGTGTTTGTAAATACCATATCAAGCCGAACACCTTACCTATATCCATATCCAAATCCATGCCTGTGTCCTTTTATTGCAGTATTCCAGTTGTGTGACTTATTCCACCACATCTCTGTGATCCCAAATATATCTGCCCTGAAACTTTATGCAGACCTGTAGTTTCTCCTCTGTGTACCCCATTCTATGTGTATCAAGTCCTGCTGATTTTCCAAGAAAATACTGAGAGTTTCTTATACTGTACTCTTAGCACCTCTTTATTTGTGTGCATAGACTTGGATTGGGGCTCCTTCTTCCCTGTTTTGTTGATGATAAGTCACTTCATGCCCACATCATCTTGCTTCCTTTGCTTGAAAACCTGCTTTGCTACTTCACTTGTTTGTGAATTGTCAACTCCCTCACCCTGTCACTCTTGTTTTAAAGCTTTCCTAATCAGATTGGCTAGCCTCTTGCCCTTGCCCTTCTTAGAAAAAGAAGGTATATACACATGTAATAGTCATGGCCATAAAAGACATAATTTTTGTATTCCACAGAACATTCAGCTTATTCCTATTCTTTTCCTAATCTTTCCCAATATCTTACCCTTATCAGAGTGGAGAAATAGTAAATACCAGGTGAGGTTACAAAACAAATAAAACTTATAAAAACAAATAAACATCTCTGTTGACCTAAAAAGAGTCAGGCACTAGCAATTTTTAGTCCTTATAGTAGAACATATTTTAATAACAGATGCAAGAGAATACACTGAGTTTACATTACAGCCATGTATAGAGAGTTGTTTAAAACATAAATATGTTTTATACTTACATGTGGGAAAACACAACAGTACAGAATTTCCCATATTTGAATCAAGACAAATTCTAACTTTGTCCAAATTAGGAATGCTGTGTGCATCATATCCTTTGTCATTCATGCAGATTAGAATGCACCTCTGGAGGTCTTTAGCTCAGTTTCCTCTTCAAAGCAGGGTCAGTCATAGTTTCTCGGGTTTTTATCCAGTCAAATCTTGACAACCTGCAAGGACAGAGATTGCACAATCACACAGGAAAACTTCTTCCAATGATTTGTTGTTTTCATGATATAAAGGTTTCTTCTGTACACTGTATTATTTCAATAATGTATTTTAAATAAATAGTAGATATTTCATTAAATGAACTGCCATACTTTCAGTTACAAGTATTTTCAACTACAATCTTTTTTTTTTTCATATATTTCAAAGATACATCAGAAGAAAGCATCTTCAGCTGCTGGAACTGGAGAACAGCACCTCCTAAAAAACAAAGGTATACCAGGAAAATGAATGAAGTCATCAATGACAAAATAAAATAATAAAGAAAATCCTGTATAAAGCAGTAGAAAAAGTACAAGGGAAAAACTCATGAAAAGGAAATCCAACAAATGATATTCAATAGGAATTTGACACATCTGTTTTAAGAAACGCTTAAGGAAAAAAATCATTGTGGTTAATAATGAAATACTTAGAATACAAGGCACTGCCTTGTGCTTTAACTGTTCTGTACTCTTCCTATAGCAGCAGTTTTGAATAGGATAAATTACTATAGAAACTTTAGTCTGACTTGATGTCAGTTTGTCCTTCTGAAGCAAAGGAGAAAGTTCAGTATCATAGTACTCCTGAAAGGCAGTGCCTTATTTTTCAAGCCAATTTCTGTATCTGTTTTCAAGAGTGAAGTTATCTGAATGCAACATGTAGTGACAGGACAAGAGGGAATGGTTTCAATCTGAAAAACAGGAGGTTGAGATTAGATATTAGAAAAAATTTACTGCAAGGATGGTATGGCACCGGAACAGGTTGAACACAGAGGTTGTGGATGCCCAATCCCTGGAAGAGTTCAAGGCCAGGTTTGATGGAGCTCTGAACAACCTTCTACTAAAAGGTGTCCAGGTCCACATGAGGGAAGATGTAACTAGATGATCTTTAAGGTCCTCTCCAATCCAAACCATTCTATGATTTGATGATTGTGATATGTACTTGAAGTCCTCTCATTTCAAATGAGTGGTCTTGAAGAAGTCATATCACTACAAGCTTGTGAAAGAAGAGTGATTTACTGTGCATTTTGCTAATTAAAAATGCATTATCAGTGCCAAATAACTGAACCATTATGCACTTTTCATGAGCAATATTGAAGATTACTGTAAAAATGCTTTCCTTTTGACATGTCCCCTGCTTGTTTCTCAGGTGGTCTTTAGGGACTGTTGACAAGTTCAAGAACTGTAGATAGCATCAGAAAAAAAGTCATCTCAGTAAGAACTGCTTGAGAGAATAAAGATTCCTAGATCAGATCCTAACTCTCTAATTTTGCTACATATCTGGAATCTTGCTCAAATGACAGCATAAGTAGTAGCATATGCTAGTTTTTCCAGACTGTTAAATAATACACTGATTATAAAAATATTTATTTTTTAAGTCATTATAACTAGTGTCTGGAAGACTGTAAAATATTGAAGTTTGTTGAATTAGAAAACAAACAAAAACATTTTAAATACCAAGGATAACTCATGAAAATATATTCTTTTTATTTTGACAATTAGATTTCTGCATTTTTATATTTCATAATATGAAATACACTGTATTTTTTTTTTGTTGAGAGGTGAAAGTAATTGCCAAATTTTAGTGTAGATCACACAGTATTCAGGTTAATGAAATGAGAAAGTTTAGACTGTATTTCAAACCATCATTTGGCCAATATTTAATCAGAAACTCATTCCTGATATTAGTCTTACCATTGACATCAGAAAGGGCAGACTGAACTGTTTTCTTTCTTCCCCCCACCCCCCAACTTTATTTTTAGGAAACACTTACTTGATCAGGGTGGAGTATAGTTCTGAAAAAGTCTCTGGACACTGCAGTTTTATCTAAGGGTAAGACTTATCCTATCATTAAGCTCTGCAGCTGCTTTTTCTCTCTCATTTGTTCCCAGGGAAAAAGTGCATATATAACAGTGGGAAACTCAGGGCACTAAAAGGTCAACCAGAAGCACTATCTACCTTTTAAAGCATGAAGATTTCTTGTGGCTGTGAGCACTGCAGCTAGGGTCCATGCTTTTGTAATCTCAGAGATTGTTACCATGTACATTACATGCACTAAAGTAAACTTGGGCCAAAATGTAGCAGTTCACTCACTACGGAATGGGTTCAGAGATTGGTTGGTGGCAATTTGACTGGAGATTAGACTTGGGTCCTCAGACAAAAAGGAAGCTTAAGAACAAGGTATGCTTAATTCAGAGCTGTAGCAAATAACAGAAGAAACAGTCAATATGGAGACAATAGCAGATTATGTATAAAAAGTAAATCAGAAATTCCTTTTGATCTTTTACTATAAAAGGATATGGTAATTTATATTTCAGGGATTAAACGTACTATTGACTGAACTGGAAAAATGGGCTACTGTGAGCAAGCTAGTTTTAATCACTTCTCTCTCTGAATCTTTAACATCTAGTGCTAGCCATTAGGTCAGTGACAGGAGAGTTAGTGACAAGATAAGTGCTCTTGTCTACTGTCAAAATAGCTCAACAGTGACCCTATAGACCTGACACTGGTGAGGAGACCTTAAGTCCATGAGCCTAGGACTGCTTGTTTTCCTTTGTTCTGAAACTTCAGGCCTTTAAAATTAATTGAGAAGAGTTAGATTTTTCTTTAAGGCATATTTATGTGGGGTTTTTCAGTCAATTCTGTAACTTTTCCCTTAATTTCAGGGTGCATGTTTGTCCTCTAGAGCTGTGTCTGTCTCTGTGAGAGAGAACAACTTAAGAAAATGGAATTCTTGAAGGTATGTGTTATAGCACACCAAAAAGTCTTGCTTTAAGCTTGGTTATTTCTATTTATTTTCCAAAGAGAAGTAAATCATTAATCTGTTCTACATTGGTCTATGAAAGGCATAATAATATGACATTTATTAGAACTGATTAAAATATCTGACGTTTTAAGCTATAGGAAATCTTTTTAAACTTTCTGAGATAAACGTGGGTTAGAAACCAAAGACACCAAATGAGCACAATTATGTATTGTTGCAGAGTGCCTTGAGAATGCTGTTGGTTTCTTGGATGTATATGTATTTCTTTCTGTCATCTAATACTTTAATAATTAGAAGAAAGGACTTGTTATCACTACAAGAGCCTGAATTGTACTTGAAAAATTGTCTTTAGCTAAATGTTCTTTACAGGACATAATTAGGAGAAGTCATGCTAAGTCCCAGCAGCTGTATCAAACTGAGGGCTACTTGCAAAAATAGTCTTACAATGTAACAGGCAGAAAGTAGTACATATGTGCCAGATTGAGCTAATATGAAGTGTGATTCTACTTCAACTATAATACAAATGGGAATAGCTCTGTACTATATGCCAAAAGTAAAACCACTTGAAGAGCTATACTGAATACTCATAAAACACCCCAAGAAAAAAAATTCTCAGTACATAAAAATGTTGCAAAGGAAGCAGGAGGAGGCTTGTTATGGCAAAAATAATAGTAGAAAGAAGAAAAGGCACCCCTCTGTTTCTCATCTAATGATTTCAGTTTGTAGTAACATGTACAGATTACTTGAGCACATCCTATTGATGTTCAGACTTCAAACTTCTTTTTAAGCATATAGCTTATGGACAAATTTTAGGATATTATTGAAAAGATCATCTTTAATTCTGTGAATAACCAGAAGAAACAGGTGCCTTTGAAGACCTCTACTGGGACAGTCTTTCCGCCTAAATGTTCAAATATAAGCAGGCACAACCTTTTTCTGTAGAATTTCAAAGGCATTCTCTTCTCTCCGGTGACTATTGACATTTTATTTTAGAGCATTGCTTTGCTCCACTACCATCTACGTTTTAGGCATAAGAGCATGGATGGAACCATGCAAGTTAATCAAGCAAACTCACTACATGTTGTTAATAGAGCTGGAGGAAATACACTGGTGCAGAGACATACAGTTTGTACCTATCTCAGGCATTAACAAAATTTTATGTTTATTAAATAAATAGAATCACTAGTTTCAAAAACTTAGGACCTAAATATGTCAAATTCATCTGTAACATGATAAAAAACTTGCTCAGTGTTCTTGCACTTTGTGAAGCTCCAAATACATAAATTACTATTGTTATTATATTCCTATGTACTAGCCAGCAAGGTAATAATTTTTCTCTCATAGTGTAGAGCTGCAGGGAAAGAAATGACAAAGGGACGGATCAAATTAATTTAGCCATTAGAACTGCATAAGGAGAAGGCATTACTGCATGCAAAAGTACAAGAATCAGGGTCGCAGACTTTTTTCTCAGTTGATATATTGGACTCTTTGGAATGACTGCAAATAAGACTTTTCTAATAATCTTTTGTGGTTTATTTGAAGCATATGACATATGACAGGGATTAGGTTTCCCTCTTCTCAGGAAACATAGAGCTGTAGAATTACAATGGCTTGAAGTGCAACTGTCTGAATTAGTAATAGATATTAAGATAAAATCAATGGATAAGAAACTTATATTGCTCTCAACGTAAGAGTTTGTCTTCCATGGTGTCCTGGGATTCATAGATGATGAAGACACTGTAAAGCTGTATTTGTTTCCCATGTCCACAGGTCAGCTTGAAATTTGTAAGAGGAATATTCTTCCACTCACCACAAGTTTCTCTTACCAAATTGGATGATACTTTGCCATTTTTACCTGTTTGCAGACAAATCAGGTAGTCTAATTTCCAGGAGCAACTCCTCATACACTTCTATCCATAGGGAGAACTGAAAGAACTTCCACTTTCTCACAAAGTCTTGGCGTTTAGTAGCTAGGTATTCAAAATACTGCTTTTACTATGAAGAATGTGTGAAAGATTCAAAAGCAGCTGCTTCACATTAAGTACTTCTCATAATGTCTCTTTGTGTCAAGAGACACTGTAACTTGTAAGCTTTGATATAGAACAAGAAGTCTGGAGGAAATGAAATTTAGCTTTAGAACTCAGGTGTTTCACACGTGAATATTCTCTTTATTCAGACGAGCTCTGATTTGACTCAGCTTCTGTGATCTGTGCACAATACTTATTTAGCCTGCAGAGATTAACTAAGTATTTTAGCTACCAAGTTCTTCCCCTAATCTCCCAGATTACTAGGTCAGTAGAGCTCAAGAGAGAAGCAAACAAGAATTAAAATGGGGAGGGCAGATGTAACGTTCTAAGAGCTGCTAAAGTTAAGAAAGCAGGGGATTTTTATTCAAAAATATTTCCTCAGACTTCATATGAGGAATTTGAAAAGGAGTTCACCTGAAGGAATAAATGTAAAAAATTTGAATTAAGCAACAAAATCTTAGCATCACAGGATGATTAGGGTTGGAAGGGGCCTTAAAGATCATCTAGTTCTAACCTCCCTGCCAGTGACATGGACACCTTTCCCTAGACTAAGAGCTCCATGCAACGTGGCCTTGAACAGTTCTGGTGATGGGGCTTCCACAGCTTCTCTGGGCAACTTGTTCCAGTGCCTCACCAGCCTCACAGTAAAGATTTTTTTTCCCTAATATGTAATCTAAACCTATCTTTTTTTTCATTTAAAGCCATTCCAGCTTTTCCCATAGCTATATGCCCTTGTAAATAGTTTCTCTCCATCTCTCTTGTAAGCTCCCATCAGGTACTGGAAGGCCAAAATTAGGTCACCCCAAAGCCTTCCCTTTTCCAGGCTGAACAATCCCAATTCTCTCAGCCTTCCCTCATAGGAGAGGTGGCCCATCTCTCTAACAGACTTGGTGGCTCCTGTAGACTCACTCCTTACTGTGCTGAGGATTCCAGAGCTGGATATGGCACTCCAGGTGCGCTCTCAGTAGAGCAGAGTAGGGGCACAGAGTCACCTCCCTTGACGTGCTGGTCACGCTTCTTTTGATGCAGCTCAGGACACAGTTGGCTTTTTGCGCTTCAAGCACACATTGTAGGCTCATATTCAGCCTCTTATCCTTGAGCATCCCCAAATCCTAATGTAGGACTACTTTACGAAAGTCAGCAGAATATGTGATGTTTTGACAAGGAAACAGTGTGTCCAATCCTACCTTGAATTCTAGGCAATAGTTCAAAAGATTTTGGTGATAAAAACAAAAAAAAAGCAATTATGAAAGTATATATTGAATTATGGTTTAGGTCTAGAAGAATATGCTCTACCCAAAGTGTCTTAACTGAAACTAATAAACATGCATTTAATTTACTTAAAAAGTGGTTCAGAAGAAATTATTACCAAAAGCTGCAGCACAACATGGTGAATTTAAACCCTTTAAGCCTCCTAAAGATATACTTTCTTCGTCTTACTTACTCGGCCTTTTAGAGTATAGAACTGAGATTTTCAAATGTGAAGTTAAGGAGACAAAAGCCAAAAAGTGTTAATTGATGATTATTTCTAAAAAAAAACCTGATTACAAAATACTGTATTTGAACTACAAATGCTCTGCTTTTCTGTGCAAATCTGCAGAGTAATACTTTATCTTACCTCATATATGTTTGCTAAAGTCAGTGCTTAGTATATTTTGATGAGAAACTGGAGCACATACCTAATATACCAATATTACCCTGGTATCACATACATCTTCAAATGAGAGGTGTTAAAGACAGCTGCACATAACATGATGTGAAAAACTTCAGTGTGAGAAGGGCTAAAGAAAGTGTTTTTATTTTAATTTTCTGGCCTGTCATTTTTTCTAACGGTAGTTCTTCTACAGAGCTGTCAGTTCAGGAACGTTTTTTGTATATAGTACGCCTATGATGCTGTCACTTAAGTGTGATGCAGTGAGATGTAGGCTAATCTGTCTTGAGTTCTCATTTTTCACAGATGGAGTTACTCAGCTTAATGTTATGCTAAGAGTGCCTTCACGATAACTTCAGTAAAAAGCTTGCCAAGGATCTATTCTTCCTTTTGCCAGCAATGGAATATGAATTGTAATTAGATTTTGACTTGGAACAGAATTAGTAGTCTTTGAGTTTTCATGAGTTTTCATGTCTAGTTCATTTGGACCTAGTTTTGTCTTTTTATTTGTAATCTTCTTGGTGAAAGATAAAAGGGAGTGGCATGGGAAAATGGGAAACATGCTGTATTCTTCTCATTTAAAACATAATTTGTTATAGAGCCTATTATTTCAAGAAGTTGTCAAGTTATCTGAATTTTCCTTCTAAAATTCCTGGACTGAATGAAACCCTTAATAGCTCATGTAAAGGATTTAAGAAGACACCAAGAAAGACAGTTGGATATTTTAGGTTCTTTTGAATTTGAGAAGATGCATGGAGATCAGCTGAGTCCCAAGAAGAAATCTAATGGTCTGTAGGCCCTGTAGATCAGGCAAAACTGAGACAAGGTGAGAAGGTGTATTTCAGAGATTACATGTAGATTTTCAAAAGAAAAAATCTGTAATATTAAAACTGAAATTTCCTTCAGGCATGTATAATGAAGCGGTGAATATTACAATAAAGTAATTATTATTTAAATAATGTACTATCTTATGAGTAGGAAAATATTATTCTTTTCTAAGCTATGTCAGCAACAGACCGATTTTTCTTTATGTATGACCTAAGTACCAGTGTTATTTGTAATAATTTCTGCTTTGTGTTCCAATTTTAAAATTACAAATATAAATCTTCTTCATTCATTAGTCTCTATTTTCATACAAGCTCAGAGTTATAGTAAAGAAGAATAAGAATAAAATTTATTAAATGAGTAGAAGATTATACCTTTGGGGTACTTCTGCAATTTTAGTAAATTTAACTGAGAGTAGAATTCTCTATGTACCTATACAGCAAAGTGCAAGAGATATCCTTCATACAGGGTTATGGAGAAGTTTGACCTGAATGTAATTTTCAGTTCAGATGGAAAGTAAAGCAAACACTGATCTCACTACCTAATCCTTCCATATAACAGATGTAAGACATTTTTAGTAACTTAAAATAAGAATACATGTGAGACAATTGGTCACAAAAGCGATCAAATTTGTAACTTACTTCTAAGATGTCTTTGAAATAGAGCTTTGAACTCATCATGAAGGCTGATTTCCTGTTTTTTCACAGACTTATAGTTCAGTTTTTGTAAGTCTTTTCTCCATCTTGACATCTGTTAAATATGTATAGCTATGGCTTGCAGTTTAATTAGTCTCTTCTAAGGCTTAATATATGTATACTGATTTCTCATACGTTTTTGGATGAATAATGGAAAAGGATTGCTTCCCTCTGTATCTCTTGAAAATAGAATTCAAACTTTCTCAATCATAGGTGCAATTATTTTCAGGTAAACGTATGAAGATTTAACACTATCTGCTAAGCTTAAACTCTTTGATTCAGAATCACCAATCTATTCTGCTTTTCAGATGGTGTATTAAGAAACATTTCTTAAAAATATGCAAATTTCTCTTCTCAGCTGATCCACTTATCATTTAGGAAATACAAGCATTATAGGAAACCTGCATGTTTAGGAATGACACTTGTAACTTACAAAACTTACTATATAACTCACAAAACTTACTATATAAATCATTTTGACATTTTAGATAAGTATCATATTTTCTTTTCTTTTCTGAAGAGAAATACAGGGAGCTGTTTTTAGCATGGGAAAGATAAAAAATATCTGAGTGCATTTTTAATAGATGTATAGGCACAAACTGAAAAAGAATAATTTTCATGGGTTTTTTCTAACTTTGATTTCATCACTATGAAAATGACCTTGCAATTTATATTGTGCAAAACTTTAAACAACCATGGTTGCTTCTGCATGCATATTCACCTTAGTCTTATAATGCCATTGGTGGCACATATTTAATTCCTGTATTTAATGCAGATGTTATAGAGCATAGTGTCTTGAATTAGTTCATTGGATTTATTTTTTCTATGAAGTCTTAGACTGGATTAGTGCAGTAACCTTTTATCTTTAAATTTGAATATAGCAATGGATCTGTATTTGCAAAATTGTTGTGATGAGCTCACTTTAAATAGTGTTTATTAAAGGAAATTTAAGAAATGTTCCTTTTAGCAGCTTCACACAGATCATAGTACAGGAGATCAGGAAGGTTAAAGAAGAAAATGCCACAAAGTCTCTTTAATGGATTCAAAGGAACAGTTTATTTATCTTTACTCTACAGCCTCTCCTCCTGTGGAGGGAGGAAGAAAAAAGGAAGGAAAACAAATAAATTATCGAGTTCCTGCAATAATTTCTAATGTCCCTCCTGGAGAGTCCATATCTGCCCTGGAAATATTAATGTTTCCTAACAAAAGGCAGTATAACTTAATAGCATTCTTCACAGTGTCTCTTGAAACACAATGAGGCATACAAGATTCTTAAGGTGAGTTATCAAGTTTGGTGCTTTTTTTACTTGTATTGTTTTGAATGTACACATACAAATATACACCTCTTTTTCCACTTAGGCTTCTTTTTAACATAAAGGTGAAGTACTAAAGAATTAGTCGACTTATTCTTTTGACCATTGATAGACAGATTGCATACAAAATCAAGACTTTCCATTTTTGAAAATGGTACAAATTTTGGGTGTGATAATCCTGGAAAATATTCTAAAAAAAACTATGGCTGTTCATTTAATTTGGAAAGATAATTAATGTCAGTGGGTCCAATTCCTCTGCTATTAACAAAAAAATGTAGGAGTGTTTCTAACGGGTGAATTTAGAAAACAAATAACTACCACTCAGAGATTTAGATTGCAAATCTCTTTTTAAGATTTACATTTCTCTGCTCTGGGAGCAGAATAAACTCATTCTGTGAACCATTAACAGAATAGAAATTATCAGAAAAAATAATTATAGGAAAAGTGAATTCGCTGGAATAATGCAGTAAAACTACAGTAATATGTCAGTGAGATAACAAATTGAAGAACTATGAAATCAAAGAATCATAGAATGGTTGAGGGTGGCAAGGACTTCTGGAGATCATGTAGACCAAAATTCTTCCTCAAAACAGAGTCAGTTAGAGCATCTTATTCAGTAATGTGTTGAGCTGGCCTTGAACATCTCCAAAAATAAAGTCTCCACATCTTTGGTCAACTTATGTTAGGGTTTGATCACATTCACAAATAAAAAGTAGAATTTATTGTATTTCAGTGTATGTCCAATACCTGTTGTTCTTTCACTGGGCACTACTGCCTTTAGGTCTTTAATTTTCAGTCCCCAATCAAGATTTTATACACAAGGATAAAATTTCTCAGGAGCCTTATCTCCATCAGTCTCTCCTCATATGACAGATGTTCCAGTCCCTCAGAGACTGTGGCTTTTCACTGGACTCGCTCCAATATGTCCATGTCTCTCGTGTACTCAGAGCCCAGAGTGGACACACCACTCCAGATGCTCCAGTTGTTTCTCACCGGGGCTGAGCAGAGGGGAAGGATCATCTTTTTCAATCTCATGTCAACCTACTGCAGCCTAACAGGCAGGTGGCAATCTTTGCCACCGGGGCACAATACTGACTACTTGTGGTCAACTTGTTGTCCACCAACAAGTTCCAACCCTGTTCCTTTCCTGCAGAGTTGCTTTTCAGCCAGGCTTCCTCAGCTGGTACCGGTGCATGGGATTATTACTCTTTAGATGTAGGACTCCAAAATTCCTTTTGTTGAACTCCATGATTTTCCTATCAGCCCATTTCTCCAGGCTTTTGAAGTCTCTTGAATTGTAGGACTGGTGTATCAGCTGCTTCTAAAGATGCAGTTACATTTTGCTGCATTTGTCTAAGGTATTTTTATAAAAGATAGAAGAAAAAAAGTCTGTATATATTATTACTGGATTTCACAGATGTTTAAGATCCATGTCAAAAATGCAATACATAATTGGATGTTTCATATTCATATGATTATGCAAATATAGTGCAGTGTTAAATCTGCAAGTAGCACTGCTGCTAACACCATTCTGCAAGCTTGACTCAGTATGAATGCGACCCGGTATGAGAGTGGAATTCAATATGTTCTATAAACAGGCAGAGTTTACATCATTTGACTGACTCAGGTAACTGGACATTTTAGATGGTCACATGAAAGTGCTATGTTTTTTAGAACATTTTAATTTTACTTCAAAATGGCTTATTTGCATAGGCTGTTGTTAGCTGACTGAATTAATATTCAGCCTCAGCTAAAATGATCAGCTAAAATATTAGCAATTTATGCTGAGAAACCAAATAGCTCTTTCAAACTCCTGTGTCTGGGCGTGTGCCCAGATACATGTATTCTGGTTTCCATGAGAATAAAATCCATACATGAAGCAATAGAAATTTCTAAAGACTACTTTTCCCAATATAAAAGTGGTGGTGAATGTAAGGCATGTTTATAAGTTCTAGCACAGATTCAGATCTTTTTTTTCTTTCTGGCTGCTAGTATCTATTACTTTGTTTTAGGTTATGATAAGGACTCAATTATGAGGGCTTAGTAAATTTAATTGTAAACCCTGGTTCACATTTCTCATGATCTTCCACTTGAGGATATAGTCTAGTATGGCAGAAAGAGATAAGAAATAGAGAGCATATCTAGAAATCTCTCAGATAAAGAAGACTGACATCCATCTTTTAGGCATCAGATAACAGATATTACCAACTGATGCTTGTAAAGAAGTTCTTGAGGCCACTCCGTAAATACTGGCAGCCTCTACTTTACACTCTCTCTCTAAACCTTAATATAATCTTGCCATCAGTACACACAAAGATGAAATTGTCTCAAACTCTGATACATACTTGCCAAATGTTTTGTTTCTATTTAAGTGACTATGATTGTCAGGGATCACCATGAAATGATATCCTCAGTTGCAAGTGGCAATCATAGAAAAGAACCTAGCAGAGAGACTAAGGAGACTGCTCTAGATGTATGATTTACAAACTTGAATATAATTCTGGAAAAATTTTGTGATAGCAGATAACCTGACTGATGTTTTGCATGGCGTGAAGGTAAAAACATGAAATTCAATGCTGAGAATGCAAAATGGATTCAAAAGCATGTTCAGACTCTGACAGAAACATTCCTTCAATAGAGAAGGCATAAGAAAAATTTGCAAAAGCAACAAGGGCATTTGGCAGTTTGCACATGACAGAATTATCACTTCATAACTAGGTGAACTTCATGTTGCAGATGATGTCTTTTTCTAGTGTATTGAACAAGAAAAAGCCATTGGTATGTGACAAATATTAGTACTAAAAGAAGAAAAAAGGTAGGCTAGTACTGCATCTTTTTTCTCCAACTGAATATAGAAGAGGGGGAAAAAGAATGAAATGTTGAAACACAGAACGTTTCTAGGAAATGATCTTCTGACAATGTATACAGAAATTGCAGGCCTATATGTAATGATTGATATGAAACATTTTATTTTTATGAAATACAACTTCCAGAAAATACATACTGCATTTATATTCTCATTATTTGTAAATTCAGATAATACAAAACATAAATTAGAAGTAGAGAACTTTAAGCAAAGAAACAATATTTGACAGATATGACACACTGACTTGAGTTTTAATAGATTACAGACATAATTTTACTGATAGGAAATTAGAAATATAATAAATGTTATGACTTTAAACTGATTAAATTCAGAGTATCTGTAATGTAAAGTTTTGAAGAAACTAGTAACGATATTGTAAGACCGATATTTGAAAAGCTGAAAAGTCAAATTCATCTTTAGTGCTGGCAAATTGTGGCATATTCTATTTGTCAGTTCTATTTACCACAACACAATCTACCAGAGTCATGTAATTAGATCATCTAATTAAAGAACTATAATAAAAAAATAAAAAAAAAAAGTTTTGTAAACTCATATATAAAGAGCATCCACAAAATATGCAAATTGTGTTTAACAGCAAAAGGCAGCAATATTCAATAAACAGGATGTCATGGTTTAACTCCAGCTGGTGACTAAGTACCACACATCTGCTCACTCACTTGCTCTGCCCTAGTGGGATGGGGAAAAAGTAAAACCCCTGAATTTAGATAAGAACAATTGAATAATTGAAGTTCAATAAGAATTGAAATAAAGTAAAATATAGTAACACTAATAATACTAATGATAATACCAGTAATAATTATTGTAGGAAAAAATGAATTGTATGAATGAATGTACCAAAAAGGAGAGAGAGAAAAAAATAAAACCCAGGAAAACACGTGATGGACAATGCAATTGTACATCACCTGTTAACCAGTGCTGCCCAGCCCATCCCCAAGCTGTATTCAATGACTCCTGGTCAGTGTCCCCTCCATTTATGTACTGAGTATGATGTTCTATAATAGGGAACATCCTTTTGGCCAGTTTGAATCACCTGTCCTGACCATGCTCCTTCCCAAATTTTTGTGTATCTCCTCACTGACAGAGCATGAGACCCTAAAAACTTTGTTATCAACCTGATTCTCATACTCAATCTAAAAAAATGGCCCTGTACAAGCTACTAAGACAAAAACTAACTCTATCCTAGCTAAACCAGAACACTGGATCTTGTTCACAGTGTCACTATTATAACAGGGGAATCCTACAAACTAAAAAAAAGACACCTTTAACTTTTCCAAAAAAAAACCAAAAAGAAGATAGATTCAAATCAAATAAGTTTGAAATAGATTATAGGTAAAACAAGGGAATTAAACAACATCAAAGAAGTTCTTAGGAAAAATACTTTAAATGAAACCTTCTGAGATGTGTCACAGTATCAAGACAAAAGAATGCAAATACTAATAGGATGCTAGAGAATTTATTTTAAACTTTTCATGTATTTTCCTTTTGAGGGTGAGACATATGGATAGCTGAACTTTGAAATGAATCATAGAATCATTTAAGTTGGAAAAGATCTTAAGATCACCGAGTTCAATTGCTAACCTAGCATGGCCAAATCCACCACTAAACCACATCCTTGAATGCCACATCTACACACTTTTTAAATACCTCTAGAGATGGTGACTTAACCACAAAGTAAGGGTCAAAACAAACTTTGTTTTCTACTTTTTTGCTTCTTCTTTAAGATTCATATTAGTTCTAAATTCTGACTTTTCATTTTTCAGGACTAAGAAGAGTACCATGCTCACATATCTCAACTTTGCAGAAAAGTGTGTTATTTATTTCCTAGTTTGTCAGCTTAATCTGACTTTTGCTTTAGCAAACATAGCATCTGGCTCTTGTTTAGTATCTTTCATGAAAGTATCTTGGATACACTGAAAATGAACACCACTTAAATAAGTGGGGCAGTGCCCAGCTGCAGGCAAAGTACCACTTAAGCTTTGATGGGTAAAAACTGTGCCATGGCAACTTTGCCACCTATCTATTGATGTGCCTATGCAGGTTACCATTGAGGGTGTTTCTCAAGCACAACATTCTGGCACCAGTGAGCTGGAAATAGATTCACATACACCGTGGACAGCTGTTCGTCTTCTGAGTTGTGACAGGAAATCTACTGTAGCAAGGGGTAGCTTACATTCCATCAGTACATATTTCTAATTTATGTTTAGTTACCCAGGAAACCCGTGATAAACAACATTTCTTGCACAATGGAATTGGCATGAGATTGCATTAATTTTTCCTTTTCTTGATTGTATTCTAATGAGCCCAGTAAAACTTTAAGAGATCAGGAATAGGTTTTACAAAACATTAAGGGTCTGCTCTTTTGTGACACATAAGCATATCACGTGTAAGAAAGCTATGCCCTCTGAAACCATACGGATATAGTAATGTCTTATAACAATATTCAGGAAAAGGCATTTCATTGCTAATTCGTCCTCACATTCTCTTCAACAAATTTGTTCTTTTTTTTTTTTTTTTTTTTTTTTTTTCTTTTTATAACAGATCTAGACACCTGGATCTTTAAAACCATTTTAGTTAAGTAAACAGAAGATTGAAGTGTCTTTTTTTCAGAGGTTGAGCAATGGTAGTTATTTACCAGTACCCAGCCAATACTGTCACAAGACTATTCATTGCAGATTGTTATATTTCATGGATAATGTCTTTATTATTTTAAAGATGAGTGAATAGAGTAAGAGGAGTTTTAGTTCTCTACCTTAATTTTAATTATTTGTTCTCCTTTCCTCCACAAGTTAAAACCAACATCTCTGTGTCAAGAAGCCTTGCTGTCAGCCTTGCTCTGCTGTGCCAGAGCTGAAACTAAGCAGATCTTCATTAAATTATTTCCTTCTCTTATTTTTCTCACAGAAAATAAGATCTTGCCAGACTCTCTCAAGTGGAGAGAAAATTGTCAAGTGCACAAACTCTTGGTGAAAATCATGAGAGAGTTGAGGGTGGTAAAGCAAGAAAGAAGACTGTGAGGTTGGCAAGTGGCACAAGAAAACCACTGTCTTCACAAATGGAAAAAAAAAGGTAATAAAAATATACTCTCCACTTCTGGTTCTTCACAGTGAATTTATTTTCTCTTTCAGTTTAAGATTATCTCAAAAGAAGCCTATGCTATTAATTCAGGTTGGGATTTTACAGAGTCTGTGTTGGCTTATCTGTGCTTTCATTAGGAGCAGTGAAAAGTTTACTCTTCAACTCAATCAGCCTTAAAACATTCCTAACTGCTCTTGAAAATCTCCTGGTAGGTTACCTTAAGGATTTCCTACAGTTGAAATCAAATCTGAATGCTTTAGAGTAGAAATACTTAACTTCTTGTAATAGCCCACCCACTAAGTCCACTTGTCAATATGCTACTAGTATCACCTCAATACATAACAGTACTGGAAAAAAGAACGACACTATGCAGCAATATAATGTTTTTGATATGTAATCTGCATCTTAAAAGGGAGATACGGTGGTTTCATTGTGGAGGTTTTTTTGGAGGGGGTTGGGTTTTTGGTTTTATTTGGGGTATTTTTTCTTTTTTTGGTGTTTTTTTTTTTTTTTCTCTTTTGCCCTGAATTTGGTTTTGTTCTTTTTTATTTTATCAAAGAAAACAAACTCAGGTTCCTTCAGTTGTTTTGTTTGGGTTTTTTTGTTTGTTTGTTTTTTATAACAGTTTAGGATTCTATCCGTATTTTTCACCATATAAGTTTCACTGGATATATATGAAATTGTCGATGTGATAAAATGTGCAATCATCCGTTCAGGGAAAGATTCAGTCGTCCAACACATCCACAGCATAAGGAGACTAAGAAGGATAGACAGTCTGGCAAACAGGAGAATATATTGGTCTCAGAAATCTAGATAAAAATTACTGGCTCCCCTCTTTTCTGATTGCAGTTTCAACCTACTTCTGACCAGCTGAAGATCTCTGGCCCACAGAACAGGGTCCTGCATCCCAGGAGGTAATCTTAGCTTCTAATTAGTGGAAGTCAGGCAGCAGAGAAGGAAGGGGACAAGGTGTTGGGAAGGTGTTCACTTCAACTTTGTATGCTTAATTGAGATCTTTTTCCTTTATTAATATTAATATTAGTATCAATGGGAGATGCATATCTGTTCCAGAGAACGAGTTATATCCAATTAGGTGTCCTTGCCACCAGGATACTTTCCTGATAACTCTGCTGTCACCATGGTTCTTGTATTTTGGACTACAAAGGGGCTTTCAGTGAAGATGTCTCATGGCCTGCTGGTTGCAGTCCCCTTGGATGATTCCACTGTGTACCTAGAGAGCAGGCAGCCAGCAACATCCCTGTAATAACAGTACTATTTCCCTTCATAAAATCATTCTAAGAAGTGTAGGCAAACTGAACTCCAAGTGAATGGAGACACTCATATTTCTAATTGTTTCCTGCATTCATAAGCATATGGAATATGTACCTTGTGAAGCACTTAACCTGTCCCTGTTGGTTGTTAACGAAGTCCTAAGGACTTGAAAATTTGGTGACGGGCACCTAAGCCAGACAGATCTCTTTCTAGCCAAAGAACTCACCATGCAAATTTTCCAAACATAGCAGAAAAAAAAATGATGCAGAGAAGGTGTCTACATGAATTTAAGCAACTGTTTCTCAATAACTACCTTTGATTTATTGTGCAGTCCATTTCTGAAGTATTTACAGGGTCTATTTTGCCATTAACATGGAGGATGTAATGAAAGTGATCCTGGTAATTAATAGTTTAAATACCTTTTAATCCAAAGCTACTGTTTCAGAATGAAGAAATAATTGCCAACGAGGTGCTTGATTAATTATTGTGTTAAAGACAAGATTCCAGAAACTGTTTCAAGCAAAAGCAAAACGAATTAAGCCTTCGGACTCAGCTTTTGTAATTCTATGAATAACTTTTCAGTTTTCTTCTGTACATTCTTTCTCCACGCTTTAGCAAGAAAAATTAACTATGCCAAAACTTGCACAACTACTCCAAACCAGGTAATTTCTCATAATCTTGAAAAAGACATATTTCCTTTTACATTACTTTTTGAATCCTTCAGACATGTAATCTCCAATGCTATTTTGCCTTGAGTTAATTCAAAATTTAAATATTTTGTTTCTGAAAAGTGTTAGGACAGTGAGCAGAGGGGAAAAAAATTGCATCTAGTTGTATTTTGCTATGAAGTATGGGAACAGTCCTCAAAGCACAGGTCAAATTCCTGTACTGTCATAAACTATATAAAAACCATAACTCCTAGGTTAACTCTATGGGTTCAGGAGATCCATGTGTCTTTTTTCTTCCAAATGAGAAACAAACATACTTCCACAGCTTTTTCATGTGCAAGCTCTAGACTGTTCATTAAAGCACATTTGTGAGAATTAAGAAATGCAGATTTAATTCCTGCAGAGAGAAAAGTAAGTTATCTTTAAGAATATAGCACATAATTCTTTATAGTTTTGGCCTTTAGCTCCTTTTGCCTCAGTTCTATCTCTTAAAATGCTGTGAGAATGATTACAATAAAGACAATGAGATACTCAGATGCTGTCATGAGGGGGCCTTACATACAGACTACTAAAATGGATAGGTTAAGATTAAATACTCTTCTGCTTCCTAATGATGTAATTAGAAAGCTTTTAAATTTAAATAAAACACCACTCAAAGTGCCTATCTCTAGCTTTGTGTGTGACCTAGAAGACACATAACTGTGAAGATCACTAAGAGAACCCATTGAATAAAAATGAGAATAATAAGAAATCAATCATTGTTATAAATATGAAAGAATATCACTCTGCCTCTTGTTTTCATTTAAAGAATTTCAAGTTTCTTCTCTAGAAGTCTGAAATGGTTGTTCCCGTTATGCTGAAAGCTTCCAAATCCTCAACAAGTGAAATTATCTTTTTCCTCAATTCTTGTTAACCTTAAGATAATACAGTGTGATAATTATGGCCTACAAGAAACTACACTTTCACTGTAGCAGAGAGTGGGGCAGATCCAGGCAATTTAACCTCCTGAATTTAAAAAACAAACAAACAAACAAAAACCCCAACCAAACAAGCAAACAAAAAAAAACAAAAGAAGCCCCCAACCAACCAAAAATCAAACAAACAAAAACCAAACAGAAAAGAAAAAAAAATAAAAAAAAATAAAAAAAGATAAAATGGGAAAAAAGTATTTTTTAAAAACTCAGAATATCAAAAACTATGTTTTTATTATTTATAAGGTTGAAAAGAAATTACATGGCAGGAGAAGTTCCACTGCCTGGGATTTCAATAATGCTATTTTGAAGTCAAAGACAACAGCTGTCAATATAGTGTATCTCTCTCTCTTATTCTTGCTGAGCTATAATATAACACTGCATAAAATCTTTATGTCCCAGTAGATCACAGTGACTATGATTTTTAGCTCTCAAGCTTTTTCTTCCTGGTAAGGTAACTATAAAACACATTTGTTTCTGAAAAAGAAGGTGGTTACATAAAGGACATCCTTTCTATAATCAAGCAAAAATTTTGGCCAAGGAAAATCTACCGGCAGACTATGTGTATCATACTGGAGATTTCAAAATTAAAACCAAATGCCCCATTATGGGTCCGATTTTGTAGATATTTTGGGCGTAACTGGTTGTACTGGGTTTTCTTGAGATGGTATAATTTTCTTCATAGCAACTCATATGGTGCTGTGCTTTGTACTTGTAACTGAGGCAGTGCTGATAACAAACCAGTGTTTTAATGATTGCTGAACAGGGCACAGCATTAAGGCTTTCTCTGTTTCATACTCTACACATCCTTCCTTCTGTCCCCAAAGGGAATCTTGGGGTAAGCAAGAACTTGGAGGGGACACAGAATTATAGATATTTTTAACATAAAGTAGTTAGACACAGCAGTATGCTGAAATCATGTCAACAAATTCATTTTTATATGGCCAAAAGAGGAGCTAGAATTTTGAAAAAGGACTGAATGCCACAGTTACAGAATGAAAACTGCATCGTTCATAACAGAGTCCAGAAAGGATTTTTGGGGAAAAAAATTGAAAAGAGAATAATGATTCACTAGCATGATGTTTTTGCAGAAAGTATTAGTATCATTCACAGAAGGATAAATGAGGTAAGTAGGGTAATGTTTGGATTTAACGTGTGTGACACTATTGGTGAAATTAGGCATACAGTTGTGCTGTTGCCATTCTTTAAAAATTAAAAAAATATGCTATTATTATTAGAAGGGAAAAGAATTTTATCTTATAATAAAGCAATCAAAACAACTAACTTAATTAAGTGCATAAACACTTTCACAAGAAAGAGCAGCCATGTACTAGAAGAGTATTTATCTAGCAGACAAGAACATAAAAATAACCAGAAAAAATAAAGTCAGATAAATTCAAGTTTCTTGTTAGAATACAGTACGAAGAGAAACAAGCACAATTTTCCTGTCATGATGTCTTCAGGTCAAAACAGGATGTCTCTCTGGATGTCTCAAACACAAGTTACTTTTCTAAGATAGGACTAAGTGAAATTTTTTATCCTGTGGCCTACTTGCATTTCCCATTTCAAAATCAAGGAAGCACCAAAATTGCCCTGCTAGATATAAATAAAACTCAGAAAAGACTATCAAGTCAGCTCTGAATAATAAAACTATTTTTGCTTTTTTGTATTGCAAAGCTACCCACCAGTTTTCCCTCTATTTTCAGTGTCATCTCTGAAACTTGCAATAGTCTATTTGAGATAGCATCACATTTTTTTTTCTTTTCTATTTCTATGTACTGAAAAGATTTTTTAAAAAAAACCTGTTCCATAAAGTCTTTTTACTGACTCATATGGGACACTGAGATTTCCTCCTTTTAATTGTTTGACCGTAAGTACATTCTACGTAGAATGAATTGACCTTGGCTTTCAGAATTTTAACAATTTAGTCAGATTTAGTCAAATGTCACTCTGTTTTCTCTATTATAATGCCTCTGGCAGTGGCAAGGCTCAGGATCCATAAAGATGCAATCTTATGAACTTCCTTGCTTTTACCACCTGTCCTAATATATGTGTGTGTTCTAAAAGATGTGATAACTCACTGTAGCTGCAACTTGTTACTACTCACAAATCTCACTTTTGTAAGTTCTGGATAATGTGACACTGAAGTAAGAAAGTCTGTTGGAAAATTGTCTTCTAGGGTTTAATACGTTCCTAATGCTTAAGGAAAAAACTTCTACTTAATGACCAAACCTTCTAAATTAGCTGTTTCAGTGTCATAACAGTAATGGGTGGAATTCAACTTTGGATAAACATAGATGTCCTATACCATTTTGTACCTGGCATATCTGTCACTCAAAGGCCATATGTCTCCTGTAGGTCTTTTGTTAAGTCTGCCAGCCATGACACTAAATCCATCTGCTTACATACCCGAATGACTACAGTGCTTTAATTCACAGTTTCATTTAAGGTATACTAGGTCAGCCTGGCTTGGTGGTGTGTTTTAGGTTTGTGACTAAGACCATTGGTAGCGCACAAGTGTTTTAGCTCTGGCTGAATAAAGGTTTTCCATGTTTCTCATTCCACCCAGTAAGTCACTTGGAGAGTGGCAAGAGCTTGAGACGGAACCCAACTGGATCAGGTGACCCAAACTAACCAAAGGGGTAATCCATACCACATGACGTAATGCATAATAAAAGTGAGGTGGGATGTGTGTGTGAGGTATAGAGTGGGCAAGGGGGAATTTTTTCAAAGGAGCCATTGCTCAGAGACTTTCTGGTCATTGGTCTGGTGGTGGGAGATGATCCCTTACATTATTTGGGTCTTAATTGGGTTTTATTCCTCCTTTACTTATAAAACTGTCTTTATCTTGACCTATGAGTTTTTCTCACTTTTGCTTCCCCACCTTCTGCAGGGGTAAGTGAGCAAACAGGTTGTGGGTGTTCAGTTGGCAGCCAAGATAACCCACCACATAAGGTAATACATAAAAACTACTTATTGACTTTGAAGAGTCTAGCAGTTTGAGCCTTCTTGAGAAAAGGGGTGTTCTCAGTGCCTTAGGAATTGCATCACTAAATGATGAAGGCTCTTGGAGTTGGAGAGTGAACCTGCTAAAGGAAGAAAAATTAGACAGTTCTTAAGCTACTTATCTCCATGAACATGAAAAAGGCCACTATAGTGCTACATGTTGTTACCTAGAAGCAGGCAAAAAGCCAAGTAAACTAATCACTAGGGAACAGCAATTATCACTTTTACATCTCTGAAAAACTCAATAAAAATTTAAATGTAATTTTGAGTTGGCAATAATCTGTCAAACAGGTGTGTTTGAACAAAATAATTTTAGCTAAAATACTGACATTTTTCACCAATGTTAATAGAAATGCTGGGAATGGACATTTATCTAAAGTTTATCATTAACTCCCAACTAGAACAAACCTGACTGTAATGGAAATCTAAGGATCTAACTCATATACTGACATCCAAATTCCAAATGTCTAAAGTTTGATAAAATTAATCCCATCAAAACCCTAAGCTTATCTATCTTCATTAGCCACACATATAATTAGCAAAACCTATGTGACCCTTAGGGGACCAAAATCAAGTGAGATATATCTCCCCATTGCTCAAGAAAGATCCAGTGAAATATCCTTCCATATTGCAGTGATATGCTACAAACCCAAAAATGTTTCTGAGTACCTGTATAAAATGGTGAAAAAAAGTATGGTATGCATGGTATATATGCTACGTATAGACATGCACACTGCATGGTACAGAGAAGGGCCAAAGAACACCAGCCCAGAAAGGTTTTATAGATTTTGAGTTGAGAGTCAAAATATTCCTGTCCATCTCTTTCCTCAACTTTTGCTTTTGCCTGTATGCCTATCTATATTATCTATTGATGAGAACTGAGCATATATTAAATCAATGAATGCAGAAATATAATGTTTTAGTAATTCTGATTTAACACTGTGCCTTCTTAAAATTCACAGTTCAACACTATACTTAATTATGAAGAAAGAAAAAAGACAATGCATGCCAAGACTCGGTCTGATATTAGCAAAATACCCAGAAGATCCTACTATGAACTCATTATCATAGTTTCTTAAAGCTCAAATCACAGGAGACTATGAGATCAGTCACAAAACCCAAACAGGGAAAGGAGTCTGAGTTAGTCTCATTTGAATTTACTCTGTGATGCAGAGGATATCGTAAAAAAGCTTGTAATCCCTACTCATTTCTTTAGTTTTGTTTTAAATTTAATATGATCCTTAACTATTCTATTATCAGGTCTTATAAGAAGCTACTTATCATTCCAGAGGTTTTAATAAATAAACTTTAACAATCTAATCCTGACAATAGCCAAATTCCCTTAAATCATTCTGTTAATGTCATCCCCATTTTAACTAACAGCAATTTATAATCAACCACCACTAGGCATATTCATATCTGAAGTGCTTAATGAAAAACTATAACTTCACTATACTAATTTTTTTACTTGGGTGTGCTAGTAAAAAGTGAATTAAGATGGCAATTTTTATTTTTCACAAAAAAGTCAGTAAATACTTCAGTGTAAGATGCAAATATACTTTACGCAGACTCTTTAGTTGTCGCTGCCTTTAAACATAGCGACTCAAACTCTTAGCAATCCCAAAGACATGACCCCAAAATCCTGCCTTTCTCTAGATTTAATCTGTGGCTCTTACAGCTTATTCATACAGGTATAATTACAACAGTTATAATGACAGTTATTAACCAGCATTTGATATCTTTGTGGATGTGTGGATAAGTGGTGCCTTCAAATGTCAGCGAACAACTCCCATTTTCCTGAAAATATCACCCTGTGTCCTGACTTCCATGTGTCCAATCCCACTCTATGGGTTTTATTGTTCGTGGTCCAGGGGTTCAAGCTTTGGCATGGCCCAACTGAGTATCCTCAGTTTACTCTTTTGAAGAAATTGTTAAGTTGTGAGAAAGATTAATGAGAAAGTTTATACAGTGGCATCCCACAAGCGAAAAAAAGGTAAACACATGGCAGTAGTATTGGAACAGCATTCATTAGTTTTTCAAGACCGAAGAGGAAAAACACCACCATGGAATGTTACAAAATTATAAAGAAAAAAGAAACCTGGAGAATTAGATAACAAATGGTAAATCAGCAACTTGAGCATCTGTTTCAGAGAGCAGTGGCGGGTAAATGCTTTCTTCCTGACTGAACCTTAACAAACCATCAAAGACATTTAAGATAATTTGTCAGGACAGGGAGCATAATGCTGTTTATACTAGCCACTCTTTCCATCCTAGTTATCTTTTGTGTGAGCTAGCTAATAGGAAGACTTGCTTTACACTTTCAAAATGTATGTATTCTGCTTGAACATTATCCTTACACGTGGCTAAAAAGCATCTGAAGAAAATGACCTTGTTAAGAAGGGTTAACAAAGTACATTTTTAGAATGTTTAGTGATAACAAGTTATATGAGTAATTTAATCAGACTTTGTATGTCTATAATAAAGATATCTTCAGGGGACAAACCTGAGCTAATTGTTTTCCTTTGCATCAAGCAAGAAAAATAAGCTTTTTCAGGGTACAATTCAACTGACCTATTTTAAACATCAATCTTAGATGAAATAAGTAGTGCCTTAGAAGTACCTCCCTATCACGGCTGATGGGAATGCTCTCCCTCTCCCGTCTTTCCCCCCAGGACCACGTGGCTGTGCCATGAGGTCTCCTGAGGTCCCAGTAAAGAGGTCCACACACTCCCAGGACAGGAAGCAGAGAGAGATTTATTCACCTGACCAGGTCAATTATAGATTTCCCGGCAGGGAGGGATCAAGGGAAGGGATACAAAAGGACCAATCAGGGAAGGTTTCACACACCGTGGGTTGGGCTTACATACTAATCAGGTAGGGTAAGGGGTTTCCTTTCAGGGGCGTGGGAAAAGGAACTTTCAGTTTGCAACACAGTAAAAAACCTCAGGTTATAATACAGTTTTACAAAATGCTTTCATTGGTTTATCTTTAGTGGCCCATTTCCTGCAGGATCTGTTCCACTCTTGATATTGTAAGTCTACTCCCACACCTCCCTTCCTCACTGTTGGCAAAAAAGGGGTCCTACAGGATTAGCACAGATGCAGACGTGTCTTTTGAAGACATCTGTTTTATGACCTCCACTCAATATATCTGAATCCGTTTTTTTTCTTAAAATCAGCACATGATTAGTTCAGCTCTCTGTAAGGACAGAGATTCAATGTGTAGCTTAGACAGATAATATTTAATTTTTAAGAGGTGTTTCCTTATCTTAAAGCTCTCTTAAACAACCAAGGTTAGTAATAGGCTCAGTAGCTGAAGAAACATATTTTTACCTACTAGTACCTGAGGAGATTACATGTTTTCACTGAATCCATACCAAAAAGGCATGTTTAACTTTTTAGTTCAAGTGTTCTCCTTCATCTTATCACCCTTTCATCTGATGACAGCACCTAATTTTTCAGGCTTTGCTCCCTCACTTACTGCTATTTGAGTACTGAACACCATGTTCTCAACATTATCCAGATAAGGGGATGAATCATGTAGCAGGTTTTCTGATCCAGTAGCCATACACTGAAGGCAATCATAATCTGGCTAAATATGTAATGTATCACAGAGACCTTGAATAAATATGCACTGCAGCACTATAAATCTTAACCACATGCTTAGACATACTCAAGAGTTTCCTTGATCATTTAACTCTGACTCCAGTAAACAACATATGGTAACTGTGATAGAGTGTATTTTCTGTAATTGAATCCTTTTATGTTATTTCCTATGGGATGAGACACTTCAGGTCAAATTTAGAGGTGACACACACACAGTGTTGTAAATTGCACACTTAGTAAAAGATATCAGAATTTGGCTCCATCGTTATTATCCTCTGATTATTTTAAGCAAGTGTTTTAAAACAGTGAATATTACTATAGCATGCAGGATTTGGGCTGTTTTGACATCATTACCCTGGGAAAGCTTGGAGAATGTTTTCCTAGTGCAGCTATTGTTTCTAACTGATGACCCTCCTTGATGGCTCAATGGAACAGGCTAGAGGAGAAAGAACAGTATTGCACAGACTATATATGGTCTTCTGCATCTACCTTTTGTTCTGTTACACAGTGAGAATGGCTTAGTGGTTGAAGTCCTAACTTTTCCATACCTACATACTTTATTTGCTGACATATTTTATGAAATGCAGTCTGAAATATTTTATTTATTTTATGTGTGTTCAAGACTTTGTGTTGAAGGAAATATAAGTAGGCCCTGGCCTAAACCTGAGTTTGACTTCAGGATGTGGAAAACTATGGGATATGACATGAGAAGCCTCTGGTCATAAGAAATAAAACAGTGAGACACTGACAAGTTACAGTTCACATCACGTGGCCTGGTTGGCTTTCACAGGTGATAAAGATGGAGTTACATAAGCGACACTGAAACTGCAAAGTGCACAGATACTGGAGGAGAGCACTGGGAACCTTTTGTGCAGAATAGTCCTGCAAGGTCAATAGCAGCTAGGTGACCTGGTGAATGTCAGAAGAACAAGGTAACTATTTGACCAAGACCTTCTATGGGAACTTGTGAGGCAGCCCAGAGCTTGATCACCACAGACTAGTAAGAACAATAACCCAAATCTGTGATTCAGACCATACCACACAAGTAAAACCTTCTGAGGTTTTCTGGAAAAAGAGGATGCTTTCACAGCAATAAAGCATTCAGATGAGTAGATTAGTCATTGATTATTCAACAGTGTCACTGTGCCAGATCCATTCCAGGCCCAAAGACATCTTCATCTACTCATCACTTCCTGACATAGACTTCTTGAAAGAATGTTAATGACAGTACTTTGGTAACAGTGGTGTTAATATTAGCACCTTGCTGCTCTACTACAGTGAATGCCATTTTCATGCCTAACAACTCTGTTACCCTGTTTTTACCCCATGCCATGATCACAGAATCACTGAGATTGGCAAGGACCTCAGGATACCATCTCGGCAAACCCTCCTGTTCAGGGCAGGGTCACCTAGAGCAGACTGCTCACCCTCACTGTCCACTCCTCTACTCATTATTTCTTCAGTTTTTTAATGAGGGTGCTATGGAGGATGATGTCAAGAACTTTGCTATGGTAAGGACATTCAACTTACACTGCTCTTCCCTTGTCTGCCAAGCCACTCATTTCATCATAGACGGCTACCAGGTTTGTCAGGCAGGATTTCCCCTTCAGAAATCCATGCTGACAACTTCCAATCACTTCTAATTCTGTAAGTAGTTTCCAGGGTTATAAGCTCCTTCACCTTCTCATGGATCAAGGTTGACTAGCCTTTAGTTCATCTATTCCTTCTTGCTTTCTTCCAGTCCTCAGAGCCTTCAGTCACCACAGCCTTCTCAAGATTAGAGAGTGGCCTTGCAATGATATTGGCCATCTCCTGTTGCACCTATGGATGAATTGCACGAGGTCCTGTAGACTTCAATCTGTACGGTTTATTTAAATGCTTCCTTTCTTGACCCCTCTCTACTGCAAGTAGTTTTTCATTATTCCAGAATGTGCCCTCTTTTCCCTTTTTTCCTTCATGCCATCTGTTAAAATGTTCTTTTACAACAAAATTGGTACTGTAAATCAAAGCAAGGGTGTACTTTCCTCATTCCTTTACTGGAATTTATTGTTTCTCTTCCTGCTACCTGCACTCAGCCATCACAAAGTCTGAGACAGAAATGGAAGGGAATACAGAAAGTGACATGAAGAAACAACAAGATTACCAAGCTCACCTCCTCTTTCATCTCTTTTGCAGCTTTTGGTTTTGCTGTTTCATGCTTCTGTTGACTTAAATATTTTTAAATGACTATTTGATCATGTGGTCTATGTCCACAGTCTTTGATGTAGCTCTTTTCTTGAAATTTCCATTTAGGGTACTGATGGTCCAAAAAGATATACTTTTTGGCAGTCTGCAATGTATGTGTATATATAAATATATATATATATATACGTAATTAACAACATAGGCAGTATTCATTTGCTAAATGAGGTGCATATTTTTGGTTGTTTTGCTTGTTGTTCTTTGTTTTTCTGTAATGCAGCTTAGCTACAAACACTAAATCAACTTTAGACTGAGACAGAAGTCATCAATGGTTTGCCTCCTTGAGTTATGTCATTCTGAGCTTCTTGAATTTCTTTGGTTAAATGATCTAACCAGTTTTATAAGAATGTTCTACAGATGCTGCAATACAGTTTATTGCTTCACAATAAAATGAAATAAAAATTAATGCTTTTTACTTCATTATCTCTTGAGAACAGTTTTTATGATGCTATGATGGAAACTCTTTTCTGTTTTGTCTGAAGAAAATTTGGAGCTGGAACAGATAAAAAACTTTAGTTCTCTATTTAATTTGACTGCTTTGGAATGTTTTCTTTCAGAAAAATATGTTCCAAGAGCAAAGTTCTCCTTTTAAACACCTTGAAATATTGTGAATTGTTTCAACATACTATATAAAAGTGACTGTAGAGTTAAAATTCAATACAACACATTGCATAAGATGATTAGTTTTCCTTTGAAGCAAAATTCATCAGCAGTTCTGGAATGACTATATCCTAATGCCACTGAGATATGAAATAGGGAAGCATAAAGGATAAAAACAGCTAGATCAGCTAGAGTGTTTCACTTTACTGATGTTTTAAAATTTTACTAGCTCTTCCAACAAATCACAACTCACTGTTAAACATCTGCATTACATTTTGGTATCTTAACATGATTTAATTACTAAAGAGGTATAACCTCCTGCAGGAAACCTGTTTGTAACTGCTAATGAGCAAGAGGCAATAAACGATCCTTTATAAATCAATATGTGAGAAATTAAATATGATTGCTTGGACTTGGTTGGCCCCATAGCTAATGGAAGTATGAAAGACATGATTAATTAGAAAGGTGTTTTAGAAAGGTTAATTAGTTTACTTTTTAAATTATCTACTGAGATAATGTGGTTGCTGAAAAAAAAAAGCCTGCATCACAAATTAGGCAATGATTTTTCTGAAGATTCGGAACAAACTTATTTTGGCCAGCAAATGCAGCTGAGAGGTAAATCTGTTTATTATCTGACAATGGCTTTCATTGGTGATATTTTCTTAAATCTCTTCTCCTTATTTATGACTGCAGAGTTAATCTAAGTGATAAGAATTTCAGTATAGGATTATAATTTTTAATCCTTTTAGAAGTAAATGAAATTGGTTTGTTCTCTTTTTTAATGAATTAGTTTCTTAGGAAAATCATAGACCTTGACTAATATCTCAATTGGCTAGGTACAATCTATTCAGAAAGATAGCCTATACCATCTTACAAATGAATTTATAATTTAAGTGTAAAAGTAGAGGAAACATGAAAAAAGAAATAGATGTAGAGGCTTAAAATACTATTAAAATATTGACTAGCTTGACTAGGAGTCTTTTTAGCTGAAATAATTTTCAAGAATTTTTTGAAAAATAATAACATAGCAGTGTTCCCTAAACATAAAAAGAAGTGTGGCAGAAAGTTTGTTAGAGTACATTTAAGAAGAACATGTCATCACAGTCAGGAGCTGAAAGTAGTAAAGAAGAAATTATATTTGATGGTACACTAGCCCTACTTTCAAGGGCTGATGAAAATCCTTGAAAACAAAGATAAGCAGTTCATGTTTGTGAGAGAGAGAATCTAGGGATTTTATGCAAAGAGGAATCTCACGAATCAAGGAAATGACAGAGCAGTGCTCGCAGTAGGTATGTGACAGATGAATTTACAACTGTGAAAGCCAAGGAAAACCTATATAATAGATGATTTGCAAGGCTGATAAGGGTCTAAACTGGATCTACTTGGACAGAAGGATAGAAAAGGAACAGTAAGATTTATATGAATCTTGGGTGTATAAATCTATTAAATGCTTGTAGTCAAAGCTAATATCTCTGTTATAAATTTAAGCACTAAATAGTAAGTGCTATTGTCTGCAGAAGAGAAATAATTAGGAAAATTATCTGAAGAGTAAGAAATATTCAGATGGCTCTGCCATATGTCAGTTACTGAATGAGTTTTTATAGACATTCACGAGTATCTAGAAAAATATCAGAGTACTAAAAAGTGACCTATAAATATGCAGATAATTATGTGGATACAAATTACATTTCAATGAACAATTATGTAAATCTTGCATTTTATTCATTGTAACTCATGAAAGGAATAAGCAAAAATGATCCACAGAAACATACATAAAGTAATGCATCATATATATTATTTATAGCTTTTGCAAACTCTCTTGATCACTAACTAGAAAAATAAAAAGGAAATAAATCTGTAGAGCAGAATGACAAAAGTAGAGGTCTGCAATAAAATGAACTCTGCAGCAGTTTCCTACTTTTTATAACTGATTCAAATATTTAAATAGATTTGATTTACACCAAAACTGAAAGAGCAGTTGGATCATTACAGGCCAGGCTGTTCCTGACCAAGGTCTTGTCTTCCCATACAAATATTTTCTTTGTCACATTGAAAGAAGATCTTAACCCAATTCTTCTATAGCTTATTTATGACATATTTTTGAATCATAATTTTTTTTTGTTTCTCTTGTATCTCCCATCAACGTAATTTGACAATGTCAATTCCTTAATCTGACGTGTGGGGTTTTTTTTAATTTTCACTTTTTTCTTACTATCTTTTGATTTCCAGTGCCACATCAGAATATGTTATATCTATCCACCACATTTTCAATTTACCTCTCATCTTCTTGCAGTGTAGGAGCAAAGCTCTCAAATACAATCTCCACAGAAATATTTGTTATTTGAATTGATTTCCACCATTTACTAATACTCACAAACTCCCAAGGGCTTGTGTGGTTTTCTTTTCTTTCACTTCTTCTCCGATATTTTTTTTTCTTTCAGCTGAAAATGCCTGAAAAATCCAGTGGGGGGATCATCTTTCAGTGAGGCTTTTCTCTCAGTCAATGGAAACATAGAAATCAAGGTTCTAAGTCATGTGAAAATTAAGATTTAGGATTTAGAGTATATCTACCATGATTATCATTTCCCTCATCATATTAATGACAAAAATGGAAAATTATAAAACAGAGGTAAGCAGAAGCAACAGCTGTTCCAACCATGTTTTAGGCAGTGATTTTGTAAATATTACTAGAATAGTAATTACTAGTATTTCTTGATTATGTAAACAATTCTACAGAAGCGTTGTGGTTTAACCCCAGCCAGCAGCCAAGCCCCACACAGGTGAAAAAACTCATGGGTTCAGATAAAGGCAGTCTAATATTTTTGACAGAATGAAATGGTTTTCTGTGATCTGGAAATGATGGTTTGAAAATGTTCAATTAAAAAAGAAAGAAAATTTGTAAATAAAAAAGGACAATGAAATTTTCGTCTCCAATATTTGCATTTTCACCTGATGCAATTATTTGGAAAAATCCATTTAAGTGACCGAACTGTTTTAAAGCTATTAGATTTTTTTTTGTTTTACTTTCTTGATTTATGATTTCACCAATATATTTCTGAATTACAGAATTATTCACTTATGATATCTCTCTTAGTCCTTTGCTGAGAAAATATACCTTGTAGAGAACAAGATAACTTTTTATTTAAGTGCTTAATTTATTTTCATCAGGTTTTCTTTTTTGCTGGATTGTGGTTTTGGGTTTTTATTGTTTGTTTTGAGAAGAATTAGCTTTTACCTGCAACCCTGTGCTATGTGAAAAGCCTGTTCTTTATCTTGTTGCCTTAAGAAAATGAGAAAAAACTTTCCAAGACAACTTTATGTGGGTAAAGTAGAGAAGAGTTCTTTTACTTATAGGGTTTTGGGATACAGA
>JAWWMO010000043.1:15328709-15370719 GCA_035047845.1 Dendrocincla fuliginosa
TTGATAAGTAACAGATAGAAAAGACCGGTGCTAGGATGAACTCACAGCCTCAGGAATACCATGTGAGCTCTTTTCCAGGTACCACCACTTCAAAACATGCAGATTAAATTAATCCGAAAGGTGTCCCTTTCATTTCATTCCCAGCTGTTTCCAGCCAAACTCCTGAGTCACTCTGCCATGTCTTACCGAAGCAAACAAGGGACAACAGCCTGTCCCTCCCAGGTGAAAAACCCTTTCACCCACAAGCTGGGAACATGACTCTTGCAACATCTGGGTCCAAGTCATTTCATCTCCCAGCCCACTATAAACCAGGGAGAAACTCCCTTTTGCAGCTGCATCCCTGCAGCTCAGCTACCCCAGTAGCTCATGCTAGTACCCAGTTCCCATTACCGGTCTCGTCTTCCTTCAAGCAGGACTTGAGGTTCTTGAGGTCTGGTCCAGGAGAACAAGGAAGGTGAAACATCTTCTCCCCTCACCTCAGGAGAGCAAGAGAGGGCAAACCGCCCCTTTGCAAGCAGAGCTCTTCTGAGCTCTTCCCCCCCCACACTTTCAGGAGGGGGAACACAGGGCACCACACTATGCTGGGCAGCAGTGAGTGTGTGTGTGTGTGTGAGAGAGAGAAATGTCAATAAAGTGTAGGAGTTAGAGAAAGCAGAAAAAGCCTCATCTACATGGCAGCATACTAATTTTATAATTCTACTCAATTATCATATCTAGCGGTTGTATCCAATCTAAGATATGTCCATACCCAGAACTTCCCTTGGTCCTGCCTCATGGGACGCCTCTCCTAGAATTGAGTTGGAGGTCTTAAGACCTCTTACTTCATGCCGCTTTCCCTTATTGGAGCTTCTCCAAGGTTGCTGGGCTTTGCTTTCTTGTTTTCACTAACATGGTATCTAATTGCCTTAGCTTTAGTACATGTTTTCCAGGTATGGTTTTCCAGCTATTATCTCACCCTTGAGACAGCTAGCACAGGGTTAGAGGTTGTAAACTACTCTATATGTGAGAAACTACCTAGAAGTATAAAAATCTACAAATTCATGAAAACCTTAAGGCATCAATCCTTTTCCCTCAAGTCATAATAAGATCACAGATAAATGGTCCTTGAACTTCAAAGAGGAAATATTTCTTGTCTAAGGAACTAATTTCTCATGTTCATACACTGGCATTAGGTACTACCTAATGGGCAAAATTCAAAAAATCTCCACCCAAATAATCTTTTTTTTTTGAAGAATGTAACAGTTTTGAAGGGTTAATGAATGAATTCCAGTGTCTCTTCAAGAGTTGGCTGTAAAGAGATCTCATGATGAACATATGAGTTATGGTAGACACATATGGTAAAAGTTAATTTTGGTCCACTGGATCTCATGGGATCAGTTTGGTTTGCTATCAGTGAGACAGGCAAAGAAAAACACTCCTTGAAAAGCCAGACAATTGCTCCATTATAAAGCCATCTGGCTGCATTGCTCATTAATAGGTTTATTGTGGTCTTACCGGTAAGATCATGTAATATCTGGTGTAATGCCAAATGATGATAACTAGAAGAACTCATAACTCTTAATCCCTTTCATATGTGGATGTTCTCTGTTTAATGACTGCAAGAACAAGGACAATGGTCTCATTAAAAAGAAACAAAAAGTACTTTTTTAGTATTCTTACATCAAATTCCCTTGTTCTGATTTTTGAAAGAAGATTAATTGATTCTCTACAGGAAAATTATATCTATGAAATGAAGAATATGACTTCTGTTTCTGATCACTCATAGAAATGTCTGTTGATTTCTTAATTAATACAAATAGAGCAATTCTAATCTGAATATTAGATGTTGTTTTTGAAGAAAGGTGAGTTTAACTGATTTTCAAGCTCAATAAACTGAAATTAATGTAATATTGTAATACAAACATTTAGCATAAGCTAATTTGGATATACTTCAATGCAAGTGTTAATAAATGTAGTACTTATGCATCACATTATGTAATACATAAAACTGAGCAGGGATAGAACATCTTTCAAGACTGGGGCTCATAGAATATTACATTTTTATTCAACAAGTAGTTTTCAGTTTAACCTTTCCAGATAAAAGAAGTTTCCTTACCTGTCCATGTTAAAATATGTAAAATCTTGAAAAAAATAAATTAAAATTTGCCAGTTTTGAAAGAATCATGGTGAAAAGCTACAATGCCAGAGCATTCAGTGAACAGTGCAAGAAGCATGATAACTCACAAAGCAAAGATTACCTCAAGGATATTATTCATGATGGATCTATTTTGTCAGGGAATTGAACTCATGACCCAAGTATTGGAAAGTGCTGGTCTTACCTATCGAGTCAGAGAAAAATCTCATTTACTGTCAGTAGTAGTCCTTTTAAACTCAGCTGAGAAAGCTTTCAGCCAAAGGGCCTTCACCTTGAGAGGGCGAAAGATTAAACTCAGGATAGTATTAAATGGAAAAATCAATGACAACTAGTTAAATAAAAAGGAAACTCTCAAATGAAGATAAATAATTGGCTGAATTAATCCCCTGGGTATGTCTGTTTTTTCATTAGAGACACACTAGGACTAGGGTTTGTCCCTGTGTGCAGCAGAACACAGAAGAGAAACAAATAAAAAAAGGGTACTGTATAATACGAAATGGCAAGCAATCATCTGGGGAAGTATTGAGGTTAAAAATTGCTTCATAACCACAGATTGGAAAAAAAAAAAAAATCAATTATCCTTATTTAATCGTAAAAAAAACCAACAAAACAAAAAAAAAAAACACAAACAAAAAACAACCCAAAACATGAAGAAAGAGTTGTACAGCAAGGATTATGTGTTGCATCATAAGTTACTGACTCTTGGAGCTTCAAGCCAAGAAAAATGAGAAGGAAATACTAATTTAGTTCTAAATAGCACAGAGGATCTGAAATGATAAAGACCATTCTAATAGTGAGCACAAAAAAACAAAAAAAATCAAGGTTTTTAGAGGATAAACCCCAAACATTACATGTTTATATATATGTAAATATATATATGTTTAAAAATTCAAAATAAGCATAATTTAAAAATTAAAAATGAAACAACAGCTAGCAGGGCAAACTGCTTACAATAGGCAGACAGATTGAAGATGTATGAGAAACAGCATATAATGAACTTGTACCTCAAAATATATTATAGAAAAAAACGGAATAAAGAATCAACTTTTTTTTAATTTATTTTGTCAGCTATATTATGCTTCAAAAATTCCTTAGCAATCTCTGAAAGAGTCAAAACCTGTGAATGAATGTGATCTAGTCATTATATAAGTTTGATTTTCAGAAAGTTTTTGGTAAGGTTACTTGTATTTTGAGAGATGTAAAACTATTGTGGAATAAGAGAGATCCTTTTATGCATTAATGACTCACTAAAATAGAGGGAAAATACAAATAAATGACAATTGAGGATAACACTGTGGAATTCCTTATCCTCAAGGACATGAGCATGATATGTAAACTCTTTAACATATTCATAAAATATCATGGGAAAGGTGAAATAGCAAAACTGCAAAAATTACTGAAATAGCAAAATTTTCAAATGATAAATAATTACTGAAGATGGTTAACTTAAACTGTGAAGAACTGAAAAGGAATTACAGGGAACTCTCTAATTAAACAAAAGTAGAAGAAAAAAAACCTAGTATCAGCTAATGTATTATACAGAACAGAGAAAACCCCACCCTAATAGTTACTGTCACTCAGAAAAGCAAGCTGGAAGTGAATAATTCTTTAAGGATGGGTTTTGTGTGCTATTTAGCAGCCACAGTGGCAACAAAAAGCTGGGAATTGTTAAGAACAGAATAGGAAACAAACCAGAAAATGAGATTATGTTATGGTATAAATAGATGGTGTGTTCATATACTGGATGCATTTCAGTGTAAAATTCTAATTGTCCAGTTTCAAAAGAGACATCGTGGAATTAGGAAAGAGACAGAACAGGATCATGGGCTGAAGAAGCGATTACCAGCTCTCCAGCTTGGAAAAGAAGAGGGAGTAGCAATCTATAAAATCATGAATTATATGAAAACACTGAATTTACTGAAGTTCAAAACATAAATCTGCTGTGTCTCAGACTTCAGGGCCCAAATTAAATCAGTCTAACTTTAGGCATTTGAACTGGTTTAAGCACCTATAGATGTTCAGGTACAAGAAAGAAAAAGAAAAATTTTGGACTGAATTCTTGAAGCCTAAAATTATTTAGGTCATACTTTCGTGATGTAAAATATTTGGCAAAAATAACATCTTCATAGGTCCACCTTCTCTCCCAATATTTTGCTGGTCATTCCTGCTGTCTTAGAGAGGCAGAGAGCCCCTGAGCCCTACACAGACATTTTTAGTTTGAGATCGGAAATCAAATCAAGTTAGTGATGTATCTTACGTGAGCCTTACACTTTACACTTAACATTTTTTTTTAACTTGAAAGTTGTAGCAATTCTACAGCCTTGTTCACAAACCATTCTATGGAGGAGCAGTGTCAGAGCAGGTGAGAGAAAAGCTCCTTAGATCACAGTGTTGGAAAGAGACATAGGACGGAAATACCTTTGGTCAGTACTGCCATCCACTTCTTTATAATATAAAACCATAGCCTCCAACACTTCAGCTAGATGACGTGAATCATGAATTTAAAGCTTTTCCAAAGTGTATGCCTCATTTGTAAGAGGTGTCAGATGTACCACTGCTATTATTGTTCTTTTGGTGATCATAGGCAGTCTAAGGTGTTGAATGGAAACCATGGCTTGGTACAAATCTCTAAACTTCATTTTTCATTAAAAACTGTTTGTATTGTTTTTTGTTTCTGATTATTAGATAGTTAGGAAGAAAAATACTTTTTCAGACACAGTTAGGACTTTATGCACAAATTTTATCCTAGATTGTTTTCTAATTTATGTCTAAATTCTGTGAACACGTGATTTTCAAGAAGAGAAACCTGCAATTTCTATTTTATCTGCAAATTAACTTTATAAGAATGCAGATACCCAAATACACAGGCATAAGCCTTAAAATCTGCCACTATATGAATTTCTCATCAAATAGAATACATCAATTATGAACAATTATCTACTAGTCATAGGCAGTTCATAGTCAGTTATTATCACACTTTCTGGGACCTTCACTTCTTTTAGAAAACAAATAGGTTTATTTAATCCTGTGCAACATGATTCTTCCACTACATTGTGTCAACTTAAATTTGGTTCCACTGCAGACTTGGATGTGATAATATCAGACATAAACCAATAGCAAGTGATGAGCAAGAGAGGTGAATGCTCCCTCATGTTAGGAACTACTTATGTTATTCTGTACTGGAAAACTTTGGCTGATCATAATTGCCTGCTAGTTCTGACATCTCTATGAATTTAATATAAACATAGCAATATGTAACTTCACATGAATCTTAATGCAAAGTTATAATTCACACTTAGATATTCACAGTAGTTGTATTTTTCAAAAGCTGGTAACTGTTCATGACTGATTCACATAAGACAGTCTGAATTTTAGAGTTTTGAATTCTTCTGGCCAATTTTTATGCCAGTCTCTGAACCCCTATAAATTGGTGAAGTGGTTTTCCACTTGTGTGCAACACACAATGGATCTGATGGATTTAATTTTCCCCTCAGCGGGATTTCACATTAGCAACTAAAAAAGTGTTTGTAGTAGTATTAACATCTTTTCCTAAATTTGAAAATAAATGAAATTTGTTAGGAAATCAACCAATGAAAGAATAACAAGGAAAACAGAGTTTCAGCTTGTTGATCTAATTTGATATTCAGAAAAGCCTCCAGGATGCTGAGTTCCTTCTTTATTTTTAGGCAGAAATTAAATTTGCAAGATCTAATGAACTATTCAGATGTGCTAAAGGATACTTGACTACAAAGACACTTCAAATTTAAGAATGTTTCAGTTTTTCACCATAAATCTTTCTAAACACCTCACAAAAGTTTTTAGATTTCAGAAAGGAAGAGAAAGTTAATGTCTCATAAACTGCAAGGGAAAGCAAACATCTGACAGCTCCAATACACAGTGAACCACAAGATCAGATAGGTTTTATTAATCTAAAGGAAACTATTAAGCTTTATTTTAATACTGTCATACATATTGTTTCCTGGTAATTAAGAGACAACTTTCAGGATTATTGGAATATGAGCTAAAGCTGCACTGGTTTTATATGTTTGGCAACAGTGCAAAATGTTTCATCTGTAGTACTGTGTTTACAAAGGTCACTACAAATGTTAACCTGAGTGACCTTTAAAAACTCAGACCTCTGTCAAACAGTAAGAGATGTTCAGTGACCAATTTATTCTTCAAGAACTTCAATATACTGAATGTGCTCCTGCAAGAATAGTTTATCTAACAATACACTAGCACAAACCTGCAGGGCAGCTGATCTGTAAGGTTAGAGCTTCTAGAGTAAAGAAGCACATTGTTGTATCCTGCTGACAGTGCTGATTTACACTTGAAATTATGAGATCACAAAAATCCTGTTAACTTGGACTATTGGGTCCCCTAGGATTTCAATGACAGGGACAATCATGTAAAAGATACTCATGTAAAAGATAAATAGCTATTTAAAAGAGACTCTTCCCTGTATCTTGACCCTGTGCAATATTCTTTTGCATTCCTCTCATACCAGAAACCATCAAAAAGGTCCCCGGAAATTATATGAGCGCTGAGGGTTCATAGAATGCAATAATGTCAGTATGGCTTCACTAGGAAAGTTTAAGTTAGGGAAGAACTATGCCACTTGCTGTGATTTTTGCAGGAATGGAAACAAACCCAGAGTCCTCCAGAAGTGATGCAGTTTTCTAAGTTCAAAATTGTACTCTTTGAACATAAACTTTCCAGCAAGAGTCAAAAAAAGTTATTTTTGTCTAGAAGAAAACCTTAACTGTTCTCATTTCATATAGCCCATGAGCAAACATCAAGAGTATTCACAGCCTAGATTACTTTTAATATACTTTTAGTAGTGTTTTCATCACTCACTACCTGCTGTTCAAAGCAAGCTCTGAAGCTAGAGACTAAATAGTGAAAAAAAAATGATTTGCCTTAATTCTTGTATGAGGATTCCATGAAAGACAGAGTTCATAAATCTTTCTCTAGTGATATATTTCCACAAACGATACCTCTTTGCTGCATGTTCCAGAACTAATTGTAAACTGTGCCAACAGCAGCTAGCTTTATGCTTGTCAAGTTATAATGATTATTGAGCAAAATGCATTTCTTCATGAGGCCTCTCCTAACCTTGTCCCCACTCTACTACTCATTTTTGAGTCAGCACCCAGGAGAGAGATTTATTTCAAGCTCCAGAGCTGAGGGAGTCAATGTTCTTGAACCTTTGCTAAGGAGTTGATTTCACATATGCACACAGATATACCAATTAGGTGGAGCATCTAGGCTAGACATGGATGACCAAGGTCAGCCTGTGGAAGATACCAGAGAACAGTGGCAGTTGCTAAGTGGCTGGCATGGTGGGTTAAAAACCTTCTTCAGCATATTTCTCAATACTGTGACTGTGCTATCTCAGCACTCTTTCATCTCATCTGACTACTTCTGACATGTACACATGGATTAAAATAGCTGCAGAATAACTCTTCTTGCCTGTTCTCATTTTACAGGTGAGGTGTTACAATCTGCTTAAATGTTGCCGAAAGAACTTTAGATTCAAATATTAAAGCAAAATTAAAACTCACACAAGTTATCTATTGATATCAAAAATTGATTGTATCAATTGCTAAGAGATGCTAAGAAAAGAAACAAGAAATGGTTGGGAAAAGCTAACATTGCTTTTAGAAGCAGAGAAAAGTTACCACAAGAACTACCTTTTTCCTGAATTGGCGTGTGTGAGGGAGAAAAGCAGTTTCTGCCTTTTTTCTGTGTCTCTGTGGCTTTTCCAATGTTATCTTTTTAGCTGTGGGGTAGGGGGAGGGGGGTAGTCTTAGCCGCTTTAGTTCTCTGAAATGTAGCCAGGATGTGTGGTTTTGTCACTCACTAGAAGCTGCGTCACAGACTGTGCAGGGTCCTGATTTGGCAGCACCTTTTGGCCCTCAAAAATATGGTAACGATAGGTGGATAAGACATAACTTACACATGTATCATTGTGGGTCTTGGTTCTCTTCAAGAGGACAGTTTCAGTCTCTGGTGGCAGGTAGGCAGCAGGCAGTGGCAACGAAAAGGTGAGAAGGTGAGGGAGAGGTGGGGAGAGATTCTTGGCTATGATAACCAGTTCTCTCTCTTTCCTCACACCTGATCTTCTGAAATTTCTCTTCAACTTTTATAGTGTTCAAAGGACGTGGTACGTGATTTCTTGGCATGTAGCCCTACTCAGATGAAGCAATAGTAGGACCTTTTGGCATGAAAACTCGAGCAGGAAGCTCTGATGAGAACTTTTGGCAGAAAGCTGACAATTTTTTGGTAGGAAGTTTTGGCAGGCAGAAACAGTGGAAAAACATTATTTATGGCATTTCTATATTATCTGGGTGTCACATGAGGTAATTAGGAATGGGCAAGCCTACACTAGGAAAACAGCAGTTGATCACAATACTGATTGTTTCTGTCTGTCATGAGGACGAAAAAGATCAGAAATTGGGTGCTGTATAGGGTAAGAGCAGCATAAACACTGTAGTTTGTATACAAATAGCAACTCTTCCAGTTACACTTCCATCTATCTGCATGTTTGCAAATTTTCAAATCCAGGCTGGGTAGTGGAGAAGGGGGAGAAAGGTTGGGGAGACACAGCCTGCTTAATCAGATCCTGGGCATGGTTTTGTTCTGTTACTGCTGAGGACAAAATGGTATTGAATTTATATAAAAGTTCTGTGACTGGCTATACTCTGATAAAACTCTTTGCTAGGCCTGGAAACTGCCTGGAAACTTTGGGTGGTGAGTCAGGAGTTTGGTTCTCAGCACACCAACAAAGATAGTGGGACAAAATATGCAGTTTAAGAAGAATGCTCAGAAGAAACTTTTTTCATGGACACTGAGTAGCTCATACCTTGGATACCCTGGGATTCAGATGTTAGGTCTGTCTTCAAGGCCTCACACACCATTCAATGCCAGACTACTTGAAGGCACTTGAAGGTAAAACTTAGTGCCAAACAAGAATCATTTCAGCAACTGCCATAGTCCGGTGCTCTTTAATGATGTTCTTTTAGATATTCCAAAAGAAGTTTAATATTTTAAAACCAAATTTACTACTTTGAAGGTATTTGATATTACGTGTGGCCATGTGATACAGCAATATACAGAAATCACAACACAAGCATTATATAGCAATTGCAATACACAGTTGAATCAGAACACAAACATGATTGCTATTACTGGTTTCTATATGCCAGCTATCATAATGCTGGGCATCAAGAGTCAGTGGGAAAGAATATGTGGGTTGAGCCAACTCAAGACTCTTGCTCTCTTCAAAGTTCATTTTGTTTGTTGCTAACCCTTTGTACATTGTATATTGGACTCAGACACATATACACTTTCTCTGGCTAGCTCAGATCCCCTTTGTGTTGGATTTTCTTTCCAACAGCTGTGGTTACTCTCAGTATTATTTCTTGAACTTCGAGAGCCAAATGTCTATGCCCATTTTCCCAGAACCTTCTTCCACTGTAGGAATGTGTGGTTGATCACAGTAACTCATAGTCCAGCTCCTTTATATTGTTCTTCATTGCACAGCCAAGTATGAAAACCCCTGCAAAAAAGGTAACTGTGGATGAAATAGGGTGTAGGTCTTCAGACCAATAAAGTGGCTTATTGAAATCTTAAAATCTTCTTGAAGTCTTCTGATTCCAAGAAAATAGCAACAACTTTTGAAGAAGAACTTAAATCACCTTTTCATTCACTTCAATTTTACTGATTTTCATTTTCCTGTTTTGGGGGGTTTTAGGGTTTGGGTTTATTTTATCTTTCATGTGTGTTGACTGAAGATAGAGCTACAGAAATGTAACAGGATTCTTTGTGCTTATGAAAGGATAAAACGTTTTTAATAAAAAAATATGCCTTAATACAGTGAAGTGACTAAAGTACCCAGTAAATGAAGGCTGGAACTTTAGCTTATGGAAAGACTGAGAAATATGGAAGACTATCTGCACATAGAGATAAAAACCTTATCAAAAAAGGAAGTAATTTTGAAGAGTCATTTGGTAATTAAAAGATATTTAATTTGAAAACACAATAAACAATTCTGGAAGCAGTGATCCATGACTTTAGGAAGTGCTATATGATTTTAATGTTACTGATCACAGACAGTCAGATTGCATTTCTATTTAGAAAATATCTGTATGATCTCATTATGGAACAGATCTTGAATATGCACAAATTGGAGAGTTCATTGTTATTAGCTATGACTCTAGCCCAAAGGATAAGCTTTTATAAAAGAGCAACTGGTCAGCAGCAAATGATGAACATACAAATGTAGATTTCAAAGGATTAGTACAAGAAAACTTCAGGTATTCACCTAAAGACTTCAGAACTATCCTCTGTAAGTTGCTGAAAGACTGTGAATCATGTTACATTAAATAAATGCATGGTATACCTTTGATCATTTACACTGTACATTCAATACACATGAATAATTTAATTGCTGAGTCTGTAAAATCTAGACACAAAATTCTGCAGTAATTTTTTCCTGCACTAAGTCTACAAGTAGTGCAAGAACACCCTTTTACCTATATACACCTTTGTATACAAATAAAGAAAAAAAACAATTTTAGGCTAGCCTTGCCTCCATGCCTCATCATGACCAACTTTGCTACAGTTCCAGCACTCCTCTACACCTGTAAATGATTTGTACATTTTAGATCCAAGGTTCCAAATGAGAACCTGAGACTGATGAAAGGGATGGACAATGTATTTTTTGCTTCTGTCATGAAGAACAGTCTCTATGGTAAACCAAAATTATTCCTGTGAGATCCTCCATTTCTTTGCTGTGTTCTGCAATTTCTTTCTCTTATTCCCTCTTTTTTCGTGCTGCTTGCACACAAATTTCCTGGACTCTGGAAAACAGTGTGAGACCTTAGGGATGTGTCAGGCTTGACAGTGCTAGGTTAATGGCTGGTGTTGAATCTGAGCGTCTTTTCCAGCTTAAATGATTCTATGATTCTGTCTTCTTTCCTAAATTCATCAGTATTTCCCAAACAGTGTATGAACAGATCCCCTCCTCTTCTTCATGTGTCAGCATTTCAAAGTAATACAGTTTTGTCAATCCTCAAGTGTTTTTGAAAAATGATGCAAAATGAAACCTGTTTGTGATTAACAATGTAGGCATTATCCTCTGACTAAACAGTCAGTTTCACATCCTCTGATGTCCTGAAATCCACTATTCTTCTTGCTGAGTTTACTTCTTTTCTCAGCCTGTGAAGAGGTTTAGCATCCAGACTGCTCTCTAGTAATACCTTACCTGAGATTTTCAGTTTCATATCTGAAACCAAAATATATTAAATGTCTTAAAGATGTTAAACACAAAGATATTAGGCTGCAATGGTCCTGATACTGACCTGAGAAATAGCACTAATTTTATTTTTACTTTATGTATCTTTCACATGCTAAATGATCACAGTATTACAGAAGGGACAAGATCGGAAAGGACGACAGTGGATCATCTGGTCCAAATTCCCTGCTCAAGCAGGGTTATCCTAGAGCACATTGCACAGGATTGCATTCAGACAGTTCTTGAATATTTCCAGTAAGGGAGACTCCACAACCTCTCTGGACAATCTCTTCCAGTGCACGGTCATTTTCACAGTAAAGAAGTTCTTCCACATATTCCTGTGCATCAGTTTCCACCATGGTCTTGTCCTATTGCTTGGCACCACCAAGAACAACCTGGCTCCATTCTCTGGACACTCCCTTTCAGATACTTATAGACATCGACAAGCTCCCCTCTCAGTTGTCTCTTCTTAAGGCTAAACAGGCCCTCAGCCTTTCCTTATAAGAGAGATATTCCATTTCCCTAATGATCTTTGTCACCCCCTGCTGGACCCACTCCAGGAGCACCATGTCTCTCTTGTGCTGAGGAACCCAGAACTGGACACAAATGAGGCCTCACTAGAGCTGAGTAGAGGGGGAGTATTGTTTCCTATGACCTGCTGGCAATGTTCTTCCCAATGCACCAGGATATCATTGACCTTCATAGCCACAAGGGCACACTGATGGCTCTGTGACTCTCAGCTTGTTTTCCACCAGGACTCCCAGGCCCTTCTCTGTAGAGCTGCTTTCTAGCAGGCCAGCCGTCAACTTATACTGGCACCTGGTGTTATTGTTCTCCAGGTTTAGGACCCTGCATTTGCCTTTGTTGAATTTCAGGCAGCTCTTCTCATCTGTCCAACCTGAAGGGCTGCACAGCACTCTGGGGTGCTGGCACCTCCTCCCAGCTTTGTATCATCAGCAAACTTTCTGAGGAGTCATCTGCCCCTTCACCCAAGCCATTGATGAACAACATTGATAAACAATACTGTGCTCAGTATTGAACCTTGGGGGGCACCACTAGCGACAGGCCTCCAACTAGACTCTGTGCCACTGATTCTGACTCTCTAAGATCTACCATTCAGCCAGTTCTCAATCCATCTTAATGTCTACTCATCCAACCCACATTTCCTGATTTTTCCTATGAGGATGTTGTGAGAGACAGTGTTGAAAACTTTGCTAAAGTCAAGGTAGATAATATCCACTGCTCTTCCCTCATCCATCTGGGTTGTTGTTTCATTGTAGAAGGAGATCAGGTCTGTCAAGCATGATTTCCCTTTAGTGAATGCATGCTGACTACTTCTGATCACCTTCTTGTCATCCATCTGGATAGAAATGGCCTCTGGAATGAGGTGCTCCAACACTTTTTCAGGGATTGAGGTGAAAATTATTTGCCAGTAGTTCCTCACATCACCCTTCTTGCCCTGTTTGAAGACAGTTGTGACTTTTGCTTTCTTCCAGTCCTCAGGCAGCTCTCCCAATCACTGCAAGCATTCAAAGATGATTGTGTGACCTTCCTACCATGTCTTAGGCTCTCTTGGCACTCATGGATACATCCATTGGGGCCCGTGAACTTGTGATTGTCAAGTTTGCTTAGGTGTTCCCTAATCCAATTGCCCTTGATCAAGGGAAAATCATCCATCCAAAATTCCTCTATCCCTGGTCTCCTATGTCAGAGGGAGCTGATCTTGTCAGTGAAGACTGATACAAAGAAGACATCTGGGAACTCTGCCTTCTCTCTGTCCTCTGTTACCAGGGTCTCCCCTCCACTTCCTAATGGGCCCCCATTATCCTTAGTTTTCCTTTTCTTGTTAATGTATTCAAAAAAACTCTTCTTGCTGTCCTTGACATCCTTGGCCAGATTTAGTTTCAGATGGACCTCGGCCTTCCTTGTCTCATTTTTACTTACTCTGACAACCTCTCTATATTTATTCCAAATGGTCTGATCCTCATTTCACCTCTATCATATTTCCTGTTTATGCCTGAGTATGCTTTATTTATACCCACAGGTCTTTTGACCTCTTTCTTGCTCATCAGAATGCATTGTTCTTGAGCTTGAAGGAGGTGATTCTTGAATATCAGCCAGATATCTTGGACTCCTCTTCCCTGCAGGACCTGTTCCCATAGGAGTCTTCTGAGAACACCCTTACAGAGACCAAAGTTAGCTCTCCTGAAGTCCATGATTACAATCTTACATGGTGCTCTGCTTCCTCCTCACCAAAAACTGAACACTCAATCTCAGTCACTAGAGCCAAGGCTTCCCCCAACCTTCACATCTCCAACATGACCTTCCTTTGTTTGTTGTTATAAGGCCAAGCAGCACACCACTCCTTGTGGGATCCTCAATGTTGTCAAAGCAACCAGAATCTATGGAATGTATGTACTTTGTTGAGTTGCTCCTTCAGGAGATATAATGGTAGTTAAAGTCCCCCACAAGAACCAGTGCCTGTGACTTTGAAACTACTTCATGCTGCCTGTAGAAGGTTTTATCCACTTCTTCTGTCAGATGGCCTCTAGTAGCCACCCACAACATCACCGTTATTCATCTACATTTTCATCCTAACCCGTAGGATCTTGAGTTGCTTGTCATCCAACCCAAGATGGAACTTAATACTTTTCAAATGTTGCCTCAAATAGAGGGCAACTCTACTACCTTTTTTTTGTATCAGGGATGACTTCTCTTTTCTTTTTATATTCTAGGGATGGGCTAGTGGTTTTTAGAGCATGTATATCAAATAAATATGTGTTGATCATGGAAATAATATCAAATTCAAACAACTTTAAATTTTTAAATACAAGTAATGTATTCTTTATATCATGAAATCTATATCTGCCTTATAACTATATAACTTATAAATACTTCTGTGACAGGTCAAATTCAGCCCCTGTACTTCCTATGAATCCCAGTCAGGTGCATTATACAATGGACTTTGGTGCCAAGCTGATATAAGCAGCTCATCTCAAAATAATTGTTCCCCTGAAAGAAGGTTTTAATACATTTTGGACCCGGAATAGCCTAAATAATGCTAAGTAGTAAAGAAAAAGTAAACAAAATTTTATCTTACAGCATAGTTATTTTTACAGTATTTTGGTATGTACCATTCTAGACTGTAATATGAAAAAGACAATGCTTTTCACCCATAACTCTTCCGTAATATCTACAGTGCAGAATCATGTGACTATTACTGTAAATTCTGAATTTGGATGAGAAACTGATAATATCTGATAAGAAAGTCATTTGCATATGCATTGAATGCATGCCACTTTCAAGAGAGACAGGTATTTGAAACCCCACAAATTTATCACATTTTTCTATTTTTCCAGTTATTTATGTCAATCAAAATTTCATTTAGGTATAGACAATTAAGGTACAGCTATATGAACTTTAGATTACAGGATATAAGAACTTTAGATTAGCCTTTTGAACTAGCAAATATTCTGCCATACCTACACAGTCAGTCAACTTTTTCTTGTTGGGCAATACTGTCACAGAGTCCACCCATCTGTACAGGAATAAATGGAAACATAAGCTATCACTGAAGCGTAATGAGACTATGATACAAAGCATCAATTAGTTGATATTTTGTGTTCAATTTTAAAAACATTTCATGATACGTAAGATGATCAGTGTTTTCAAAATGAGACTGGAATGACCTTTATAGTTCTGGATTAAATGGATTTATTTGTACCCTGACTCTCACTCACAGTTAAGCAGTCTTGTTACAGCTTAAGTAGGTCACAATTAAAAGAAAAAAAAAAAAGTTAGACTGAGAAACATTGGTAAGTAATAGGATTTTAAGCTTCTGACACAAGTGAGTTGCCAATATCAGCAATTTAAACAAAGTCAACTTACTGCTGTATATATGTGGACATAATAATTGACTCATAAATTTTTAGACAGCATTTTAGTCTCCTATATGGTATAACTTGGTCTAAATGATGCTCTTGAAAGCTCCTATTGGATTACAGCCTAGCCCATGTTCACCTTGAAAGAAACACTGTGGACGTATGGAAAACCTAATTACCACAGAAACCAGTATTATGACTTCAAGAGGATAATTATAAAGAGCAGATAAACTCCTGAGAAACCTAAATCCTATTTTCATGTAAATGTTACTACTTATAATGAGTGAAGGGAAAATGACCTGGAAAACCTGCAGAAAGATGGAATTGTTTTTAATAGCTTGTCTCCCAGAGTATGCTGTGACCTGTCTTATGATCTTTAGCTCTTTGTTCTTTTTCTGCAGCTTCTATAAAAGAAAAAAGCCCAGTATTTATTTTGGGAAACTGAAATCAGTAGCTCTTCTTTTATTTTTTTCACCTGCCACAGTTAGCAAGTACAGCCCTCGGATACAGATCAAGAATTTTATTCATTCAAGTTGTATCATCCTACAGGACTCAGCAGAGAATTTTTCCTCAGTGCATACCAGTTTTGTTCCTAAAGTGTCACACCAGTAATTCAAAGAAGGCTGCCAGATCAATGAAAGAAAATGCCTTGAATAGACACTTGAGTTGTTGGAACAAAGAAAACCTACTGATTGCTCAGAATTCTGGCTCCAGACTGGATCTGCAAGAGAAGAGTTAAGTGCTTTCTTCTGCTATGCCACACTGAGAGAGGAATGGTTTGGAATGACTTCCATGCAATCTCAGTCCAAGCTGAGAAAAACAAATATTGATTGGTCAAGCACTGGCCTTACTGCTTCTATGGCATTATCACATGAAGCATTATTTCATTTCTTGAGTTATGACTCTGATACCTCTTGAATTGGTAATGTAATTCTTTTTCAGGGAAACACTTGTCTCAGTAGAAAATCCTTTGATTTTTTTTTTTTTGGTAGGACTCGGCTACAGTCAGTGAGAAAGCGAGCTCCTACACCCAGAACATTTTCCTTTACTTGCTCCAACCTCAGATAACATGGATACAGAGAATAGTCAGAAAAAATGCTTCCAGGAGCTCCATATTTCTGGCAAAAGAATAGAGTTGGATACCATTATTCCCGTTTTTTAATTGAATGGATTCTATTTTTTGGGTGACACTGCTGAGCAAATTTGGCATAATTTTGTTCTGACAGCTTAAGTGTATCAATAACTATATTCAAAAGTTTCAGGTAATTTATTTCTATTTGTGTATTTTATATACAGGAATATTTATTTAAAAGTGGAATGAAATAGGGTAATGTTTGCTCCAGAAATTTTTTTTATGTGTTTAGAGTTTAGTTATCTCCTACCAATACGATACAAACCTAATTCACAACAGCCAAAAGCAAAATGCCACTATTTCAGTGGTTGTCAAAATTTGGTGTTTTTTTTTTGTTTTTTTTTGTTTTTTGTTTGTTTGTTTGTGTTTTCATTTTGTTTTTCATTGTTTATGTTGTTTCAGCTGTTAAATTCTGATTTATGAAGGCAGTGCAGTGAATCACTGAACTGCTCTGAAAAGCTACTCTATTTTGTGTTCCTTAAGATTACGCATTTTGAAAAGCAAATTCAAAATCATTTTACTTTTCAAACTGAGCGACTGGTTGACAGCTTTTTCTGCTGAGCTTGGATTCTTTTCAACAGATCACAAGTGAGGATACATTTATTGCCATAGAAAATGCTTAATAAAAGAAAGAAAGAAACAAGAGAAAAACTACATTGCTAAAAATCTATACTGCCAGCCATGGTTACACGTCTCCTTTTCATCAGTCGTAACCCTGATTTCAGATTATCCAAAGCACATAGCAGAGGTAAATCAAAACTAATAAGAAAACAATGCAAACATACATAGACTACTGGAAAATAATTGTCTCCAGAGTTTCATGAATTTAAGGTAATTATTGTCTCAGAAATATTTCACTGTTGCCTAAATGCATAAAATCAGTGAGCAAACTATTTTGCTTTGCAGCTACCATCTTATCATGTACAACTACTTGCAACATCATACTTCAGCACATGAAAAAACACTCTTTTTTGTCTTTTTTGTTTGTTTGTTTGTTTAAGATTAAATGATGCAGATACTCTCAGGTTGGAAACAGGTACTGACAATGTGATGCTACCATGTTTGTTCCATTCAACTGACTATTTCATCAAGAAAGCATACTTTTCCTTCCACAGATATTCACAACTACAAAAACACGCTTGATATGGTCAGAATAACAGATTTGGTTTATTGCACCTCCTAGCCTGTGGTGATCAAGCTCATGGTTGAAGCACAGGTTATTACTAATAGCTTTGGACAAATAATTGCAATCTTTATTATCCCCTTTACAATTTCGTCAACTCTTCTTTCTCTTTGTTTTACTACAGTCTCATCCCACATAAACAGCCCTTTACTTATAATTTATCACCACCACCTTGGTTCCAGTTTTGTTTGCTACATCTGTATTTATTCTGTTATTTCTGTTATTCTGACACCCATTCTGTTTCTGACACCAGTTCTGGCATTTCTGGTGGTGGAGGTTTGGATTGGCTCCCTGTCAAACCCAGCTGCTGGCCACACAGACTCCTCACTTCCAAGAGAGAAGGAAAAAAGTACCCAAAGACAATTGTAGTAAAGAGTATATATATATATATATATTCACATATATTGCAATTATATATAATCAAACACTATGAACATACAGAACAAGAATCCCAAACAATTCCTAAAGGGAAAGGGGGGGAAAGGAAAAAAAACAGGTAAAACCAAAACAAAACAGATACACTTGCAAACTCAGGGAAAAGCTCAAATAAAGTAACTAACACAATAAATTCTCACCAAACTCACCTCAAGAGAAGTGGTTTCTCCACCTTCATGTGACCGGGACAACAGCTCTCAGAGAGGTCTCAGCTCATATAGATAAGAGCCAAGCCAACACACTGAGACCTGCTGCCTCCCCAGCAGGCGAAAGGAAGAGAGGGAGGAATCTTCCTCCTTGGTCTTTATATACACCTGATTACGTGAAGAAATGGTGTGGAATACTTCATTAGTTAAGACCCTGTTACCAGGGAAGGCCTAGACCAAAACCAAGAAAAGTAAACCACCGCATTGGTATGGTTGCATAGGTCCTCCTGGCCTTACATGATATTAATGCCGTGGTTACAGAGGAATTGCTCGCCTCTAAGGCCAAACTACATAAAATATTCCCAATACTGCTCTGTTTATTGTCTGCCAGAGTTGCATAAAGAGTATGGAGTAAGTAATTTTTAGGACCTAGCATTTAAAGACAGTTTGAAACTGCTATTCACTTTTTAGTCTCTTGATTATTATGAGTAAATGGTACATTTGAAGGGTTCCAGAGAAGTAACTATATCAATCTGGGTAATTTTCTAGACACACTGAAAATAGTAAACTCCAAATAAAACATAAATAAGGCCCAATCATCTCATAATTTGTTTCAAAACATATTTTCCTTTGTTTTTTTTTCCTAGTATATATTCCATGCTACATGTTTTGCAGAGATCAGACCTTTTGAGGCAAAGATAAAACCACAATGCACCATATCCCTATCTACTGAGAGGGCAAAAAAAAGGTATCACAGATTCACAGAATATTTTGAATTGGAAGGGACCCACAAGGATCATCGACTCCAACTCTTAAAAGAATCGCCTCTACAGGGATCAGACCCATGATGTTGGTGTTATAAGTTTCATTGTATAACTAGTCCTTCTACAGTCAAGCCTTTCAAGTGACCTTTTAGGACCAAACCCCTCCAGAACAAAACTGTTAATAAATTTTTAGCTTCCTCAGCACTTTCTGCTATGAAGTTCCTTTTATTTATTTTAAATCTCCTTTCCTTCTCTTCAGACTTTCAGCATTTAATTTAAAAATGAACCTAAAATAGTTTAGTAGCTTATTCGTAGTTCATAGAGCAGCCAAAAGCACTCATGTGCACTACTTTATTCAATTAAAATATTGAAAAATGTAGCATGTTTCAGCATATTTAATTTCCAGTTGAAATTGAAATAAAAAACTCAACCAAACCCCAAACCTTTGATTCATAGCTGTGCTTGTTAGACAATAAAGCTATTACAGAGAAAAATTCTAGCATCTACTGCTACCATGATGGATAAAATAGATTACATAGATGTTAAAGAAAATACCTTCTTACACCCTACCTCAAACTACAAAAGATATTTCGTAACATTCATATCATCTAGACTTCAAAAGCTGAGTCTCCTATTCACTGCATACAATCAATTCCCATGAGCATCAGGCAGCATTATAGGCTGTTCCCTTTTCCTTTTCCTTTTTTATTTTTTCTCCTTTTTTTTTTTTTTTTTTTTAAACATACCCTCAGCTGTACTATTTGCTGGCTTTTACAATCACAGTCTTCTTTCCCAGTTGGGTTTTGTGATTGAACACTGGTCCCTGGCTCTGCGTTCCCTGGAAATTGAAAGGGAAGGTGCCTTTCTATGTCCCATCTAAAGAGACTTGGTCTTCAACTTCTTTTGCAATAAAACAATACTTCTATAATTAAACAATACTTTTTTGGGCAGATTATGTATGAACAATCAGGAAAAAATGTATAAGGATTTTATTAATTTTATTAATTTCTGGCTGAGATGGTGGACCTTTGACCTGGGCACTTATAGCCCGGTGGAGTTTTGCAATTGTCTAATATATTTCCCAAACATTTGATGAGTATGATAGTTTGTACTTGGGTTAACAATATCTTCCAGAAATACATCCAGACTTCATATGAAGGCTTTAAAACAGGGCATTTTGTATAGCTGTTTCTGCTACTCCATGGATAAACTAACAAAGAGAAGGGTACATTGACAGTACCGAATATTGAGTACTACTATTCCTACAGTTTTCAAATGAAATTTGCTGTAGCCATTTGCTTGTCCCCAGAAAGTCTCACATTTTCAATAAATTGAATCAATCTACAGGCTAGTTGTATAAATAAAATTTTGAAGAATCACCTCTAGACTGAAGAGACTGCTCTTAACCTTAATATAATTGTCAGCAGAGTTCCTTATTGGGTAATGTTGAAAGCGTTTCTGGAAGCAAATCAGAGGCCCAAAAAATCTCAGAGGGGGAAAAAAAGGGTGGGAAGTGGAAATTCTAAGTGAAAACTGGGGACAATGGAAGTTGCTATTTGTAGGGTTCATTTCTTAAAAAGAAAAGGGGAAAAAAAATGGGCTGAAAAAGATACTGTAACATTCCATATTAAATAAGCATTAATAAAGAACATTATACTTGATTAATGAAAATTCATTTTATTCTACATTTCAAGTACTGTTTGGCACATATGTGCTAACAAAGACATTTTTCATACTCTTGGAGGAGACCTGAATAAATATTCAAGAATTTCAGTTCCTAACTTAGAGGGAAATTAAGGGAGTTTTCCTAGTTTATCATATGCAGTTTTCTATTGATCTAAATGCAGTTACATTAATTTGTAAAACATCCTACTATGACACAATATTAAATAAAATACCTTATAGAAAGTATGTTCAAACAGGAATATCTATTATTACTACCAAAGCACAGTATGTAAAGTTTCAAATGTGTATAAGCGAATAAATTTGCTCAAAGATTTCTCTGAACATATTAGTGATTTATTGTGCCCTTGGAAGGACAGAACTGCAATTTGATTGAAATGGTGTCTCTTTCTTTAAAGAAAGAAAATTATCATGGAGCAGAATATTAATCATGTTTCACCCAACAATTGTTAGCTTCATTGGTATTTTGCCTATCAACAATCTTTGAGACTTCAAAGAGATGACAAATTATACACCATTGATTCTGGTTATTGCCATTTGTAACTGACATGTTGCGAAGGTGGAATTAATCATTTGATTGATTGAGATTTGTTTTAACAATGGAATTTCAAACTGAGTTGTCTCTGTTTTCCTTGGAATAATTTTGGTTTACCATAGAGACTGTCATGCCAGCAGGAAAAAATTTACAATTTAACATTGACTCTCCTTCACTTTGACTTTTATCTATAGTCCATTGTTTCCTTCTACTGGCTTTCTTTGTTTTCTTAATCTTGATCATATAAAACTGAACATAATATCAGTGTGAAATGGAGTGACATACCACAAAAAATTGAGACCTTCTTTTAAACTTTTACTTCCCAAAAGCTCAGTTCTTTCTTTCTGTCCTTCAGTGCCCTGTGTGTTAACTATTTCCAACAACTACTGCACAGCCACATCATTTAAAGTCCTTCTCAGGGTACATAGAGATCCTTATGTTTTCGCTTTGTCCAAAATATAAGACTAATTGATTTCTAATAGCTTTGCTCTTTCAGGACCTAATCTTACAGGATTCTTTAAAATCATTATTATAAATATTAATTTGGCTGCCTAGGATGAGCTCAAATGAAAATCCTGCTAGCATTCCCTTATAGTTCTGAGGAATTCTGAGTACTATGTTTGAGAAACCTTTAAATAAAGGATATTAAATAAATAAATTTATAGCTTCACTGCTGTAAATTTGGAGACTTGGCATTGACTATCTGTGATACAAGTTCAGACATGATCAAATGTTAATACTCAGGACTTGAAGAATTTGAGAAGTTCTTCCATATATTTGACTTCAGTGCATTTGTGGAGTACATGGAGGGAAATAAGAAGTCTAAATGGAACTTGGGGAAGTGTAACTAAAAACCCAGTAGTAGCAAATACTGTAACAAGCAAGTAAAAGCCAGACTACTCCAGAAGTCAGAATGAGAGGGAGTGTGAGCTTCAGAAGGTGCAGAGAATCCTGCAGGTCTCTCAAAATTTAAAACATACAGAAATAGAGGTTAAGTGCACCTATTTCAAAACATGGCTGAGGCACAAATTTCAAAGACAAGTAGGCTGTGCTCACTAATAGTTCATCTCAAGTACCTCTCCTGACCATTTTTGTGGCCCTCCTCTGGACTCTCTCCAACAGGTCCATGTCTTTTCTGTGCTGAGGACACCAGAGATAGACACAGTACTCCAGGTGGAATCTCACCAGAGCAAAGAAGAGGAGAATCACTTCCCTCTACATGCTAAGAGCCCTCACAAAAGCTGCATCCCTCTCATGGGATATCATGTCATCCTACAACTTGCCAAAGGGAAGCTTGATATTATTCCTTTCTCCCTTCAAGTCTAGTTTGAAGGCCTGTCAATAAGCAAAGACTCTCTTCCCTCTTTGATAAAGAGACATCTGGTGCCAGCATGTCTGGTCTCATGTAGACCATCACATTACAGAAAACCCCAAAACTGGCATGGTGATGTGAGTCATAGAGCCATGTATTAGTAGGCTGGGTCCATCTATTCCTTCCAATGTTGATGCTTGCAGCTGGCAGTACAAAGGTAAAAACTGTGCTGCAGATACACTTACCGACCTTCCCAATGACCTGAAATCTCTTTGATAGCCCTTGGACTATATGTTGCAGTTTCATGGTCACTCACATGGAAGAGAAGTAATGGGCAATAGTCCAAGCGATGTACCAGGCTAGGAAGTTTCCTAGCAGTGTTCTTAACTCCAAGGAGGATGAAGAACTCCTTAACAGAAAGATCTCTCTAGCATATTGGTCCATCTATTCTTTTCAGAAGCGAGTCACCTACAACTATAATTTGATCTTTTTTCCCCTTGTGGATGTGGTTGTAACCTGGAGGATACATCTCTCTGACCTCTTCAACCTCTGGTGTCGATGAACCATCATGTAAAACATCCATTAACTGGTCTTCCAGAGCTCTTATCTGTTGTACAGAGGCACCTGAGAAAGCAAGCTGGGAAAGAAGGGGGTTTGTCTGCTACCCCAACTATGAACTTGCCTCTTCATTCATTTCCTTTAACCTATTGCCTTGAACTTGGAGTGGGGAATTCACTGGAAAGCTGAAATTAGTGATGAAGGTTTCCTCACAGGATGGAATCACCGCAAGTATGACTTGTCATCTAATAGAGCCATAAGGCTGTGGGTGATTCATTTGCTATTAGCAGACTTCTCAAACAGAAAGTATCACACATTCAGTGAGTCCTAAAATATAATAAAATGACAATCAGGAAGGGGAAAAAAAAAGAAAAATTAAAACTAGAAATAATATTTTAAGTACTTTTTTTTTGCCTAGAAAGATTTTTTTTTTAAATCTCCTTATACTTGTCCTTGCAAGATTAATAAAATGCTTAAAAACCGTGTGTTTGACCCTTAGCATTAAAATATCTGCTTCTGAAAAAGAGAAAACATTTTCTATAGCTGTAAGAACAGCACATTTATTCCATTATTATAAAGAATGGGTTCTCTCAAGCATGGAACTTTTTACTGCAACATCAGAACTGGTTGATAATGTCCACTAATCTTTAGCCCTTCCTATATAATCCAGAACTCATTCTGTATGTGGAACAACCACTACAGTGTCTTAGAAAATGTGCTGGGACATTCTAAAGCAATATGCAATTTCTATTCAGACGTATTTTTAAATGCTAAAAAAAATAAAACAAAACCACCAAAAAACCCAACTAGGTAGAGCAGATGGAGAGACTGCTTTGCAAAATTCTTCCAGTAAATCAAAAGACTTGGAGTTGTGCAAAGCCTTTGGCAAAACAGGGTTTCCACAGCTTGTAGATGCAATTGGTGTTGCAAAAGATGACAAAAATGCATCACAAAGGGTTGACCTTGTAAGTATGATTGGAATGAACTGCACAGTGTTTTGCTGTAGCCCTCCTTCCTCTCTCCAGAGAATTGCAGGGAGCTAAACCTTTTCTTCTATACAAATATAAGAAATATCCTGTTATTTGATATGATATGCACATGATTTTCAAACTGTGTTTAATTTTCAAACCTCAGTGGTGCTGTGAGAGGCAAGAACAAAAAGAATAATCTGATGTGCTGCTAATAACTATGCAGTTTAAAAACTTTCTGAAACCAGTACCTCTAAAATTCCCACTGTAATAAATGGGACTCTTTTCAAAGTTCACATTTGTATTTTTTGTCAAAAAAAGCTAACCTCTGCATTATATCATCATGCCACCCAGCTATTACATTTATTTTTACTCCCTAGATTAGAAAGACTTGTTTACGGAACAGTAAAAGTTTTAAAATGTCTTAATGTTTCTGGTTCCAAGGAGCATGCTTTCCATATAATACTAACTTTACTACCCACAGACACCTTGTATCTTGTTATGTAATATATGCTTGTAGCTTGATGAGATGGAGAGATGTATTATTTCAGACAATGTTACTAATTATCTAAATATTGTCAAATGCAGATGGAGCAGACACAAAAGTGTTTTTAGAAAGGATCTCTGATGAAGTGGTAGCAGGTATTAGTTGAAGTGGTATAAAATCAGAAAAATGATACTCATTCTCCACAGCAAGTAGTCCAGAATAATGATGCAAAACACAATGAAATCTTAGGAACGAGGATTGTAAGTATACCTGATTTCTACTCCCAGTTCCAAACCCAAACATCTTGAAGAAGTCATGGGTGTTTTCCAATATCAATACTGTATGCTAACTTTGCATGCTAAATTACACACCACATATTTTGAAGGATTTGAATACCAGTGAGAGGGCTGAAAGCTTCGTCTTCCTGAGAAACTGCTTGTCAACAAACACTGTATTGATTAGGAGTCTGTCTTTTGTCACACAAGTTTTGAAATTTTGTGCTCAGTTTGCAAATAAGATGAAAACTTACGAGCACACTCCTGCAATTCACACTGTAGTATTCAAGAGGGTAAACTGAGGGGATGCTTTGTGGAAAAGGCTATTGCATTTCAGCCCGTGGGTGGAGATGACATTTGGTGGATTGATCCTATGTATAGTTTACAAAGTGCTTCGTGATTGAAGTTTCTGTATGAATGCAAATTGATTTATTGTTGTTGCTGTTATGATTATCTCCACAGGCACATGGGAAGAAGTGAGGAGAAAATAGAATAAATACCTGTATCTTCTAAATTTCATAAAACTATCTTTCTCAGAACAAAGACGGACAGGCCTAGCCCACGTGTGGCCCTCAGTAGTGTCTGAGGAGCACACCACTGAAGTCATCAATGGCACTCTGTCAGTCTCATACAACATTTCTTTGTTCAGTCTGACAGTTTAGATGGAGCAGGTAGAAATGAAGTGTGAGTTTTCTTCTGAAAAATCATTTGAAAGGTACTATTTCAGTCACAAACCTATTGATATGGATGTTTGCCACATAAAACACACAGCAACAAAATTCTGACTTAGTGAAAAATATTGGGTAGTCACAATCACGGAAACAGCACAACTGCCCCAAACAGCGAACAGTGTATTTTATACTAATTCCAAGGGTAACATAACAGTTTAGCAGATGATGATTTTGTTAATTTTGTAGGTTTTCTGTTTCAAATTGTTTCTTGCTATACAAATGACACCTCAGATTCCGTGAACTTAAATTGCTCCTTTTGCTTCTGTACTTTCAGTCAGTTATTTTTCTTTAGAGTAGCTACTGTATTTTAATTAACTTTCCCATAAATATGCAACTATGAATTAAATCTTTTAAAAATTTCTTTAAAGGTGTAATATTTTTTTCTAACTTATGGAGTCCTTGAGAAATTGACTGCAAAAACATGAAAGCCTCACTTCAGTTAGAAATATTTTCAGTTTTCACAAGGAATATCAGTTCTTTTTCTGTTGTTTTGTTTTCCACAATTTGCTCACCAAATGCTTTTACTCTTACAAACTTTTTTCCCCTAACAGCTGCAGCATCAATTTTGACTGCAGTAGAACATCTAGTTGGCCTACATCTTCTTCAATGCAACTATTCATCCTTGTCCTACCTCCTGTTTCAGTCAGTCAGGACAAGGTCTATCAACATTATATGCAGTAAGATCTGTAGGAAAGATTATATTACAAAGAACAGAGAATTTCTGGGTTATGTTGTCATCTCCAGTATTGAACTAACATTTGGAAAATTAATTTCACTTTTGCCTTTTTTAAGTGTGGATGACTTTACAAACACCATCAAGAATGCCACAGTTAGAGACCTAATACGTCCATACCCTGCCTCATTTGTCTGTGTGTACTCCCCTGTGAAAGAAGATTTATGAAAAATTCAAACTTTTATGGCTTCACTGGGCTAGAATAAACTGTCCGTTGATCAGATTTTCTCTAGTTGATTCTTTGAAAGACAATGTCTTCCCTACAAGATTTTATGTTTGGGGGGAAGAGAGTCGCCAGATAACTTCTTAAGTGAAAGCTAACACAGAAAAGGGTTTTCTGAGCAAAGATCTGCATCTACAACAATATTACATAAAATATTGTTAGCCTTTCCCAGAAACCTGTGTAACCTGCCCAGCTTCACTCACTACTGGGCCCTAAGGTCTGAATCAGTCTGCTCCATCCTTAAATGGTAGTACAATTTGCAACCAGTCTAGCAGTAGAATTTCTCTTGACCCTTTAACCAGCTAGTCCAGTGAACTCAGCAAAGGATCACAGACAGAGAACATAATGAATAGCTTTTGATATGTCCTGGAGTTTTGGTAGATGGCTATTTATCTCAAGGCATTTTTTTTTGCCTTTGTCTTTTCCCTAATAGCCTTCTTGACATTTTAATCAAACAAAGAGCATCTTAGTGATTAGGCTATGAATTAAACAACCCCATTTCTGCCTTTATTAATATTACCAAATGTATTTATTCCTACATTTCACAGCATGTGAGGATGGGGGGTAAAATATTCTCTTCTTATGGAAACATCTGACAAACATTCGCCCTGAAAACCCTATTTTTGTTGTGAGGAAAAAAACCCCAAGCACTAGAAACTGAGTTATTTTTCTAAAAGTGTATTTTTTTAAGTTATGATTAAATAACTTAAATAATTAGGGCTAAACAAACAATATTTTCACATATTTTGAAACAAATATTAGAATATATATCAACAATACTGTTAGAGCCTAAAGAAAACTAATATCTTTGCTACATTTGTATTACTAAAAAGAGAGTTGTCAACCATATACCTTATGAGAAAGCACTAACAAGTGGAATGGAAAAAGCACCAGCACGGGATATTTATCATATACCACAGCAAACAAAGAGCAAATTAGTTTCTGTCTGACCTCTTTCTTATGTCATATTATTAAGGATTCCATACTTCTCTGCTTTAGTAAGATTCTTCAATAAAAATAGAGGGGAAAATTTCCACATACATTGCAAATGAATGCTAGAAAGAAAAATGTGTATCTAATTAAAGGTTTTCCCTAAGACATGGAAGAACCATAGAAAAACCTGTCTGAAATCAAACTGAAAAATACAGTACAGAACAGTGAGAATAAACAATTATAAAATAATAGAAAAATTATCACAGAAATTTTCCAGAAACTTCTGCTTAAAGCAAAATTCTTGCCTGTAGCAAAACAGTATAAATTTCTTTTTTATAAATTAACATTAAAATGTCTGACATATTTTGCACAAGATTGATACAGCTTTTCTTCCCTTAAAGAGGCTAAATACTGTGAAAACATATGCATAATTTACAGTTTAAGAAATACATGGCACCTTGAATAAGTTAATAAAGACACATTCTTACACATATGCAAATGAAACATTACAAATTAGAACTTCCTTATTAGATAACAAAATATATAGCACACATCTCATGTCAGCTGTGTCACCTATGCCTTTACAGAGCCAATTCATATTTTTGAATCCAAAGTGGTAGAAAGATGACCAGTGTATTGAAAAGGAGATTTTCCATGTGAGCTTCGTGCAAAATCATGCACAATTTCATGATTCATTCTAACTCATTTGCTACTATCAAATATTATAGCTTTTTTTGGTTGGTTGGTTGGTTGGTTGGTTTGGTTTTTTTTTTGTTTGTTTAGTTGTTTTGTTTTTTGTTTTTGTTTTTTTTTTTGGTTGGTTGGTTTTTTTTTTTTTTTGTTTTTTTTTTGTTTTTTTTTTTTTTTTTTTTAATTTTGAAATGAACACAGGGGACAGCCCTCTATAGAATTAGCAATAGTCCATTATTGGACTCTCTAATAAGGCACCAGACTTTAACCCTCTTTCTCAGTCTCCAGTCCCTACTCTTCTGACAGAGTTGTTCCAACAACCATTGCTCCTGTTACGCTTCTTTGGAAAGTTCTTGCCATATCCTTTTCCTTTGTCTTCCAGTAAAACTGTGGCTTCTACAATCACAACACAGCTCTAGGACAAAAGTGGCAGCCTACATCAATGAAAACACAACTCTCCATTTTCTGAAAAGCAATGATAATGGCTCAGATATTCTTCTGAATACTGTGCTCTGAGAAGGGAGGAAAGCTCTCCAATTTCATTTAAGAAAAGTAATAAAATTCAATCTTCCAAAGTCTTGAGGATTTAGGGGGTTTGGTGGTTTGGATTTCTTTTTTGCTCTTTGTTTGGGTTTTTGTTTGTTTGCATTGCATAAGCTTAAATCCAAAGAGACATATGTCTTTAAGTCTGGTTTCTGAGATCAATCATTTTCTGCCAAAATGCTCCCTTATTCAAAGTTGGTTAGGATCAGATGCTTCTGAAAATAGACCTGTGCTGACCAATTATTGCTGTTATATAAGCCTTAGTACTTCTTTAAAGACTGAGCCTGTCAAGAATGTAATTTGACAAGCTGAATCATAGCATATCATATATGATGGATTTCAAACTAAATTGCATCTGACCATCTGTACACAGCAGAAGAGCACGTCTTTATGGAATTCCTTATGTGTTCTTTTTTTCATTTTTGCAAATGTATTATTTCATACTGTACTTCAAGGAATTTATTTTGACAGAGATACGTCTTCTCTGTTATGGCTTTTAAAGTGCAGAATGGCTGAACTATAAAAATTTTTTCCTAACGGCATAAATTTGTACTGGATTATGAAGAATCAAACCAAATCATTATCCGCTATCTTGTCCCAATGGACAAGGATTTTAAAACACAGGATTTACCTCTAGTCTGCATTGCAGCAGTGGACCACACTATAAAATAGTTTTCTAGAATCTGTAAACTCAAGTGATATTTTTACAAACAGAATTCTTTTAGTGATTCTCCCTTAGATATGAAATATGTCTAGTTTATACCATTTTACCTAGTAAGATGATTTCATCTCTATGGCTGTATAATATCCAATAAAAGCTTAGGTAAGGTGAATCTCAACTTCAAATAAAAGAGGACAATGTTCCCTGTAAAATTCGGGGGGGCAGAGTATGAAACAGTCTGGCAACATTTCTAAACTTCACAGCAACAATGACAGGTTTATGTATATATTCTGGGAATCAGTGTGTAGTAGGATCTGATCACTCCTGTACTAGACCTCTGTCTCTAGTCTCTCATATGGCTGGATGGGAAATGTTGAACAGCTATTGCAGAAACCTTTGCATAAAAAGTCCACATAATGATTTTCTAACCCTTGGCTGAATATCTCTAACTTCATTTAGACACTTTTCCATGACTTCTTATTCTCCTCATACAGATTAGATTTATTTTTTCCCTTAAATTAATGAGCTTCTAATAGAGTTTGCACAAGTTTTAATGTGCATGTGCATACATTCTTAAGATATGAAAATAATTGCTAAAGATTTTCTGAACTGTTTCTGAATCTTAAAAAAATTACTCCCTAGCATAACATATTTCAGATAGTTGCACAGTCATCTGCAAATGCACAAGCTCCTACTTTTGAAAATGAAGAGGACAGATTTCCTTTTGTGTAGGAGTACCTTTATCTTTGATGGAGTCCTTTTTACCCATTATGGATTGATCCAGAACCTCATTACAGTCTGCTCTGACAGCTAAGCTGTTCTTTATACTCCTTTCTCAGTTTTACCTGCTCCAATTTTCTTTACATATGGATGAACATTCATAAACTTTTCCTGAGCTTTTAAAATTTCATCAATTATTGTTGATAATACATATATATTGTTGATATACCTCTGCTGCCCAGTGAGGTAAGAAAAATCTTTGCATTATCTTAATGAGATCTGGACATACTGGTACTTCTACAGTTTGGAAGAGAACGGTAAATTACATGGGTAACATCTGTAAATTTCTTCTACATCAACAGAGAGAAATAGCCTTTTCCAGGGCCTTCTAAGTAGGCTATAAAATAATTTCTCTATTTTTTTTATTAGGCACGGGAATTTTTGTTTTAGCTGTTCAGCAGTTTATTGGATTCTCACCAGATCAGCAAGATGTAAAGTGAAATGCTATGCATGACAAATTTTAATACCAGTGATAGGATTATGTAACAATTAAATTGCATGATCTTTCTCTCTCCAATGGCCTTTGAACCTGTCTTTCAAGCTATTTGTTGTTATATTTTGGCAGTTCATTTATACGGCAACAATATCAAATTGAAGAGTAGAACTACTGGAGTGACTACAGCAGTAAACAAGGGAAGAACCATGAGTGTCATCTATCTTGACTTCTGTAATGCTTTTGATATGGCAACACCCTTTCTCTAAGTTGGAGAAAGATGGATTTGATGGGTGGACTGTTTGGTGGATGAGGAATTGGTTGGATGGTTACGTCAAGATAGTAGTGGTTAACAGCTCAATGTCCAGACAGAGATTGGTGATGAGTGGTCCCTCAAGGGTCTGTATGGGGATCAGTACTGTTTGGCCCAGAATGACAGTCGTATCCTGGACTGCACCAAAAGAAGTGTGGCCACCGGGTCAGGGGAGATGATTCTGCCCCTCTGCTCTGTTCTGGTGAGATCCCACCTGGAATACTGCATCCAGCTCTAGTGTCCTCAGCACAGGAAAGACATGGATCTGTTGGAGTGAGTCCAGAGGAAGGCCAGAAAAATTATCACAGGGCTGACACGAGGACAGGCTGAGATAGTTGGGATTGTTTAGCCTGGAGAAGGGAAGGCTCTAGGGAGGCTTTGTTGCCATCTTTAAATACTTGTACAGGACATAGAAAGACAGGACTTGACTTTTTAGCAAGGGCAGCTGTCCATAGGACAAGGAGCAATGGTTTTAAACTAAAAGAGGCTAGATTGAGAGTAGATACAAGGAAGGAATTTTTTATTATGAAAGTGCCGAAACACTGGAACAGGGTACCCAGAAAGATGGTAAATGGCCCATCCCTGGAAACATTCCAGGCTAAGTTGAATGGCCTCTGAGCAACCTGATCTAGTTGAAGCTGCCCGTGCTTGTTGGAGGGGAGTTGGACCAAATGACCCTTAAAAGTCTTTCCCCCAACCCAAACCCTTCTAAGGTGATTTTATGATTTTAAGAAAAAAAAGGGAGTTAAAAAGTAAACAAAGGGGTAATCACTGCTAATTAGTGGCCCTTCCTGATACTGGCTCCACTCTGATAAGAAATTATTGTGATGCCTAGCCAGCTACAAAATGCCACTTTTAGCCGTTTTCATGGCAGAACTAAATAATTTCAAGTCCTTCATATGTGAAGTCCACCTCCTTGTTAGTTTGAAATGAACTTGCTTTTCCTCACTGATACACAGAGAGTTACATGCTCTAAGTGTTATTACTACTGTAGAAACTGAAGCATAAAATTAGAAAAGTCTTTCTGAGATTTGCATTTGGATGATTTAGTTCTCTGCTTTTGGTCATGTTTGCATGCTTTCTGTAACCATAAATTATTTAGATTTCCTGGACAAAAAAAAAGTAAAAATCACTGACATACAATAAAAGAAAAATTAAATTTATATTGAAAAATGAAATATATAAACAAAAAATGTAAGATACATCCTGGGTTTTTACTCAGTCTTTCTATTTTTCTGTCACTGGAGCTGAGGATCATTTGAATGACCAAGTTTAGGTCATTCAAACCCACAAAATTTAGGGGGAAAATACCCCTTCTAGACTTCTAAAAGGCTTTTAGACTTTTTTGCAGAATCAAGAACCCTTAATGCGCTTTAGAGTCTTCCTGTATCAAGCCTTGGGAAACCCAGGCTGACAGTTTGAAGCAACAGGTACACTTCAGGCTCTGGAGTTAGAGGGGAGGGGAGGAGTTAGTCTGGAGGGGAGGGGAGGGGAGGGGAGGGGAGAGGAGGGGAGGGGAGGGGAGGGGAGAGGGTTCCTTGCCTTGGAAATGAAGGCATTTATTCAGGGAAAACATTTGTATATTGCACGTCTATTTTAATCTTTTATAATCTTACTAATAGTGTGCCAGTTAGTATTAAATCTGATGTATGACAGCTATGGCACTATGAAATGGAATCAGATTACTAATGTATTTCTTATAGATCATGAAACTACTTTTTTATGAGTTCATTGAACTGCAATACTAAAATTTCAGAGGGAAAGGAGTACAGCATCTTCTGACAAGTAAGATTAGAAAGAAGCAGCTGCCCACCTGAACAGTTTATATCAGAGGTATTTATTATATAATATACTAGGAATATTTTTTAATTCTGCTATTTCCCACAAATATGATTCTCCTGTTGTTTGGCACAGTGGAAAAATGCTCTTACACATTCTACAGTGCCATTTCTATGACAAAAAATTGAATTAGAATACCAGCAATTGTGACACAAAATACCCTATCTGTTTATGCCTCATGACACAGTTTATTGCAGGGGATCCCAATGTATCAGTTTTTGAAACACTAGACAGTATTTCTGCATTGTGTGGTGACATGCAGCTGTATCAACTTTTAGGGGCACTTCAGTGCGTTGCCATAACTCAAAATTATCTTTGGCATCACCAATTATTATACCATATTTAGCATTTACCTCACCGATGCCAATGCAGAGAGAAAAAAGTCTATTACAGAAGGTAGAAGACCCAGTACAATTTAAGAAGAAATAACCCCAAAGAGTTTGTCAAATTTACACATGAAGTAAAAAGGGAAATAAGGACCTTAAAATAAAAAATCTCATGAAGAGCAGAACACTATTTTTTTGCCTTCTTTTGTCTCTTAGACTAACCCATAAAACTGACCCAAATTTTCTCAAAGATTTTCATGATGCTTCACACCAATTCCCCTAAGCAATACCTTCGTGTCCCCAGTGCTTCCTGTGTATTTAAACTCAGCTTCCACTCCTTAACCAAAGCATCCTTCACAGTGTTTTGGTCTGTCACCTGGGAAGAACCAGAGCCTGCCATGGCTGAGTCTGACCTTTCTGCATGCTGATTGATCAGTTCACTGCAGGTTCCGCTTGCCCAGTCACTTGTTTCCAACAGAGATTGTCAATGGCCAAGTTTTCCTTGCCTTAACCTCAAGTTAAGCCTCTCTCATCCACTTACAAAATGTTTAAAATTTTATTGGAAACCACCACAAGTTACTCTGACAGATGGGCAATGTGATCATGCGACAGGTGGACAAAAATGCTGTACAACCCAGTATAAAAGAGAGTTGAGAGGTAATTTGGCAGTTGGCAATTTCTCTTTTGCATGACATTCATCACTTCACAGTCTCGTATGGCACAAATAGAGATTCCAGATGCTGGAGTCCCAGAGTACTCCTAATCTGGGCTACTTTTGTATTAGAAGATTGTTCTTTTAAGCAGACAAATTGAATGAAGTTCTTTATAAAGAAATAGGAAGGAAAGAGAAGGTCATGTGCTGTAAGACTATACAAGGCTTACAAAAATGCTTAAACATGTTTGAAAAATTTTTTAAAGAGATTACAGCCAGTTGATCAAATTTTATAAAAGCCCTGATCTGTTTGATTTGTTGACTATGAGCAGTGCCTTGGGATATCTCTGTGTAATAGTCCATTTCAGGTTGTGGAAATTCAGCTTATCAGATCTTCTGGAAAATAGATTTTAAATAATCAATCTTGAGGACCTGCCAGCTCTCTCCTTTGTACTGTGTAAGCATCACTCAAGTTTGTCTTTTAGTCCATCTTGTTTCTGGCAGTCCTTTCTATGATATAAAGAGACATGACGTGTCACAGTAGGACACAAAAAATTTATTCTTAAAAAAAAAAATTAAAAAAAACACTACATCCCTTAATATGAAATTCTTATTTTGTCTTCTTCATCATCTTTGAAATTTACATCAAACCTATTAAAAGGTGCATCAAACAATGAAGGAAAGAACATTCTTTTCAGAAAAATTTCCTAATCCATCTGCAAAACATTATGCACTGATTAAGGTATGCCACTGTGGTTTCTCCTTTTTGTTTGGTTATTCAGACATTACAAATCATTAAATTTATATGTGACTTATATGTTGCATTTCTAGATATTTTAGATATTCAAAATTGTTTTGATATATTGAAATAAGTATTAAACCCAACATATGATGTCTGTAACCAGTTTTCACTGATGAAATCAGTGAAAAATTCATTAGGTTACTCTGGATCACTCTGAAATAGTCTCAAATATCTTTAATGGTTTTATACTGGCAAAATCTATTGAAATTCTGTGGGTGTTTTGTGGCTAACCTCTCTTGGAAATATGAGATCTAATTTCATTGTCTTTTGTTCTAATCCAATGCAGAGATGTCACCCTCCCCATTAAGATCATCAACATTGTTATCAATATCTGTTCATTGTATTCCCACAAGATGGGTTAGTAACTACCTTATACATGGTTATATAAGAGTTTAAAAAACCTTTCTTAGGGTCATTCAGTGGTTGAGAACTGGGCTTTTGACTGACAGTTTCTTTGTGTAACTAGGTGGCTACACTTACTCACCAGTCTTAAATTCTATCATCCAGTCAATGACAGTGACAGCCAGTCACACAGACAGTAGTTCCAGACAATACTTGCTGTTGGAATTACTTGGTTGGGTATGGTTGGGAACTCCTCTTGCACAGTTCAGGATTCTGGAGCCATCTCTGAGGCATCAATTTATATGTTCACAGAAGTATTTAGGGTGGAAAAGACCTTTGACTCCTGGTCTTTCCAATATTGAGGTTGAGTACCTATTCCTGACAGGCAATTTACACTACATAGAATATATATATACATATTTACACAAGAACAGAACTCACAGATCACTCATATGAATACACAGAATCAATGGTTCATCCTGCTTCCAGCTCTGGCTGAGTGGGAAGTCTGCTAGAGGGAATGTAGTTGTCTGTGTAAAAGATACTGGCAGCTACTGGGCTCGTATACCCAGCCTGAGCAGTTGCTCTCCCTAGATCCCTGGCTCCCCAGATCGTAGCACACTCACACACCCTCCTTCATCCCAAGCCACTTCCTGCCAGCTCATTCAGCTTGATCTTCACTAGTGGTCACACACTCACTTGCATACCTGCACTCAACTCCAGTTGGTGACACCACATACACATACATGGAGACGAAGTGAAGAGTGTCTTACTAGAAAATATTTGAAAGAATTTAACAAGCAGAAAAGAAAGACTGCAGTGATCAGGCCCAGGGCATGGCCAGAAAGAGTACTGATCAGCCCTTTTTTATATGCAAATAGCCTCCTCTATTCCCCCATCCCTCTATTTCCCCTGTTTGTTTCTTCCCAAATCACCTAAATCCCTCCCTTTTCCCACCTTTTCTTCCTCCCTGGAACATGCCTTAATAAATTTTGTGCAATCCCAACAGGTTTTTCCCCTCCCACATTCTGTGTCCCACACCTCTTGGCAGGAAGTCCCTTTAGTTCAAACAATGATACTGATATCTGGTCCTAATGATTCATTGTGGTGGGTTTCACACCTGGACAATGGGGCTGAGGGTTTGTTAGGACAATCCCGTGAGTGGAACAGGCAGGATGCTTTCTTTTTGGAAGCCTGTGATTTGGATTCCCTGTCTGGCATTGTGCCCATGTTCCACTCTTGGTTTATGCAAATGAACTTTTGATGGGCTGATGGCTCCCTGGCAATAGGCCTGAGAGCATACACATCATGTTCTCTGCATTCCAGATTTTGAAATTCAGATCCCATGTCTGACATTATCTATTCATTAGAGAACCCTACAAAATTCCCTGAATTGCTGGTTTGCTTCATTGGTCAGATGAGGCACTTAATTTAGAAGATATTGTCTCATTCAGACATTGCACTTGTGTTGTCTGGTGAACAGGAAAATAGCTGACAGGAAAAAAAAATCCCAACAAAAATCTGTCTCAGAACTATCTCCTTCTGGAAAGAAAAATGGTGTTTCTGGGGAGAAATTTCCACCTCCTCCTTGCCATACATGTCCTACTCCTCACGTGGAGAGTTCCTACACACTTTCCATCAAATAATGCTTTTCATCTGCTAGCATACACTTGATCTAGGTATGTTATTCCCAATCTGGGAATCAGGTGAGGAGACTCGTAGAGTAATGAGAGAGGACACTTCTCAATTTTTATAAGTACTGTTTCCTTCTATTCTTGTGGCTCTTAAAGTCCAAATGGCTTATGAGTATATAAGGGTGAGTTTGAGTGGTGGAATAGAGAGAGGAAGCATAGCCCTAAAGTCTCCCATGGAGACAAGGAAAGATTTAGTTATATTTTTCATTCTGAGGATTTGATTCCATGCTGATAAAGGCCACCACCCCCCCAACCTGAGAAACAGGAAGAAAGTGAGATTTCGACTTCATGTGGCAGGTTTGGTATCTTTTAAGGGTTTGTGGCTTGGTTTTTTGTTTGTTTTTAGTTTGGTTTGGTTAGGTTTTTTATACTTATTGACACATAAGTCAGAACTGTGAGAGTTTATCTGTATGTAAAAGGGCATAAAAATAAAAAACAAAATACAAAAAGAAGAGCAGAATAAGTTTATTCTTTTCCATAGTGGAAATTGGCAAATAAAGGAAAGAATATCTCCCTCTCCCCTACCCCATGGTAAAAAAAGAAAAGTAAAAATTAATATAAACAATGGTAAACCTTTTTTCTTCATTTTAACTCTGCTGCTCAAGAAACTAAAAGTGTAACTGTATAAAAAGGAAAGACTATTGGATTAGAAGATGGGATTTTCTTGTAAACGTTCAATTTAATCCTGCTTCCCAGAGGAGCAAGAACAGAAGTATTTGTTATAAAAGTTGCAGTTTCAACACTGTTTTAATATGGATAAGAGTAGCTTCAGACCATTATCCAATTGACAAAAGACAACTACCAAAATCTGCACACTGAACAGATAGAATAAACATATTTTGTTACTTAGCTCCAAGTTTTTGAACCAAAGTTGTCACCTGATGCCTAGTTTTAGAAGTCTGGAATGCAGACATCTTTCTCTCTGCCAGTTGTCTAGACTCCTTTTACTATCAATGTTGAGAAAAAAGAACTTTTAGAGTGTAATTAATATGACCCAGTTTAAATGTCTTCACTGTGATAAGAGGAATGACAACTTAGAATTGTCTTTTTTATATTGACTATGGAAAGACTTCAGACAAGTAGCTCAGATGTGGATGTCTACCTGGTAGACATGCAATAAAAAGTCAGATGAAACTTCTCTCAAATGTCTGTTTAATCAAATCATCTTCCAGACATATAGCACCTAGATACTTTGTTCTTTAAAAACATAAACCATTATTTTTTAAAACAATGAATGTGATCCAAGTGAAGATGGGATCTTGTCTGTACATGCTGTGTAAAAATGCATAAAAGAGGGGAACAGCTCTGATATAAAAAACCGTAGGTTTTCAACAATTCATACAAAACTGTTATTTGAAATATGCTAGCCTGAATGAATACACAGGGAAGTTTAATCCGGTCTCTTAAAGTAATATGTTTGATGAGGGTTAAAAGAGAAGGAATTGAATAGCAAGTGGAGATAATAAACTCTCAAAGTTCCAAGTTACCATTTGTAAGTGGGTCTAGCTAGAATTCCACAACATTATGTCATAAGTACTTTAAAATATAGAAACAAAAAGTCTGGGCAGAAGATGTCTCAGAAGCTGAGGAAGAAGGAAGAAGATTGTTTTCCTTGGAATCTGCCATCTTGTATCCTTTAAACTAGTACAGTGTTTGGAACAATGACACTCAGAAATAAGCACAAACTTACTTGGTTTTATTTCTATGAAGACAAATAACTGAGCCAACACTTCATTATGTAAGTCTGGCAAGTCTGTAACTGTAATCCTAAAACTGAATACCTTCATTCGTATGTATTCCACACAGTTAGTAACACTAGAATATTTTCATTTGAGTGAAATACTATGATGCAGAGCAACATATGCAAAAAAGCCCCAACTATCAACAACCCAACCATGGTTCCATGCATGTCACACAGGAGATATTATTTTCAAAAGGTGTGCATGCTGTCCTTGAACAGTGTTCTGTTCTGAGGCTTCATGTACCCAGAACTGGGTTGGAAGAGGGTTCTACAATTGCACTTCCTTTGCAGCTGTTCTTTGGAACAGCTTTTGGAACACCTTTTGGAAAGTGCAATATTTAAGTCCAGTCTCCTCTTTGCTTATGTTTCTTAAATACTGGGCTTCTCGAGTCTGCTTCTGTAGAGCACTTAATTTAATGGAGTATGAATTCTCCTGGAGCGTTAAGGATTTAAGTTGCAATTATCACAGGCTGAATGCTGTTTTTCAAAATTCTTTTTCCAATTGGCTGGTTGGAATTTCGATAGTAATATTACCATATTCATGCCCAAGTCCCCCATGGAGCATTTACGTCTTTGCTAGCCATTTCTTTAGCACTCCTTGTTAATACAACAGGGTTCTGTATACATATTATATGTTTAAAATTCATACGATTTTGAGCATATTTTCAAAAATCCAAGTGCACAGGCCCCACATCATGTTTTTCTCTCTTTTATTCCAAAACATTCCTCATGTTATGGGGGAGATATAACCACTTAGATGCTGGCAGACACTACCAGTTCAGCTATCCAGCCTTTTCTTATCTCATTATGTCATAATTCCTTTGTGTCAAATGTCATGCTTTCTACAAAGGGGCCACCATCCCAATGGCATTCAAGATAAATCATAGAGAGTATAGAAGATGACTAACGTGTCAAAACATGTATAAAAAGACTATGCAAAAAGGCCAGCTTCCAGAGCACTCTTCCTTACCTTGTCCTTGGAATCAGACAGTGAGGTGAAAACATTTCTATTAGATGTTAAACAGATGCCAAAGGAACAGAGACATCTGTTAGAATACTAACAGCTCACAATAACATGATATTTCACTAAAAGATTATTTGAACCTGAAATCTGCTATATCATTTGCTTGACTTAAGGAGGTGAAGATCCATTACAGCCAATACCAGCGTTTCAAGTTCAATAAAGATATGAGATCATACTTTTACACAGAAGAAACTATAGGCTCCAACTTTACATTTAGAAAAAATATCACTTCCTTATTAATAGCCATTAATTAACTATAAATTAATATGCATATCTTAAAGTAAGTACTTTTGAATTAAGTCATGTCCTTAATTGTTTCAGATGTGGAGTTCTAAAATTTTCTTTTTAACCCTATTTCCAGCTGCAGTACTTAATATCCAAATAGTGAACAGTCCTTTCCTCTGCAGAGTTGAGGTTTTGTTGTCATTTCATAAAATAATTAGATTTAATTAGATTCTAACTACAATGGGCTTTCTTTGTGAGTAAAGTACCCGACAATGTGTTAACTGTCTGACAATGTATCCAGATTTTAATATCTTCCAACAGCAATTTGTTAGCATTTCAAAGGACCCAATGTTTGACCATACAGCAATGTGCAATTCTGAAGAGATTCTCTGTGACCAATAATTGCCAAACATGAAACAAAGTTTCTCACATTTAGATGCAAACCACACTGCTCTGCTATGAGATAGGAAGAAAATGAATAGGAATCCTTCCTCTGTGACAGGAACCATGAACAGATGTTCTTGTTGATAGTGACCTTTAACTTAAAAGGCAATTCTGTGTTTTACCTCTGGGATGCTTCTGCAGTTTGTGACCTCTTCTTTCTTTTCAAGAAAGAAAATCCATCACTCCTATGAAAATTCCCATTTTCCAGGTTAGAAGCCTACATTGTTCCACCAATGTACTTAAGAGCTGGAAATTCTGATCAGTACCTAGAATATTTCTTTTCAATAGTGTGAAAATTAATACACATTTTCCTCTTCTAAATACATTATCAGCTGGGATAGACAAATTTGTGGAGGACAGCTTTGCAGCTTTGTATGGTAGCTTTTGATTCTTGTGTGACCTATTCAGACAGTATGATAGAGCAGCAGATATTTATAAATAAATCTTCATGCAACCATTTAAGGACAGTTTAGCCAGGGGGAAAGGCACAGAAAACTCTCTTCCAAACCATTTTCTGGTAAAACTTCTTAAATAATTTATGACAATTATGTAATACAAGTTTCCTTAGCAAACTGAAGATGATAATGAATGCTATAATAATTTTTAAAAAATACTTTCAGGATTATGTCCTGCTTCTTTTTTAAATTTATTTCCCTTGAATTTTCACAGAAGAGTGTAGACTATATTCTTTTTATCAACTTATGTATCTTGCTAAAATATCTGTCAGCTATGAATCCATTTTCAGTTACGAAATTATAAAGTCTAAAATCCCAAACTCTTTCCTCAGTTCTGAGATGTTTTACTTTATATAACTAAGGAAAAATATTGTATCTGTGAATGTCATAAGAATTTCAGAGGGTAAGGTGACTTAGCATTGGCACAGACTGCCCAGGGAGGTTGTGGAGTGTCCATCCTTGCAGCTATTCATGAGTTCTCTGGCCAAGAGCACAGGCAGCCAACTATAGGTGACTGCCAGATCAGGGAGCTTGAACCAGATGCCTGCAGAGATCCCTACCAGCCTCAGCCATTGATTTTATGATTATGTGAATATCTGTGACAAAGAAACAAATTGTGTCAGACATTATGTAGCATGAACTTTATGAGGTGATAAATTCCAATTTTGATAATATTCTTCTGCTTACTTAAAAAAAGTTTTTATTTTCAATCCCAAACAAAATAATCACACTGCAGAAGTATTTGAATGATTCTTATCTGCACAAATATTAGTACAAAACACTACGTTCATATCCAAATATGAATATGACAATTACAAGGTTAAGAGAAATAATTAATCTGATAGCTTTGTGAAAGAGAAATTATGCTACTTAACCCACTTGCTAGTAAGTCAAGGAAAAGAATAAAATTTCATTATTCTTGTACAGAACACTGTCTTAGATCATTTTGCAAGGAAGTGAAAAAAAATTGTAAATTATTATTATTGAGACTTCTGTAGCTGTAAGTATTTGATTTTCAGAAATATGTGTCTATGTTTCTTCTCAGGTTCTCTATTTCTTAAACCCATTTTTTAACCCTTTAGTCACTCATTGTTCTTTCTTGATTACCCTTCTAAGAAATTCACCACATTGTCTTTAAATCTAGAAAGAATTGCTGTTCCATCCCCTTCGTTTGAGCAAATCACAATGTTAATTAATGAGAAAATTCCTATGACTCTTTTTACTCCAGTTCCAAAGGTTGCTGCAGAACTGGATAAACTTTTTATATTACTGTGTATCTTTTGTTGCCTTAAGGAGTGAGGAAAAAAACTTCAGGCAACTTAATAGGAGATAAGGTAAGTGAGCAGGAGCTTTAATGAGCCACCAGGCTCCAGGAATACATTCACACAGGAATCCCTCATTTAGACCCACGTTACAAGATTTTATAATAGTGTCCATCCAATCCCATTCTGTTATTTCCCCCAGTCCTGCCCCGTTTTGCCCCTGGCACACCCCGTTGGGAATTAGGTCTGGGGGCTCAGGACCCTCCCTTCATCGTCGTTGTCTTCTTCACAGCACATCAGGTCCTTGGAGGCCTTCCAAAGCTTCAGATTTGGAGGTCCTTCTGTCCCTGTCTTTATCTTGTGGTACAGGCTT
>JAWWMO010000043.1:15370819-15388328 GCA_035047845.1 Dendrocincla fuliginosa
GAACTCATGGCCTCAGGAATACCATGTGAGCTCTTTTCCAAACACCACCGCTTCAAAACATGCAGAGTAAATTAATCTGAAAGGCGTCCCTTTCATGTCATTCCCGGCTGTATCCAGCCAACCCCCTGAGCCACTCTGCCATGTCTTACCAAAGCAAACAAGGGACAACAGCCTGTCCCTCCCAGGTGAAAAACCCTTTCACCCATGGGCTTGGAACATGACTCTTGCAACATCTGGGCCCAAGTCATTTCATCTCCCAGCCCGCTGTAAACCAGGGAGAAACTCCCTTTTGCAGCTGCATCCCTGCAGCTCAGCTACCCCAGCAGCTCATGCTGGTACCCGGTTCCCATTACTGGTCTTGTCTTCCTTCAAGCAGGACTTGAGGTTCGATCCGGTCCAGGAGAATGTGGGAAGGGAAACATCTTCTCCCCCCACCTCAGGAGAGCAAGAGAGGGAAACCCCCCTTTGCAAGCAGAGCTCTTCTGAGCTATTCCCCCGCCCCCTTCAGGAGGGGAACAGCAGGCAACACACCAGGCTGGGCAGCAGGGTGTGTGTGTGTGTGTGTGTGTGTGTGAGAGAGAGAGAGAAATGTCAATAAAGTGTAGGAGTTAGAGAAAGCAGAAAAGCCTCATCTACGTGGCAGCATACTAATTTTATAATTCTACTTAATTATCATATCTAAAGGTTGTATCCAATCTAAGATATGTCCATAATGGTTGATGGTGTGAGTACTTCATGCTCAGATCTGTTTCTAGCTCCTTTGAGAAGTAATAAAACCAGGGCACAACCAGATGATAGAGGCTTGCCAAACTGAATTTCCCTTTAGAAATACCATGTTAAACACGCCTAAGGTGGCTTATGATAATACTGTAATGTAGATAGCAATTATTATAGACTTAGGACTACCCTGCAGTGTTTATTTACTGTTTTCTATGGAGAAAAATTGAATTTTCTAAGAAATCTATGGTAAAATAGGGTTTTGATTTAGAGCATTGAACTAACTATTTGTTAAAAGCAAATCTGTGTAATGCAGAATTACAGACAACAAAATTTTCTTACACTCACAATGGTTTTCATAATTATTCCCTCTATTCTGACAAGCCAGTAGCATACCTGATAGGTCTTTCTTAGCTCTCTACCTATGATAACACCTGACTTTCTGTGATGTTAACTATAGAAATACATTTTGGTTGGATAGAACTCCTTTTGAAGCAGTTGAGACTGCAGAAATTTCCTCAGTATAATTAATAGATAAGACCTATATGATGTACCCTTGAGGCTGAATGCTACAAATCACACATATAAGCTACATATGATAGCCCTTTGATGAAAGATGCAATAAATTTTTTCTCTTTCTGCAGAGACCCTCAAATGAACATCTCTGAGTACAATGTTTTATAACATTTTTCACCCAGAAACACTCCAGATTACAACTTCTCTGTGTAGTCTGTTTCAGTGTTTCACTACTGTCATGGTACAAATTGTCCCTAATATCAAATTGCAATTTCCCTTACTCCAATCCTCCTAGGGAATGAACCCAATGGTTTTCCAGATCCTCCTTCTTACTCTTCTGGAAAATGAATGTGAAGATGAATTTGTCATCATGAATGTCTCTTGATTGACATGCCTTTTCAGAGGTGGTGAACACAGTCACATAATTATATTAACCAGTTTTCTCAACATGCTCAGGTGCATTTCTTGTGGTTCCAGAATTTTTTAATGTGTCCATTTTGCTTAAGTGATCTCTAAGTCCATTTTGTTCCTGAGGGGGTGGTGCATCCTTCACACTGACTCTGACAGTTCCCTTATTGTCCTGAGATGTCTGAAGCCAGGCCTTAATTGTTAAAGATAGAGTAGCAAAAACCATTTTCCAGGTTCTCTGTCATTAGGCTCAATGCCTCACACTTTCCTTAGGCTTCCTTTTGCTGGCAAAGTACTTTTAGAAATCCTTTGCCAGCTTTCCCATCTCACTCTAGTTTCAGCTTCATCTGAGCTTTGCCTTTCTTAACTCCTTCCCTGCATGCACATCCCTGCTTCTTCCTTCTGCATATACTTTGTTTTTTTGAACTTTAGCTCAATCATGAATTCCCCATTCATCAGTACTGGCAGCACTGGCCCTCTATCATGGTTACTTGATGTTCTGTGCATCAAAATTGATGACTTGTGTGCTTTGAAGAGCTTTTCCTGAATATCAACAAGCTCTTCCAAGCCTCTTTGCTCTTCAGAGGAGTTTCCAATGAGGTGCTGTTAAGCATATCCCTGAAGAGACTGAAATCTTATTTCCTAAAGTCCATGTTTGTGATACTAATATTGACTTGCTCACTTCTCTTAGGAACTTAAACACCCCTATCTTGGGAACATCGGTTCCTGCCATCAAATTTGTTGTTGACCTTAACTGCCTTTAAAAGGAAGAATCAGTCATTCCTCAATCATTAATAGCAGTTCCCAGCTTACACCTTGTGCCAAGAAATAAACCTTGGTACCTTGATGATCTCCAGAAATCTGCACTGCTTTTACTCTCCAGTATTGCCCTTCCCTCTGTGAGAACTCTGGCCTGTAATAGTAAAGCTTCCTGCAGCTGTCGATGCCTCCTCTTCTTGATTAGGCACTCTATAGCAGAAGCGTCCCACAATGTCACACATTCCATGCTGGTTTATACTCTAGTCCTTACCCACAAGCTCTCACATGCTTGTTAGACACTCCAAAGAATGGGTCAATTCACTTAATCTGTTGCTTTGTATAGAGAATGGCTCATCCTCCTGATCTTCCTGGACCGACCTTCCTAATGGAAAAAGCTGAGAAAATTGTACATTCCGAGGAATCAATGAATGGACCTTACTACAGAACATTTAAAGGGATGAATAGCTCTCCATTCAAGTCACATGACATAGCCAAATAAGATTCCATATTTTATTGCTATACTGGTGAGCATAAGATGAAATTTTTATATTATGCAAGAGTAAATGGTATGCTGTTATTGTTACTCAGTGTTTGTGGCATTTGTAAAAGTTTCCACTCTTCAGAACATGGTTTCTAACGCATATGTATGGAAGGGCCTCACACTAGGACTGAGAAAATTCACCAGTTCTATTAGATTGGTGTCTTAGAAGGCATGTAAGATGACACAACAATATTAGTGTCATGGTTTAACTCCAGACAGCAACCAAGTACCACTCAGATGCTCAATCACTTCCGTTTCCCCGTACACTGCCCAGTGGGACTGGGAAAAAAAATTGGGAAAGAAAGGAAAATAAAACTGTTGTAGTGAGATAAGCACAGTTTAAAAATTGAAACAAAGTAAAATATAGTAGTAGTAATAATGATAATGATGATAATAATAATGATTATGATGATTATGATGTGGAGAAAGTGAGATAAAATACAAGAAAAACAAGCGATGAACCCACCAACGAATGCCAAGCCTGTCTCCAAGCCACAACTGGCCCCTCTTCAGGGTAATTGCCCCACTTTATATACTGAACATGATGTCCTAAGGTAGCGAATACCCCTTTGGATGGTTCAGGTCAGCTATCCTGGCTGTGCTCCCTCACAACTTCTTGTGCAGGTCCTCACTAGCAAAGTATGGGATGTAGAAAAGTCCTTGAGTTACAGTCAGCACTAAACAGCAACCAAAACATCAGTGTGTTATCAATATTATTCTCATATTGAATCAAAAACATAGCACTGTACCAGCCTTTAAGAAATTAATTGTATCTCAGCTGAAACCAGTACAATTATGTAGTCATGTTAAAGAAGAATATGACTATCTTTAGAATAAATATCAAGTGCATTTTTTCTCCTTATTTGATTTTCCACAGAACACTCAGTTTTTCTGTGTAAATTACAGCTCATGCTTGTCTTCTGCATTCAAAAGGCAAAGCACAGACGGTATAAACAGGGAAAGATACAATTAGAGACTTGACATCTAAGACCTCACTATTGATATTTTAAGCTCAGAGGAGACAATGCCTCCTGTACACCAGTATCTCTCACTTGTTTTTCTTGCCAGCTATGTACTCTAAGTTGTCAGTTTTGACTCAGAAAGAGAATTGCAGAATGTTTCCTATCCCAATAGTCCTACTATTAATGATTAACTGTAATATTATCTTCTGTCTCCACAGAAGAGGACAAGAGTTGCTCTTGATATTTACTACAGAAGCAGCAGAAGTATCTCTTCTCTTGAAATTGAGATTTTCTCATTTCTCCTTCTTTTTGTCATGAGCATGTAAAAAGCACGTTTTCTGTACTACTTCAGAGAGGACCAGTGTGATTTGAACAAGAGCAAAACTACAACACACTGTTTAGAAATGCTTGCATAAGATAAATGATAAATATACTCTAACACTGGAGAAAAAAAGGAATTAAGGCTGTAATAATTTATAGCAGTTCACTGAGAACATTTCTCAGGCTTAAATATTTTTCTGTCCCAAGATTAATTAAATTATGATTACACTAATCTATTCCACTCAGGTATTTATTTTGAGTCCACGGGCATTTAAGGGAAAATTAACATGTTTGTGTAAAAGTAAAACATTAAGAGTGTAAAAGTTTATGTGTAAGCTTTCTCTTTCTCATGCAGCAAAGAATAGATAATTGTTGATAAAATTTTGACAAGAGTTAATGAAATTTGTATGAGTTTCTAATTCAAAGTATATTAATGTGCCACAGTGGAAGTGCTCTTTAAATATTAACATTCTGAAAATGTATTCAAAAGGGTATGGTACATCTAAAAATAATTTAATCACCTAAAGTTAACAATGAAGATGTGTGCTATGGCAGTTTAATTGTAATGTGTACTGTGCTTTTCAGCCCTACAAGACACTTAGGCCCAATCTGCTATCATAGGAGACAGCTCCCACTAAAAGCCACTTGCAAAACATGGTTTCTGAAGGGAAAGCCACAGCGAACAGCAGCAGAAAGGGCTAAGCAGCAGTGTGGTAATACTGAACCACTACTGTGATGATCTTCTGAGAGCTGGCAGAATTTGTGTCTTTTCCTTTTTTCAGATAAGCAAAAACACAACCTGACAGCCACATGAGAAAACCAGCAAGATCATTGGACAACTAGGGGAATGGTCTTTTAATTGAGTAAGGAAAATACTGAATCATTTGTGAACAGTACTAAAAGCTACAATTTACAGAAAGTAAGGAAATTTTTAAAGCTTCAGTAAGAATGGATCAGAAGACTGATCATTCTTCCTTACCCTCACAGGTTGGGTAGTTCTTCCTCACATATCTTTTCAAACTGCTTAGATGCTTCTGCATTGTGCTATAAAGGATATGCCTCACCAGAAAAAATTTGCAAATTGAGTCAACTCTTTGTGGGATTAAGATCAGTTTACACATAGCTCAGCATGGTTATTCATACATGAGGCCACTACTGAAGAGATTTTTACTGAGACAGAGAGGAACAGAAGCGGATGAAGCCGCAAATTCTATTGATGGGCTGTAAAGCTATGGATATTGGGGCAACACACCCTTACAATTTTTTGGAGGAAAAAGGTGGAGGACTCATATTCTTTCTAACAATGTTTTTGGAAGTCTGGAGATAGGTTCTATCTAAGCAGAAAATATATTCCAGGCATATAGCCAAGGCAGAGAATGGCAGAAGAGACAACCAAGGGGAAAATGAAGAGAGACTGTAAGAGTGCAGAGTCCAAGAGAGGGGAATTTAATTAGCAGCAAGCCATTATGTAAACATTTAGATGGAATTGGTGAATATTCAAAATTTAGTTTCTCATCAAAAAATGAATAGGAAGTAACAGTTAGACTACCAACAGCTGCTGAACAGGCAGCTAGAGATAAGGAAAAAGCATCTTGATAGAGAAGATAAGCATAAAATTGGAAGTTAAAAACCAGTAACTGATATGGGAACTATAATTGGTTTCTTAATATTTTTTTACTGCCTTTCTGCTGGGAGCTGTTTTCCTTGGTGGAAAGAGATAGTAAAACTAGCATTCTCCAAAATGTTCTTTATTAAACAAAAAATTTACAATGTGTGGGAAAGAGATGTTACAAAACTTGTGATCAGATACAGAAAAGCACAAGTCCATTCCAGTTTAGCAACCCTGATAAGCACACAGGTGAAATAAATAGGTATTTAACTGCTTTTACTAACGGATATTTGTACAAATTCAGTGCTTTTAAAGACATTTGGCTTTTAAGCACCTGGGGCATGGATTCATTGGAGCTTCCTACACATGCCAACATACTGATTTTTGCTATAGTAAACATTTCTATCAAATGCATGTGTCTCATTGAGAATTTTTTCTAAAAACTGCAGTTAAACTTCAGATTTTCTAAAACATATATGAATTAACAATAGTAACAGTATAGATGTACATGAACAATGAATGTGCAGTGCCAAGCACAGAATTATCCAACCTTGCAACACACTGATTTTTTTGGGGGGAATAAGAAAAATCTCCCTGCCTTTTCTCAAATTTTCTTTTCAATGGCCCTACATATTCCATAATTTCATAGTAAGAGAGTACATTACCTCCCTCCTATTTACATTTCTCCTGGCTTATATTATAGTTTTCTAAATATACCATGCAATGTTATTTATCTTGGTATACAGATGCAGGATGTTTGCCTAGTCTACTGACTCTGGGATTCTTGCAAATAAATCACTGTTTCAAGGCCAGGTTTAACTGAAGCACCTAAGATTTTTCAATTATACGATGTCTCAATAACATTGTTATGCAGAACAAAGCTGAGTAAATTGACTTCAAGAATTAAAGGAGTAGATTATTGCTTCTCCACAGATGGCCTCCCATAAATCTTTAGGGAAGGAAAATCTATTAGAACAATCAAGATTTGAATGGACAAAAGATATCTAAGATCTAAAAATATTGGAATTTTTATATGACCAATGTTATTTCAGTTTGCTAGTCAAAGGTTCCTCACGAACTATGAAGAAATTCGACAATGAAAAAAAATATTCACATTAAAGTCAATGTCCCTAAATAATACAATTCCAAACTATTTCCAAGGAATACATGCATGAGTATTGAAATCACACAAAATTAGAAGAGTTGCAGTTGACAGAGACATCTGGAGACTGCCTCACTGTGTTCCCAGGCTCACAGCAGGGCCCACCAGAGTGAGTTGCACGATACATTGTCCCCTCAGATTTTGAGTATCTTCAAGAAAGGTAACTCCAACTCCTGGCAAATTGTTCCAGTGTTTGAAAACCCTCACAGTGAAAAACCACAGTGACTCACAGTAAACAAGTAGTTTATTGTGGGGTTTTTTTTGTTCAGATAAAATTTCCTGTATTTCAGTTTCTGCCCATTGCCTCTTTCCTATAATTGGGCACAACTGGGAAGGGTCTGGCTCCATCTCCTTCCTGGCCCTGCTCAAGTATTTATACATGTTGGTAAAAACATGCGAGCCTTTTGTCCTCCAGACAGAACAGTCCCAGATACTCAGCTTCCCCTTGTAGAGCAGCTGCTCCAGTCCCATGATCACCCTTGTGGCCCTTTTGCTTCACTTGCTCCAGCATGTCTGTGTCTTCTCATGTTCTAAGGAGCACAGCACTGGACACAGCACCTCACAGTGGTGAGCAGACAGGAAGGATCTGTTGTGCTGCTGGCAACACTCTCCTTGTTGCATCCTAGAACAGTGGTGGTCTTCTTTGCCAAAAGGGCACATTGCTACCTCGCATTCAACTTCTTGTCCACCATTGAACTTGAGGTCCTTCTCTGCCAAGCTGTTTTCCAGTCTGCCAGACCACAGCCTGAGGTTATTCCTCCCCTAGTGCAGAACTGCGCATTTTCCTTTGCTGAACTTCACAAAATTCCTCTCTGTCTGATTCTCTAGCCCACCTGGATTCCTCTGAGCAGAAGTGAAACCTTGTAATAAATCAGCCCCACTCCCTACTCTCCATTTGGTATTGTTTGTTAACTTAGTGAGGGTGCACTCTGTCCAGTTCAGCTCATAAATGAAGATGTAAAACAGTATTGACCCTGACATCAACCCCTTGTGTACATCATGAGTGACTGGTCTCCAGCTGTACTTTGTGTGATTGTAATCCTTTGAGCCTGATAGTTCAGCCAATTTTCAATCCACCTCACTGTCAGCTTATCCGACCCATACACAAACACTTCACATATCTTTTTTTCCAACTTGTAATAGGAAAAGGAGGAACTTAACTAATAAAGAATTTAAACATCCTCGTATTTGCACCTTTGTCACTATGCAAATTTTTAAATTTTATTCAACGTCCCAATATGTTTGTTGTTTCCTAACTCACTCCTTCTTTTGTAATGTCTGGGGAACAATAATGGTTTCAGACACCCTGTTCTCTTTACATCATTTACAGTTTTGCTCAGGTTGTACAGGGAATATGTATCTGTTTTACAACTTATTTAATTCTTTGGTCTATAATTATTCAATAAAGGAGTACTTTTAAATCAAGATACATAAAGATCATTTGTGGGATACATTGTGAATTACATACGCGAAAATGTGCACCATGAGGAAGAGCTGTAATTTAAATTATCCTGGTTTCAACACTATCATTTAGCAATTTCTGGCAGAAAGTCATGAGGCATTTAGCATCTTGAATAAATAATACAGCATCTTTCCTTCACTGATCTGCCTAAAACAAATATTTCACTACCAGGCAGAAAAAGTACATACTTGCTCTGTTCCTTAGATACTCAGATATCTTTCTATCAGGAAGAAAATTATCTTCATAATCACAAAACTCAATAAAATCAAACTTATACCCTATCCAGGATCCATAGTTTACCCTTGTCATCTCACCCTAAATAATTATTTTCTTTTTTCTCCTTATTCCTTGACAATTATCCATTTCCTATTCACTACATTGACATAGAGACATAAACAACTTTTCACATTATCAAAACTCCTTAGAAGTTATGTGCTTACGAGCAAAATATGAAATAAAAACAGCCAGATGTGTTCCTTTTGTTCTGTCAATTTCACTTCTGGCCAATTAAGAAAATTTAGTTGGCCCAAGGATGAACAAAATATTTTTTATCCCTCATCTACCAAAAAGAAAAAGAGAGGGGTGAATCATCATTATACTTGTAGGTTTGGATAGATTGCAAACATATATGTTAGCATATCTTAAGATAATTTCCAGGCTGGATGCTATAATGCCTTTTTGAATCATTGTGATTGCTTGTGATATTGCAGTGCTGGGAAGTGCCACACAATGAGTGTATAGGACTGAAACCATAGGAAAATACTGAATAAGGTTCATGCAGGAATCAATAACTGCAAATACCTGCAATGTATATGATGCAACTATTAGTGCACATTACTTGTTTCAAAACAATTGGATAAGGAATGAAAATAAAAACTGATACAAAGTAGGAATAGATTTAAACTTTTGTCTCCAAACAACCAATAAAACAAGAAAAAAAAAAAAAGAATTTCAGCTATGCAAGTGCTAAAGTTTAATAAGATTGGGGCACATATGACAAGGACAAAAGACTACCAAGAATTATTGAAGAAGAAGGCTTACTTTTTTACTTTACATTTGGGACCCATACTGTAGAATTATGTGTGGAGAAGAAGCTGTAACAGGAATTGCAAAAACTTTCAAAGATCAGTTGATCAAAATGCCAGTGGACCATGGAAGACAGACTACCTCTCTCAGAGAAGACAGACAGCTTTTAGGGAAGCTATTGTGTTCAAACTTATGGCAAACTATAAAGAATATGTACAGCTAAAATGATCAATTAAATTGGCAATTAAAATGAATTGTTAATGCTGGGATAAAAAAATTCTGTCAGAAAGAACCAAGAAAAGTAGTATATTCTAACTCAAAGAAAAAAATGGTAGAAATAGTGGTATTTTTTTCTTTATTTTCTTTTTGCTCATGGTTCTATTAAATTGTTGTCATAATGAAAAAAATGAGCACAGAAATCTAGGAGGACAGAGAGATTTTTAAAGGTTTCTAAAAACATGTGTTATGAATGACATTCCTTCCTGTTTGAAAATGCAGACCAGACAAAGTTTTTTGAACCATTAGCATTTATAGGAAGATGGAGAGTAATCTATTTCTAGTGGAAGCTAGGTAAGATATTTTTCCTGGACTTGATTTGGAAGAGGAATATTAGTGCCTTATTACCTATTTATTTGTCATTTTACTGAGATACTTCAAATATGCCATGGCCTTTACAATAATTGAAAATTGTATCTGCAATAAAATTTCAAGAAGATTCAAATTTGCATGTGTGTATATATTTCTCTTTCCTTTAAAGTTTTATTCCCAAGACATAGATAGTGTAAGGAGCATTTCCTTTCATAATTTGAAGCAATTCTACAAAACAAGTACTTAATCTATACTATTTGGTATAGAAATAATCATGACCAATATAAGAATCTCACTATTTATATTTCCACAAGAAAAACAGGAGAAGTATAACAATAGGATTAGAAACCAACAACTATTTCTTTCATAAATGCTGTGTTGAAGAAAAGTTATTTTCAGGCTAAGACATTTAAGTACAAATTTAAATGAGAACTGACCTAAGAGAACTGACTGCAGTCATGCTGAAATCATGTGTAGTTAAAAATCTGCCAGTGTTTTAACATTATAGGGGTTCCATGTGAAAGTTCTCTCTGGTTTCAAACTTGGCTTTACTCTCACTGGTAATTCTGTAGAAAAAAGACAATTTTCATAAAGGTTCTAATATCACTTCCATCAGAAACAACCGCAATTTTCTGTTGTCTCAAGTTGTACATGATTGACCTCTCTTTCCAAGGAGGTCAATCAGGATTGTGTATGGGTCAGTTAAAGAAACAAGCCCACATGGAGTGCTTTGGAAAATCACACAATTTCTCCATAACTCATCTAGTTGACTGTGCCCTAAGGTATAATGAAGTAACATAAGGGAAAAGATAATCTACATTCTGATTAAACTGAAGTAGAATTTTGTTTGTTTTCTAAATACATGAGAAGACAGTTTACTATATGAAAGAGAGGGAGAATGGTGGAGAGGACTGGTGAAGAGGAAATAATAATGGTAAGTAGACAAAATAGAGAGAGAGGTTTCTTTCTAGTTTATGTTGACTGTGAGAATGAGTTTTGAAAGAAATTAGAAAATCTCTTGTGTTTGACTCCTCAATACACCCTCATGTGGTAGCTCAGCTCTCTTTGCCTAAAATATGCATAAACCCAGTTTATATCTGGACTTCAACAGAAGGTCAACCAGGAAACCCAGTGTGGGTTATGCTACTTATGTAAAAGATAAATACAAAGAAAAATGCCATACAAATAGTTTTGAATGGCTACCAGTTTAGGATTTTGATATTAAAGTTCATTGCTTTACTGACAAGGGATGCATTTCAAGGTGTACACAGTATTTTACATATGGCACATGTGCTTGACTTATGGCCTTCTTGTTCCTTGCGTTGAACTTTAAATCATAGACTCATACAATTATTTAGATTGGAAAAGGCCTTTAAGATCACAGATTCCAATAATTAACCCAGCACTCCCTAGCCCACCACTAATCCATGTCCCTAAGGACCACATCTGGTAACCTTTTAACACCTCCAGGGATGGTGACCCAAGCACTTCCTTGAGCAGCCTGTTCCAATGCTTGACAACCCACTCGGTGAAGAAATTTTTCTTAGTATCCAATCTAAACCTTCCCTGTTGCAACTTGAAACCATTTCCTTTTGTCTTATCCCTTGTTACTTGGCAGAAGAGACTGACCGCCCACCCCAGTCCACTACAACCTCCTTTCAGGTAGTTGTAGAGAGCGATAAGGTCCCCTCTGAGCCTCTTTTTCTCCAGGCTAAACAAACCTAGCTCCCTCAGCTGTTCCTTATGAGACTTGTGCTTCAGTCCCTTCACCAGCTTCATTGCCCTTCTCTGGACATGCTCCAGCACCTCAATGTCTTGTCCCAAAACTGAACACAGGATTTGAGGTGCAGCCTCACCATTGTCAAATGCAGATCACTGCCCTAGTTCTGCCGGCCACACCAGTTCAGACCCAAGCCAGGATGCCACTGGCCTTCGTGGCCACCTGGACACACTGCTAGCTCATGTTCAACTACTGTTGACCAGGTCTTTTTCCACCAGGCAGCTTTCCAAGCACTCTGCCCTATGCCTGTAGCATTCCATGGAGTTGTTGTGACCTGACTGCCAAACTTTGCCTTGTTTAACCTTCTACAATTGTCCTTGACCCAAAGATCCAGCCTGTACAGATCCCTTGGCATAGTCTTCCTACCCTCCAGCAGATCTACCCTTCTGCCCAACTTGGTGTCACTTGCAAACTGAGGGTGTGCTTGCTCTCCTTGCCCAGATCATCAGTAAAGGCCTTAAATGGGACTGACCCCAGTCAAACATTACTGTTTTGACTGGAAAAATGAAAACATGTTGCTGATAATCTGGCAAGAAATTGCTAGACTTTGAGTCAAAATAGTAAGGATATGAGCAATCTGAAAGACAGCATAGTAACATCATCCTTCTCCAGAAGGTGATTGATTTGGATGCTTGTGAACTTCTGAGTGTGACCACATTCAGAATTTTGTCAGACTAATAAGCAAGCAGATAAAAACAAACAAACAAAACTGCTACAACCAACTACAACTTAAATAATTGGCTTTTTATAGCATTCTATAGTGTATATACCACTTCTACAGCATTCTATATTTTGCTTCTCCTTATTTGGTGTAAATGAATTTTTCCACCTTCAAAACATATTTTGTATATCAGAAACAGGGTTTTTTTTTGCTAACGATTTCATAATACGGTCCCTCACAGACTTATATGTCAAATATCTTGCTTTTATTCTTTTATAGTAATGTCAGTCTAGAAATCTGCCTTTCATAATGTAAACAGACTTCCAAGGTTTAATCAAAGTAAAAACAATTTTAAAAAGCACTTGGTTTTAGAAATCTCTCCTTATTTGAGAATCACCACAGAATCATGGTGGAAGGGACCTGAAAGATCAGCTACCTTGGAAGAAAGTTCCAACCCTGCACCCATTGGCAGAGACACTTTCCACTCAAAGCCCCATTAATCCTGACCTTGAGCACTTCCAGGGATGGACATCCACAACTGCTCTGACCAAGATGCTCTAGTGCCTTACCAGTCTCTGAGTTAAGAATTTCTAATGTCTAATATAAATGTCTCCTCTTTCTGTTTAGAACCACTCCCTCTCGTCCTATGACTATCTGCCCTTGTAAAAGGTTGGTTTTCATTTTTTTTTTTAGAAGCTCCTTTTAGGAAATAAAATGCTGCAATGAGCTCTTCTTGAACTCTTCTCTTTTTAGGCTGAAAAACCTCAACTCTCTCAGCCTGTCTGGAGAGGTGCTCCAGAATATTTGTTTTAAGCTAGTGGTGTTCATATACATGTGTGTAAAAGAGATATGATTTTACATAGATTTGAAACGTTCAGTGTATTTTTTAATTTAAACATAAATAGTGTTGTTCTCACAACTGTACTTAATGAAATAAAAAGAAACATATTTTAGCCTCAAGCATAAAGAAATTTTAAAGTGCTCTGCATTGTTTAAATAGATTATGTCTTAAGAAAAATTACATGACATGAAAATGAAGTAGAATTTAGTTATTTAATTTTTACTCTTTACCTTAACCCTATAGATAAGTCTGGATTATATACATAGTTATTTTGAAAATAATAATAATAAAAAATAATTACAATAATATAATTTGGAAAAGAAGCCCTAAGTTGCAGTATTTAAAAAAATGTTCAATTTTGTCAGAAGATGTCTCTTTTACATACACAATGAATTGATACAAAGTTAAATGTCAGTTCTCTATACCATCTCTTCATGAGTACACAGCCAATGTTGTATTAAACTATTGTCTCAAAACCTTTTCTGCACTGAAAACCCAGTACTTGTAGCATTTTTTGTTAAAATATTCTTCATTTTTACCAGTCTTCTATTTTTTGTTCATTATTCAACTGTTCTCAAATGAGTTTGATTTTAGAAAGCTCACATTTGTCTTAAAGTGCTTTCCTGCTTTCTCTTTTTTTATCTAAACTCATACCAGAACTGATAAGGACAGACTGATGATAAAACAGTTTTCACCTAAAAACAGTTCATTGTTTCAAAATCTGTGCAGTGTTGGTAGAATCCTTGTTGTTTCCTCTTTTTAAAGGTTCAAAAGATTCAGAAATCTGCAACTCTATAAAAGTAGATTTAAAAAAATAAAGTTGGACTACAACATGTATAAAAAACCCCAAACTTTTTACTTGATACTCAGAAGTGTTAAAATTTCAGACTATTGCTTTTAGTTGTCAGCACTTAGAAACTATTTGAAGTAATGTTTTCTTGTTAAGTTTTATAAATGTTTTATGTGAGGCAGAAAAGATCAGAGCTATTAGTTCCCCAAAGCCATTTTATTGTGTGCAATGAAGTAGACATGTTATAAATGTGGAAACACACATTGCATAGAATGAAATGAATTAATATCCCTTTATTTAATATTTGAGCACTTTTTCAAGGGTATGTGTGTTAAATTTAACAAAAAAAATAATTGGCTGAATTTTGCAACTTTGTTCAGCAAATTTTGAAGCTTGTGTGAAAAGCCTCCTACAAAAACATTTCATAAAAGAAGAAAAATATCTAAAAGGAGATGAATTTTCAGATTGTTGTATGCAAAAAAACAAAGACACTGATTTTGTGTAATATTTTCAGTTCTAAATATAGCAAATGCCATGGCACTGTTATCTACAGGCACAGAAAAAGAACACATAAAACATTTAGTTTTGCAATTGTGAAAGGTGACTCAACATTCTTTTATAAAATCCTTACAAGTTATATGTATATTTTTAGTATTATTATAATATATTGAATAATAATATTCAAAATACAATATTTTTGTTGGGAGAGGAGTCAAACCCCAAAACTACCCTTGTAAACTGATGACAGAAAAAGGAATTAGTATTGAATTCCTCATAGTGTAATACCATTGTACCATGCTTCCATTTTCTACATGACTGAAGCACACAAGGCAGTAAAGAATTGAGCACTCACATTCCAGGTATATTCCTGTTTTATTATACACATCTGGGAAAGCAGCACACAGGGGTTCTATTCAAAGTAAACCTAAAGCATCCAGGAAGTGGAAACAGGACTCTCTTGCAAAATAAATTGCTAGTCTTGCTCACCTTGCACTGTCCTTTTTGTTCTCTCTAAACTTGGAACCTTTGCAGTGAAGAGTTTGCAATATGGCAAAAACTTCGAAAAACTGTAGGAATTATTTTTAAACATCAGACCTAAACACTGGCATAAATTCTTGAATATGTTCATGTCTCAGAGACATCTTCTCAGGCTTTGTGTTACAAAGCACAGGGATTTCAAATGATTTTCAGTCCTACAGCAACTACCTCAGTTGGAGTTTTACAGGGATGATCATTACAAAGTCTCACTCACTCTGTTGAACTAAATCAGTGCACTTGGCCACTCAGGGAAGGGTAATCCCTAGGCATATTGAGAGCTTTAATCAACATATCTACTACAACTGGAGAACACCTAGGAAAGACGTCCAAGTTTGCTTCCATACTCCCCGGCAAAGTTTATTCTCACATTACTGGAAGAGACGACTCCAGAAACATTTTAGACAGCAATTCACACCAGACACCATTTCCAGTAAATATCAAGGACAAGCTAGAACCACATTTTTCCTGACCATATTAAGTAATTATCCAAGACTACCCAAGCAGGTATTTCATCCTTAATATTCATCATGACATTCCCGGGGTCATACACTTTATGGTCACCTTTTATGCAAATGTTACTGGCAGCCCTCTCAGTACTTCAAATGCAAAACATACAAAATATTTATTATATCATAGATCTGTAGAGTCACTGTATAGATACAGACTAAAACCAACCACATACTGCACTCCAATTTGTATTCAGAGAGTAGAGTCTGATTTACTGAGTCATTCTATGGACATAATTTAAGCATGAATAGGAAACATATGGATTAAAAAAGGGAAACATTTAGTGAATTAGAATAATCTCAAAGAATGTCTCTGACTGCTAAAGTCTACACATTTTGTTTGAGGCACTTAAACCCTTTTTTGGATCTGGACTAACACTTCTGTATTTCTGTGGAGATGAAAGCCACAATGACAGAAAGGGCACAATGCAATCCATGTCTACAGTGCCCTGTGCAAGAGGAAAACCAACTCAGCAGTCCCACAGGCAGGCTACTGGGTTGCTATGCCTTTTCCTTTCAACTGCGCTAGTGCCTGGAACACCAAAGCCTCTCAATACCTACATGATTGGTTTCCTGAAGTAACCCTGTGTTCCAACCATAGCCAGAAGATCAAAGGAAGGATTATTTCCCTGTCTTCAGCACTTCTCAGACTGCCTCAGGTCACTGCATCCCATTTGTGACTCCCCAACACAAGACAGATGTCAGAAAACTGGAATAAGCTCAGAAGGCCTTCATTGTTGTCAGGGTCAGAAGTACTTTCCTTGTGGAAAGAAACAAAATGAGCTGGAGTTTTTCAGACTATAGAAGAGATATCTTGGAGGTGGTAGGTGGAAACCTACTGTCAAAAGTTCACCAAGAGGACAATGAAGTTGTCCAGGGAGGTTCCATCCTTGGAGGTTTTCTAAGCCAGCCTGGATGCAACCCTGGTCCATCTGGTCTGATCTCAGAACTCTGAAAAAGAGGTTGGATTAGAGATTTCCTGACAATCTGGATGAGTCTATGTATATGCTCCTTTCATGTAATACTATTCAGTGATAACCCTCAGTGATAACAGCTCTCAGACACCTGCAAAATAGCATTTGATTTTTCAATAATTATGAAATACATTTTTTAATACAAAAAGATCATATTTTACGTACATTATGGATATTTTGATTTTGGTGTGGGGAGGTTTTGGTTTCTCTTGGTATTTGTTGTTGGTATTCAGTTGTTTTCTTTGTTCAACAAGAGTAGCTAGATTCTTTCTGAATATGAAAAATAGCACTTAAATGTCTATTGTGTCTGGAGCAATCTTCTGCTCCTTTCCTAATAATTAAGGAATTCTTTGACCAATTAGACAAATCTGACAGAGTAACAATGATCTCAAAACATTGAGAATAATTCCAAATATAGGAAACAGTAAAGAGAAAGCCATATTAGTGTCATCATGGCAGGAAAGGATGTAAGAGCTGTCTCTTCTGGTTTACCTTTTGGCCAATCAGACTGAAATGTTGGCCAGATTGTAAAATCACAAAACTGCTAAGCAATCAGGAAGCATACAGAGGTACATAAAGCTTTTAAGGAGAAAAAGTAACATACAAAGTACATCTTGAAGGATGTAGGAAAACTGCATGGGTGAGGATCCATAGTATATTAGTTCCAGTATTTAGGGAAGTACTTCAAGTTTTTAGGTTCTGGAGGTCTTTCCCCTGCCATAAAGAGAGAGATTTCTGGGTCACAAAGAAAGTAGAGTAATGGGTGTCCAGGTTCAGCAGGAGGGACCAGTTATCACTGTGTGGGGGTGATCAAAGCTATGTATTCTACCCCCTCTATTCATTTCCCA
>JAWWMO010000043.1:15395242-15413125 GCA_035047845.1 Dendrocincla fuliginosa
TGGTAGCCAGTTCTATCCATTCTTGAAACTGTTCGTTGTGGTTGCTTTGGAGATCTCTGAGAAAGTGTTCCCCGACACTGCTGCAAAGCTGTCTGGATCAGGTCAGGTTCAGCATGGAGCAGCCTGTTTTCTCTTCTTATAGAGACCACTTGTGTAGTTCCTTCCACTGCCAATACCTGGGCACAGACATCCAATACAGTGTACGCAGTCATTCATGCTGCCTGCACTTGGCAAAAGAGCAATACTATAGAGCGGATGCTGTAGTCAAGTAATATTGGTAGGAAACCCCAAAGGCATTACAGAGTACTCAAGCTGAGCTTTTCTGACTGGCTGGGTTAATGGGTTGCTACTTTTAAATTTCCCTTTCTTCTTTCCTGTTTGCCGGACTTTCTTGGTATTGAGGTATTCATCTCCTGATGCAGAAAAAAAGGTGGTTAACAGGAGCAGAGGAAGACAATCCTTATGACTGTGTGATCACACTGTAAATTTTAGAACATTACTAAAAGAGAGGGCATGAGCTGAAATTTGACCTGTGTCTCAGAGCTGTGGCCACAGTAAAATTAATGGGTTTAGCTACTCAGTTCTGGTCTTACGGCCTGAAATCTGACCAGGTTAATATATAAATATGTTTGGATTGTGTGCCTTCATTATGCTTTTCATTACTATAAGTTCTGGAGTTGACTGAAGAGAACTGTTACACATGCTGGCTTTTGACTTCATTTTTCAAAATAGATAAATATTTGGTAGATTACCCAAGGAGTGCAATCTTCTTTCCATGAAAATTGAAACAAAATTCTGGCAGATTATGCATCTAACGGTGAAATGAAGTAAAACAATTTGTTGGGGACGATGAGTCTGTAAATTTTCCGTTGTTATGCCATCCACAAAAACAGAGAAGAAGGGCTGCTTTACTTGATTAAGAATTTCCTGCATGTTTGGCATATCCAGGACTGGAAAATATGTTTTGACAGTGATGAGGTAACACTTCTCAATAGTTTGGGCAATTTACAAAATCATTGTCTTTCCTTTACAGAAAATGGAAGGTCAAGTGGTATCATTCTTCTAGTATGTCAGTTTAAGTCCTTGGAGAGTTCACAGTAAATTTCCTTTTCTTCATCCTTAGATGCTTGATGCATAAGACTATTTTCTTGAATATATGGTGCTGGCTCATATGGACCAACATAAGGCTTTATTTTGAAAGGAGAAATACTTTCAAATACTTTTGAAGCAATAGCTTTAGTTGTAATTGCCAAATGAACAAACCGTGATTTATTTCAGATAGTGGGTCAAGGGCTCATACTTTACACATTCAAGACATAAGCAGTTCTCATAATTTTTCTTTAGTACTTCAGAGATTATGATGTATGTATTAATTTTCTATTATTTAGTTATTAGTATTATTATTTAGTGTTTAGTATTATTTAGTGTTTGTTCACTGCATATTTAAGGCACCCCATTTTTTTTTATTCCATGAGTTCCCAAAATAACAGGGTCAAACATTCTGTTACTGTGACAAAGAGAATGAGGTCACCACTTTGGTTTTTATCTTCAGGCTTCCAACATATTCTCAGCCTGTTTTTCCAGTCCCTTGACCTGTTTTGCACTTGTCCAAAGTAGGGCTAAATGTACTGGAGAAAGTAATTCTATAAAGGTGAGTATATTTATTGAAAATGTGAAACAAAACTGGGAACCTGTTTTGTGTCTCTTCCATATGAAAGGATAACATTTAAACAATTTCTAACTCAGACATTATCAAAAAGATTTCTAAACTTCACTATAAATATTTTATATTTTTTCATATGAAACAAACAAACAAAAGAACAAAAAAACAACAAAAACCAACCCTGCTGTTGGTGTGCTAATCCGTGGGTAAGAATAATCTGATAATTTGCTTGTTCCACCTGAACAGTTTAAGTGTGGTTGAATTTGATTTAGTTCTGCATAAATTCAAAATTACTTAACTGAAATCTACTTATAAGGTTTCTACCAATTTAACTGGATGAGTTTCTAAATAGATTTTGTTAGTTTGGTACAACTCTTTAATGCTCAGACATCTATGTACAGTAGAAATTTGAGGAAAAGAGTATTGAGAAATATGTTTTATTCAGTTATCCAGTTATCTCTATATATTTCTTGTGAATTTCACCCCTGGCTCACATAAGGTGACAAAGTGGATATTTGTTCAGATTAGAATTATATTTATGATTCTTTACAATGCCAATAGAAGGATTTAACTCTAAAATAAATCACTGAGGTACTTTAAAGGCAGGCAAATGGATTGGGCATTAGGTATTTTAGAAAATATATAAAAATTAAATTACATGTGAAATTACAAGTGAAATGAGTCCACAAGTGTCTGATAAACAGAAGGTTGTCTAACAGTTTACCAAGTTTACTAATCACCTTGTCAAAGACACACATTGCTCCCTGGGGAAGAAAAAAATCACCTTTGCCTGCCAGTCTGGTTTCAGCACTTTGCTAGGGTTGTATTTAAAAACCCTTAGCGTAGGAGAGAAGGGAAAGGCGAGACAAAATCTCATGGTTTTTTCAGGACAACTCTGAAGACTCTTCCTATCCCTAGGTACAGCACATTAATTTGCATTTAAACAGTAAAAAAATCCATCCTGTCTTTCAAACAGGTGCTTGAAGTTTGTGGCTGTCATTAAGACTTGGCTTGATTTGCCAGAGACTGACACTGTGATGCATTATATTATGATCTTTGGATGAAAACACTTTGCAAATGCAAAATTTTGAGTCCTAAGAGAAAACTAATGATAAAAAATTGAAGAATTAATGAGAACTTGCAGAAATCAATATACCATTAGTATATACTGAAACATTATGAAAAATGCTTGAGAAATATACACTTTTATAGCATATTTGCACCTCCCTTGTCTGAAAATGCTTGGGATTACTCAAGCTTTAGGAGACCTTTATTTTTCTCGTTTCCATGTACATAAAATGAGGATGAACAAAAGAATGGCAGAGACCTATAATATTCACCCCATACCCTTTCCCAGCAAACTGCTTCATTTGAAACCATTCCCAGTGCTTCTGGCTATGCCCTTTAAAGAAACCCTGAGAAAGCAGGTAATGTCTATGCTTTCTCAAGAGCTACTACCTCCATACTCCTTTTACTCCTATAAAAATACAAGGTAAATACAAAACAAGAGTAAAACAGTCAGAAAGACTGACTGAAAGAGCTTTGATTTCCACCTCAGTACCTGCAATTTTCAAAATATTTTTTTTTTGCTTTACCTGGAAAAAATTGTCCAGAAACAAAAGCTAAATCAAATGTTAGTAGGTCAGAAACTGTCAGAAGCAACTCTCTTCTCCTTCAAAAGAGCTGCTGTCCAGTATTTGCTATTGAAGTCTGCAGTGCACATGGCTCACATGTTTGAATGCCCCGCTGGCTCAGAAGAGCAGAGCAGCAGGTTGAGCAGAAGGAGAGTGTGACTTACGTAAAGGCACAAGCCAAACAAAGCTGCTCGGTCTAATTTTAAGCTTACAAAAAACTGAAAATGTTTCTTTTAAATACATGGGTTAAGCTTCTTGTAGTATAAAAGATACATTGCATTTTAAGAAACAATTTAAAAAACCTTCTCCATTTATAAAATAATATTATTGTTTTTGTTGTTATTATCATCAGCATCATTAAGGTGATGATGATGGTAAAGAATGTGTTTATAAACTATTTTAAATATTAAGCACCCTACTATTTAGGCTTGTTCTTTGAATGGAGCCAACCTTTTTCATATCTGCAATGAATTTCCATCTAGCTCCAAAATCTCTACAGGGTTTATAATATTCAATAATGTTTTGCAAGATAATTACTCATACATTTTTGTAATTTCCAAGGAAATACATATGCAGAAAATATACCCATCCTATTAAAAAACCCACACAAATTCTGAACATCAAATTACTTTTTCTTTGTTAATATATGGCAAATTCTCCACTGCCTTTGTGTTAAAGACCTGTTAGGTAACCACAAATCTTTTTAAAATTTTCAAGTTATTCAGGATTTGTTAACTACAATATATTTATTTTCACATAATGAAGATTCTTTAAAAAGTTAATTGGTATTATTCTTGAACAAAGTGTTCCATCGTTTTCTAAAGTTCTCAGAGTAAAAATTGCTATCCTAAAATTACTCAATTTTGCTTTTTTTATATCACTCTGTTTTTCTGACTTGCTAGTGATGGAGTAGGACATAGGCAATACTGATGATACTGGCTAGTATCATAACCTGTAAAAATTTCATCTGCTTAAAATTTTTGATTTATGCCAGGGAAAAAGATTTTTTAGGGATTATAGAGCCACACAAATGTGTGTACTTGCAAACCCACACATGCTTAGGTACTTGCTTACTCCATTGTTCCTAAAATCCATTTCAATACAAACATAGGTGTACTTGTGCATATTATAATCTTTCATATTTGCACAGAAATGACAGAGATAAAATTATGATCTTCCTTTCTTAAAAACTTCCAGTTTTAGTTAAAATTTGAATTTAGGTGTTGATTGCAACTTAGCAGAGAGGTACTATGTCCAAGTTATATACCACAGAATGGAAGTGTCAAACACACAAAGCACCCATATACGATCTTTAACCTGAGCATAATTAAACCCCTCGTAGTCTGATGACACTGCTAAATTACTGAGCTCCTTATATGAGATTGGACAGCTGTCATGTAAAATGTGACATAAACTAAACTAAACTAAACTAAAAAATAATCTCCAGTATGAGTTATGTGCCCACCTCAGCTATTCACAATACTTAAATCAATCCCAGAGGAACCTAGCACAGACATTACTGAATTCATTTAAGCACTGATTGTTTTAGTTAAGTTTCAGAAAAAAAACACTGCACAGAGCAGATCAAAACAAAATGGTTTCAAAATGGAGTTAAGGATAAGAGCAGGATTTAATGTCTCAGTGTCAAAACATTTCCATACAAGTTGCAATAACTGGAAAAGGAGTCTTTAAATCTAAGAAATTAATGATTTGAATTTCAGGGAAAGTATGTACAATTAAGACTCTGGCATCACCTTAGCTCTGTTTTGTTATGGTGTCTCAGCATAATAGCATCACAAACACTGCAGAATCTTCTCTTGTACTGTCATTTGATTTTTAAAGACATGCATTACTCTCTTATGTAATAATACAGGCTGTCTCATCTACTACTTTATTTCCCCAGCACAATTTTCTTTAGAAATGCAGTACTGTGGGGATGCTTCCCAAACTGAGGTGCAGATACAAGCATTCTAAAATGCTGTTACTGTTCCCCTAACTGCCCGCTAATACAATTTCTCAACATACAGGACAAATTTATTTCAAACGATTAAAAGCAACAGAACATTTTTATATGTATATTGCTTAGAGAGTAATCTATATGCACGGAAATCCTCAAGGTCAGTTGATTGTATTAATTTTCTGTAACAACACAAAGGTAAGTACTTCAAAATTGGCCATGCTCTTGTTTTTAAATGTGTTTTCTATGCTCACAGACATTAAATATAATGAATGTCCATTGTTATTGTAACCTACTTTCTAGGGATGTTATTTACAAAAAGAATCACAATGAATTAAAACTCTGTGAAAAAGTCAGCAGATCTTTTAATTCATACGTAATATTAGTCAGAAAAAAAATGGGCAGACAGCACAGGGCTTCCATTTTGAACCTTCAGTTTTCAGTTTGTTTAAATTTGTGAACTTAGTGCTTATTTGCAAATATTTGGAAAGTTTTTATTGTTCTCAAAGTGTGAATGGACAATTTTTAGAAGACTTGAGTATGTTCTTCCATGAAATCTAAACACTGAGCCTTTTGTTCAGTAGTAAAACAGCATAGTGCCACCACTTTTCAGTACAAATCAAAATGTTAAAGAACGGTACAACATATAGCATTTTCATCTCAGTAAATGTCCTCACCTAGTTTTTGTCCTGTTTGTACTTTTTTCTTGCTCAGTAACCTACCCAAACATACATAATCTACAAGTTAATTCGCCTGGTTTAGTCTTGAAGCCCCATGTTCTCATTCGAGACATGTTTTTATTTATACAATATTTAAAGATATATGGTCACAGGCTAAGGAATACACAGGGAATAACTGTTTAATGTCAGTTGGTTTTGTAATCTCTTGCTGAAGCATAAGTTTTGAGACAAAGGAAAAAATTAGTTTAGGTAACTTGACTTTGACCTCCTCTGTATCCTTGAAACCAGAATATGCAGGATTCATGTGTGTGTGTGTGTGTGTGTGTGTGCGCATGTGAATGTGTGTACTCCTGTGATACCCATGGAAAGATTAAGCAAGTAGAAGCCAGTATGTGAGTCTTGAGAGAAATACCTGTTTATTTTCGTGCTACTCTAATTTCTGCTACTTTGTCTTTTTCATCGTAGTTTTCTGTCCCACAGAGAACATCACCCTTAACAGACCGCTCAGTTACTAGATAACAGCATGTGCCAATTTAAAATCAATCAGGTCTGTGTCTTACCATGCTCCCTTCCCTTCTTCTACAGCTTCTCATGGGCAAAGGTCTAGCTAAATTATGGCAGCAGCTGGCAGGGAATGGGAAACAAGTTTCTTTAACGATGAAACTGAGACAACAGTTTAAAGCAGCCCAAAAAGTTCCCTCTGTGAGTTTGAAACTTAAGAATACCAGCAATGGATGCAGATCCACAGGCACGTTAGCTGAGGGGGAATGACCTTTTGGCATCATTCTTGAGGGAAGTTCTCTCACAACAGGGACTCTTTTATTAGTGATGCATCACTGTCAGAGGATGAAAGTGTTCATGATGACATTCCTGTAAGTCTCCTTATGTTCACAAAAGGCAGCATTAGTCATTGCTATTTTCTGTTTAGTGGTGTGCCAGAAACAATGACTGTTCCTCCTTACAGGTGCTCCCACCTTCTTCTTGTACTGTGGCTATCTGAATGTATTCTTCTTGCAAGATTCACAGAAGAAATTTTACTTGAAGTACTATGTGGGCAGGCTGTCTAGATGGCCAGACAGGGAGGGAACAGCTTGCTCAGAGATGCAAAGAGGATGCTATGTAGAAGAAGTAGCAGAAGAATGACAGAGGTGAGGCTGAATGAAATCAGACTGACTTTTTTTTGCAAAAAGTCAAAAAATCCCAGAATATAATTCCAGATCTGAGGCATCTACATATGCTTACTTATTTGGCTTCACATCTGCCTTTAGATCTGCATTTCCCATGCATTGTTAAGGAGTGTAACCATTAGCTGTCATAAACTGGATTTTACTCACATTTTGAAGATTCAACCTTTACTCTGAAGGTGTAGCTTGGTTTTGAAAATTTGATGCATCAACCCACTATTTGAACCTTACTTTTTCCATGGCCATCTGTGTCTGTACGTTGTACTAATATCTGACATGCTTAAAAATACTGATGCATGATTCTAATTTAGTTGAAAACATGTAAAGCTGCAATTCCTGACATTCACTTAAGCAGGGATAGACTTGTCAGAAGACCACGCAGACATCTTGGTTGTACTGCCCAAGATTATATATGCTCCCGGATAATACAAGTACCTTACAGTCTTATAGCTGAATATACATCCATTTGAAATATGTAAGGAGAATAAAATAATTTCGCTAAAATATTTTTTTCATTTTATTTTAAGACCAAATGTTAATTCACTGAAGTTTTTGTCAAAAAGAAATTTGAAATAAATTTTGCATTTTGTGCTTCATTTCTATAATATCAGAGTAGAGACTGTTTAATTGGGGAAGGTCAAACAGAACTGTAATGAGCCAGAAGAAGTAGGACAAGAAGTAGTATTTTGCACCAAATTAATCAAGACTGGAACTGGTTGCAGATATGTTTACGCAGGAAGTCCAGGTGAACAAGAGCCTTATGAGGTAATGTCCTTGAGGTCATTGTCCTTCCAGAGCCCAAAAAGTCTGTTTCTTACTATTCTTCAGCCGTTATCAAAAAGCTCAAAAACTCCTGTTTCTTTCTGCACGGCAGCACACTAATGTCAAAATCTACTATTGTCAGTGGCTTTGTGACAATTACCAAGCAGCCAAAGCATTAAAGTTTTCAGTGCTGATGTAGACTAAAGGATATATATGATGTGTTATGATGGCATTCCTTTTTTCTTCATTTTTTCTTTAAAATAGAAGGAAAATGGATGTTATTTTCAGTATTAATATGCATTCTTTTCATAGTAAAAGCGAGATAAACTTCTATAAACTCAAAACTTAGATAATGCCCACTTATAATCATCATGCACTTTCATGTCTTGTCCCAGCATATTTTGTTGTAACACTTGTTTATAATTCCATGTTAACCCTCTTCTGTGAAATTCCTGAACCATTTGTTCCATGAATGTGCTAAACCTGTGGCAGGGCTCACTTTGCAGCAGTAATGCCTTTGTTCTGTAGATTTCATACAATTTCTGTTTCCTGAGGTTTGAATGTGTATAAGAATGCACAGGTTTGCGGGACACAGAAGGTTTCATCATCAGCTTTGTCAAATGTCACTGACACCAAAATACCTGTAGTACATAACATCCCTTATTTTCTTAAGAATGTTACAGAGATGAAATAATGTTTATGAAAAAAGCATATATGGAGAATCCAGGAAGAGGCTGTTTCTGAATCAAAACCTAGTTCTGAAATCAATGGCATTTGACAGTTCATAGTAAATGAGCTATGAAATCTCTAAGCAAACTAAGAGGAGAAAACAAATATTAACTTTTTGCTCATTAAGGGCAAAGTTGGTCTGTGCAGTGAATGCAGGGGGACTTCTCTGAAAATTGCAGCTTGCATTCTGCAATTTAGGTCTGTATCATAATGTGTTTACATACAGCAGCCAAATTAAGCCAGTACTAACAACTTTAACTTAGATAATCAGTAGTTTTCTAATTGATATACATACTAAGTATTTTTATGTATTTGTGGTGTTTGCAGCTGCCTGATACACAGTTACATGGCACCCTACCACTTAAACTAGGTATTTTGGAGCTTCCACAAAGTAGACAATGAATCAAAGGTATTCTGGGACTTCAATGTTTTCTATAGGCACTCCTAACTTTCTGTTTAGACTGTTTGCCTGTCTGGTGTGTCAATATGCTCTGCTCAGAACAAGGCCAAGCAATGCAGACAGAAGAGAAGGTACAACAGGCCCTGAAATTCATCTCCCGTGACTGTGTTTAATGGTCTGTCTTCATATTTTGCACAACTAACATCCGTATGCAAATCTCCATTCCTCTTGTTAGGATATGATTATTAAAAGATGCTTCTGCCTGAATTACGGTGCAAAAAAGACCATGTGCCAAAGTCAATAGTATGGATTCTATTTAACAGTAAATGTGAGGGAGAGAGAGAGAAAAAGAAATTGGAAGAGGGGGGGGAGAGGAAGAGAGAAGGAGAATGAGAGAGAAACAGAAATGAAGTAAATATATCACCATCATGTGGAACCCTGTGGTGTCCTGATGGTCCTTTGTTACCCTGGTCTCTCAGTGGTAGGTGTCCCAAAATGGTGCTTTAGGTATGACAGTTTTATACAGTCCAAGCCCCAGGCATTCACAGGGGTAAATGCCATTCCCACAAATTTGGCTGGCACGTGTATAAGGATTTGCTTCCTTTCTAAGAGTTTGCCCTGGTAGGAGTTTTGTCTGGCATGCTTACAGTCTGCAGGTGGGATTTTTTGTCTGGATAAGTTACTCAGATCTGCCTTACCAGGCCTGTTTTCCTCTTGTTGCACTTTCCCACAGCCTGCATAGTGCAATTCTATCTGCTAAGTCCAAATCTTAACCTCTCTTTAGGCCTTGAAATTAGTGCCTTCCTGTTTCCTATCTGTGCTTATCTGTTGTGGTGGCAAATCTTACAGGAATTTCCTTCTTTGGCAGTGCTTTGATATAGTTCATTGTGCTCTTTAAATCCTAACACCTGTGAATAACAGGCAATTTTTAAAGTCACAGAATCAAAGAATATTCTGACTTGGAAGCGATTCACAGGGATCATTGAGTACCTCTCTGAGCTCTGCATAGGACCATTGTCAAGAGTCACCCCATGTGCCTGAAAGCTTTGTCCAAATGTTTCTTGGACTCAGTCAGGCTTGGTGCTGTGACCACTTTCCTGCAGAGCCTGTTCCAGTGCCCAGTCACTCTCTGTGTGAAGAACCTTTTCCCCATATCCAATGTAAACCTCCCCTGACACAACTTCAGGCCATTCTCCGGGCTTCTGTTAAACACTGAAAAAAAAGAGAAGTAATTCCATGACTAGTTTGCCTTCAATTCTGAACGATAATTTGAGTCAAATCAGTAAAATGTTACAGAGATAGTGAATATGATACATTTTAAAATCTGCATGGGAGTCATCTAGTTTCAGCAAAATCAACTTTTTCTATATGAATGTTAATCCTATTAAGGGTAGTAACTTCTTTAACCATCTTGTCATCTTTAAACTCAGTTTAACTATGGAATGCTATTATTTTTATATTATGAGAATACTTGATGTGTCAGATTCCATATTTGCTATATTTCTTAGCTGTCATTTCACAGATGCAAAGGAATAGTTTGATTACTCATAGTTATTAATAACACTTTTTATTAACTAAAATGAACAGAGTATGTCTTTCAAGAGGTGGAAAATATTATTAACAACTCCATCATAGCCAAGTCATCAGCAAGGGACTATTTCTCATGTGGGTATGAACATGCCTGAAAGACAGTCATTGGCTCAGGTACCTGCAGGGGTAGAAATCGCTGGGGCCAGGAGCAGGTCACCAGGCCCAAGGGTGTCTGGAGGAGAAAGCTAACCAGTCTGCCAAGGGTATTGCTAATTATTGAGGAAATAACATCCTATATTGCTGTTTCTCTCTGCCCTCAGGGAAAGTCAGCACCAGGGGTGTGTCAGAGATAAATGGCTGTTAAGATCTGCCTGCAGAGGGATTTACCATGTAGAGGTCAATCTGAAGCAGGTGATTTTGTGATGAGGTGATTTTTTATTTCCCTTTTGAGAAGGCCATCCGGCAGACTGATGTCTAAAGAGATACCCTGTCTTCTCTTCACTGATTCAGCATGAATGGTGGATTATTACACAGTTAAGTACAGCCATTTTACTCACATTTAAAGACAGCTCACATCACATCAAAGATATGATTTTCTTCTTCTAGTAACTTAAGCTATGATATTAAAAAAAGAAATCAGTACTTGAGTTATAGAAAATCTGCAATGCACAAGCGGAAAATAAATCAATAAAATATCTTTCCTAACAAAATATGCAGTTCATTACAGCTCTGGGTACTATATTGCTTTTCCCTGAATAGAAAGTTGTTCTCTTCACCTTGTATCAGCATATTTCTATCTTGTAATAAATTGTGTCTATAAATTATTTATACTTGTCTTGTCAAGAGAGAAATGTGCATTGGAAGCAAGCTATATATGTATGTATATATAGAAGAAATATACATATATCTGTACAGCTAAAGTAAAAGGGGGGTAGCAGATGACAAAATGGATATGTAAGATAAGTTTTCTGCATAGCTAGTCAAAGAAGAAAGGAATAACAGAAACAATAAAAAATATTTTTTAAATCAGAAGTTAGCTATAGATTTATAATGACAGTTTTCAATGTAAACATAATTATGAAATTCTCTTAAGTCTGTTGACTTAGAAACAAGTTAATTATTTTTTTTTTTCAGAAAATTCTCATGAGGTATTATTAAAATGAGGCTTTATTAGAGAACCAACATTAAAGACAAATATATATAGTAGTTCACTTCTCATAGAGGCATTACATAAAATTGCTCGATTGTTTCTAGTCAGCAGAAAATTCAGGTAAAAATTATGTTAGACAGACTTTAGGCAAAATTCAGGAAGTTTCAGAAAGAGCAAATAAAAATATTGTATATGAAGTAATATAGATTCTATCTCCATGTCTAGGCAAGAAACAAATCAAAGAGTACTGTTGTTGACTTGCCTCTGAGCTATGTTCTTGAGAAATACAACACTCTGGCATGCTGACCAATATTTCTATGCACAATCAGCCATATTCCACAAGGAATATACAGTATTTGATGTAAAATCAGATACACTATTCTTCATAGTGGATGAATTTTCACTTATGCCCACTGACTGTTTCACTGAAGTTAAATACCTCTGAAATAAAAAAGTTGCATATACTTAAAGCATTGCTCTAAAACTTGTCTGACTATAGGCTTTCTTTTCTCTTATTCTCTGTTCTCTAGAAACCAATGAACAATTCACATTGTAAGTAAAAATTATCAACTTTAAAAGCTGGACCTATAGGTTTGGATATATAACTCATTTCTCAGAGAGTTACTACTAATAATATATATTGTCTTTTCCATATTGAAAATCAAATGGTGATTTTACTTGAATAACAGAAAGTGTTGAGTGCCTTGTGGAACATATGAACAACTTACTGATACTTTCTTTTTATCTTGTGTTGTCACAATTGCTGAAAACACAGCACATTAATGCACAGTTTCAAGACTTCTATCAGAAGTAACATCTTGATTGGATAATTTCTTTCACAGCAAGAAAAACTTATGACTATTTTGTATTATAAACAGCATTATAAACATAAATGCAGTGACTAGGTCAAAGAAACTGAACTTGTTTTTCTTAAAGAATGAGAAAAAAAAGTATTGAAATCAGAGAAATACCCACAGACTTACCATATGAATTTAAATGCTAATAATTACAAAGGACTATCATACCAATTACTGGAGAATCACTACAGTAAAAGTGTAGAAAGTCATTATCTATCCTAAAAGATTCCTTTGTGAAGTTTCATTTTGATCTAAAATAACAGGCTGAATTTCAATGACAACAATTTAGATTATTCCAGTATTATTCTCAGTGAAACAATAATTTCCCATAAACTGATTTTGAAGATAGCCATTTTTTTATTCTTAGTATTGTGCTTGCAATAGAAAAGGAAAAGTGAAAAAGACAGCAAATGATATTACCAGTGACATACTTGAATTTCTCTTTAATATTTTTGAAATAATGAAAGGCCTGCTACTTGGAACTACTCTGCTGCCTTGGTCTAGTAGAACCTGCAGAACAACTGAAATAATAGCTTTTGCCAAAAATAAAATGTTTATGGACATAAAACTCAATTTAGGTTTCCAATGAGCTTTTAGGCTATTATTCTGCATATTAATTTATTTTGGTGGTTTATTTTTTCCTATATGTCATATATACTCTTTCTTTTTGATGAAGCAGATGTACATTAGTACTGATTCTGTCAACAAAATATCTATCAAACTATATCTTGGAAGAATATTTTTGTATCACACAGCCTGCTTTTTTACTAGTCAAGCAGGACTTAGCATTCATTTTTGACAAGTGAGATTAAATGATAAGCCTTGTTACCCTTATGTAGCCAAATTTAATTTTGTTTTAATTATTTGGTTTCTGTTGTTTATAATTCTTCTGAACTAGCAAGTTCTGGGAATACAATTTTATAAGAATTTGACTAAAGTTTTCCAAAAAATAAGTAGACAATTTTGACTCTTAATCTTACATCTAATTTTAAATCTCCCACTATTTTTCAGGTTTGTGTAAGAGCAGGCTCAAAGTAAACAAAAATATTTAGAAGTTGTGTGACTTTTCTTAAGAACCTTTATCCTTTAGATGTCTCCAGAGTGTTCACCAGTGTTACTTGAACAAGATGACACTGGATGCTTTATTTGAAAAAGTGTTTCCAAACTACAGTTTTTCAGAGTTAGTGACTTTACTGGGGACAGGATTTCACCTCTGTATATTTTTTTTTGGTCTCAGAGGTTAAGAAACCTCCTTCAATGGTAAGACAAACCTGTTTGCATAGAGATTCAATAGGTCTGAGCCTTGAACTACAGGAAAGATAGGTGCAGCATAGAGATTGATACTTATTTCTAGACATCTCTGTAATGTGGTCTGTAATGAAAATTTTGTGTTTTAATTATTCCTTTCATTTGCATATCATTTGTTGTTTTTTAATTATTCAAATAAAGTCCCATTTGTATGAGTACACAACTCCACTTACAGTGCATGAGCTGGAAATTTCCCCATTTTTAGATAAACAAATTAGAAAGTTCACTATTTTTGGATATTTCTTATTATTAAGGCTAAATTTATTTATGGCAGAAAACACTATATCTAACATGCCAAAGGAAATCTGAACTGAACCTGTAAGACAACAGGCAAGATACTCTTCCCACATAGAAATGTAGTAATTTCCTATGTAGAAAAAGCCTAGAACATAAATTTATGACATTTAATTCAAGAGGTGTTACTGAAACTTCAGAACTTGGTTTGTCTCTGTACCATTCTTGTGCATTCACATATAATTAGGAAACAAAGGAAGGATGGACAACTTAAAATTCATGATATGAAATGCAACCTCTACGCACTGACAACAAGCAATTAAAAACCCTGCAACCTTCAATTTGATGGTGATCATATGCATCTCCAGAGACCAACGCAAGTTGAAGTCTACACAGTGAATGTGTTCTGACTGCAGATCACATACTTTCCAATATTTTGTTACTACCTTTGCTACAAAGTTTTAACCACTTTTTCTTTTAAGTGGAACAGAGGGACTGCACAATGTTTTGATCACTGAAAATGCCCAGCTGACTTGACAAGGATGCAACCACTGTAGGAATCACCCCTGATTTCTGAGGTCTTGGTCCTCAGTGACTGATTTGTGATTATCATGTAGATCTAGTATGAGTGCAAGCATATTTTTCGAAGTATCATATAACAGCATATATAAAACATACTAGTGAGTATGGTTTCATAATAATAAGGCAATACTTTTCTCCCAATTTATCCTAATTCTGTTGTGTTATTGCATTGTGTATCCATGCCCAGGCGCTGGTCATAGGAGCCACAGAAGGGATCTGTGTGGAGGGGCAGGGACAGCTTTGGACCGGACACAGCCAGCTCCAGCTGAGCTCCAACCAGCTCACTGCAGGGCACAGCTGAGCCTCTCAGCCAGAATGGAAGTGCTTTGGGAAAACAGTTAGAGACCATAACCCCTCTTTCCTTACAGTCTTGCACGGCTGAGGGATGGAGAGGAGGAGGTGGAGGAGATGAGAAGAAAGTGAAAGTTGAGCCTGGGAAAGTGTGTGTGGGGAACTGTCTTAGTTTCTGTTTCTCACAATTCAAACCTATTTCAATTAGCTGGAATTTAAAGTAATTTTTCCCTAGTCCCTATTCAAGTCTGTTTTGCCCATGATGGTAACTATTGAATGATCTCCCTGTCTTTATCTTGACCCATGAGCTTTCCCATTTCATTTTCTCACCTGCCCTGTTGAGGAGGAGGAAAAATAGAAAGCCTGGTTGGGGTCAGGTAGCCCACCAAAACCAACACACCACAACTATCTTCTGCTTTCTTTCAAAATATAAAGGTTATTTCTAAATATTATCCTTCACTTTTGACATTTGTCTATGTGAGATAATTGCAAAGTATTGAAAAGGAATTTGACTAGAGACAGATAACGTCAGTCATCTATGGCCAGTTTGTGAAAAGTGTGATGTTGTGAGTTTTTACTGATTATTCATGAAAAAGAACAAAAAGTTAAACCTCTCACCTCTCTCCCCTATTTAAATCCTAAATCAGGAATAGTGTATTTTTTGTTGGCAAACTGACTTGAGTAAGATGGAAAAATTTCCTGTCGTAGATGACAGAACTTTCTCTGCAGCAATGTGATCCTTCTGTGGAAGGAAATAGAAAAAGAAAGGCAACCACTGATCCCAAATATGCTTCTTTTGAGGCACTTTCTTACCCTTGTAATCTATCTGAGCACTGCAAGGTGAAAGCATTTGAGCTGACCAAAAAAAAAAAAAAGGCAAAAAAACCAAAACCAAAAATCAAATAAACAAACCCAATCAAACCCCAACAAAACAAAAAACCACCAAGCATTGGAGTTATGTGGCTCTTTTCCTGCTCCTAGGTACAGCTTTTTGCACTCCCATTTCACTTTCACAGAAAGAGAAACTTCTTCTTTCTTCCCTAGCATATCCTTCTCAAAAATCCTTTCCCCATCCATCACTGCACTCCGGTTGTGTGAGCTATCCCATCACATCTATGGTGCTAGCAAGATCATAACCTTGCAACTGTGTTAGACCTGTAACTCTTCCTTTTGATCACTATGCTGCATGGATTAGTGCACAGTGACATGAGAGGGGCACTCATGCCGATTTTCCAGAAAAAGTGTGAAAGCTTCTCCTATAGTGCTGTCCTCTTGACTCTCCCTTATTCATGTGATTACATTTGGGATTTGCACTTTTCTGCTCTGTTTTGTTGATTCCTAAGTCTGGTTTATCCACATCAACCTGCAGCCTATGCTTGCCAAACTGGTACACCATTTTCTCACTTGATTGAAGGCTGGCACCTCTGTTCACTGTAATTTCTAGTTTAAAACTCTCCTCACCTTGTTGGCAAGCCAGCTAGTAAAGATACTTTTGCCCTGCTTGGCCAGGTGGATTTCATCCCTGCTTAGCAGTCTTCAGTCCTTGATGAGGATTCCATAGTCATAAAAATAAAATTGCTTTGTTTCCAAGTGCTTTTACTAAATAATTTGTAGTCCAAGGTAAACTATCTGCAAAATAATTAGCCAAACTAGTTTCTACTTCTAGCTGAGAGAATCTACAGCAACAGGTGGCATGCTTTTCTTCTCTGTTTTTGCTTCTGTCCAAAATGAGTAGGCAATCATCCCCATTATTTAACACTCTCTAGAAACATTATTTGATGTGTCTAGACCCTAAGCCCTAACCAAAGGGTTTAGTATCCTAAAGGAAGTTTTTCTAGAAGCATTACTATGTGCAGATTGATGAAGAAGTTAATTGAAATGCACAGAGGCTGTTTTGGATTTTCACACTTCACTCTAAGTGTTTCTACTGTACTTGACTACCCTCATTTTCCTCTTATGTAGTGTAACCTTTCAACAAATCCACACATAATCACCAAGTAGTCAGGGACTCCCAACATCAGTGGCAGAGCTGATTCAGCATGTCACATTGCTGAACCTACTAAATCACTGAGCTGTGCAACAGCGATTAAATCTTCCTCAACACTTTCGATTGCATGTCCTTTCAGTGACAGCCACTATGAAGGGGCCAAGGATCCCACTGTGACAGATGTAACAGGGAGCAGCATCTCTGACATGAGGACTCAGGAGAGGACAAGATGACAGAGAAGACAAAGGCTGAGGTCAGATCTAAATCTATTAAATTCCATTAGTCACAGCATTCTTCACTTCTTTCTTACCTTGAGGGCTGAGGTGTCCACCTTATTGTGGTTGGCAGGAAAACTGCAGGCTGTTGGTCTAAGTCAGTTAACCTATTTCAGATCTCAAATCTGTGTTCAAATGAAGATGCATATGATGAATGAAATGATTATGAAAGAATCTTAATTTTAGTAATAATATCACATGCATAGAAAAAACAATTCACAGTTGCATAAACAAATTAAAGATACAGACTTTGGAAAGAAGATATAAACCTAAGAAATAGACATAAACCCCTACACAAAATTTAGACTAACCATTTCTTAAGAACAAAAACATCTCCCAGTAGTTCATTGCTTTGGTCAATCACATTTTAATCACTTCAATTTATATCAAATTATGGTCCCTATAGTAGGAAGCCGTGAGAAGGAGACAACAGCAGGAAAACTAAATACAGGAAAATGTTAACCAAGATAAACAATGAAATACCAAAATTAATGTAATGGGATGCTTCTCAGTAGTCGCCACCTGACACACATCATTCAGGTGGGTGGTACTCTATTTACCTTTGAAGACTGTTTTGAGACTTAACAATATAAATCTTCCAGAAAAATCTTGCAGTGGACAGCAGCAGTATCCCTACTCCCTGGACATCTAATCCTGATC
>JAWWMO010000043.1:15413225-15441992 GCA_035047845.1 Dendrocincla fuliginosa
AACAATATAAATCTTCCAGAAAAATCTTGCAGTGGACAGCAGCAGTATCCCTACTCCCTGGACATCTAATCCTGATCACAACTGAGCCCTGCAGGTTTCAGGACTATTTTCTCCAGAAGTATGTCATCCAAGAGAGATATTCAAGCAAGTAACATTTCAGACACAGTCACAGCTTAGTCTTTTCATCTGCATCATTCTATTTCTTTCTAATCTTTTAAAAAAAAAGAATGCTGGAGAATCCCATTTTGGTTTCAGGTTTTAAAATTGCAGCCCTTGAAAACCTTTCTTGCTTACAATTATGTTTATAATGCTACAACAGTCCTCTCTAATGAATTATTTTTTAGCTCTGTTCCTTATAATCTTAGGCTGTTCATACACTTTAATCAAGAATGCATAATTTACTTATGATATTGCATCAGCTTCTTTTACTGGGTTTTTTTTTTGAGAGAAAAGGGAGAAGAAAAAGTGAACTAGGGATAATGTTGAGGATAAAGGGTTCTCAGTTACTATTGTAGTATGCAACTGCTCAAAACAGGGTAATTAAATGTTTAGTCTTGTTGAGTGAATTGAACAGAAGAGATAATACATTGTGTAGGCATTCTGAAAATCATATAATGTGATGTGTTACAACTGTCCTGGAGTTTCCTGTGATAAAACATAGCATATGCTGGCAAACAACACTGTAGTCCTCTCTTGTTTTTAACCATTCACATTAACAACTTTCAAGAATTAGAGATTCCATTAATTTATCAAATATTTTAACCTACTGTTAAAAATTAGTCCCAGGTACCAACAGTGACTCAGATTGCTTACTCAAATTACATTCAAACCCTTACTGAAACAAAAAAGAAACACATCTAATATGTAAAGCTAAGTAAGATACATTGTTAGTGATAGTGAAATCTTAACAGTCAGTCCAAATTTTACTACTGCTGAAAAAAAAAAAAATGTAGCATAACATTGTAAGTAATCTCACTAATAATACAATTGTTATCCTCACTATTCCTAATATATACCCCTTTTCCTACTTTTTCACATACTTCTAGTGTTTCTGAGCAGATCTGAAGAATGTGGTTTCAGCCTGGAGATGGAGAGAAAGGCTTACAGCAAACAGACAGTTTCCCAAACCACTTGAAGGGATGATCATGATGCTGTCAGTTTCTTCCTCTTTTAAGAAGAGGACGTTTTTATACATTAGAGCTGCTTTAAAACATTTTCTTGCATACTTATTGTTTCTCTTTCTTCATGGTTTTGCACCTACATGTTACATTTATATTTACTAGATATTGCCTGTCTAAAGTATGTCAGATACTTGTTCTTCATTTTCTTTGTTATCCCTAAAACCAATTTTGCACCATCCCTTATTGCTATTTCTTCTTCTGGTGAATTGTTTATATCTCTGTGGTTTCCAGTGTCATCTATATGTCTAACGTATCCTCTTGAAGTTTTACTCATCAACACTGCATTTCACATCCTCACTTTGAGGCTTTTGCTGTCATACTATGCCTGTATTCTGCACTACATCATTATTCTAGAGGTGCAAGTATTGCATTCTATCCTGAATATTTCATTCTACCTCAAAATTATATAATAAAATAAAAAATCCCAACAAACAACAACTTATCAGACAACTGTCACTTGGTCATAAGATGTTTTTTATCACACTCAGCTCAACACTGAAGAGAAACATACTGCTGAGCTAGCAGCACTTCTGCATAAAGATATGCACAGAGAATGTAAATCATGCTGGATTCATGTCAAACTAGTGCAAGGTGGCCAAACTCAGAGACTGTGAAATCCTGCCCCTCCACTTCTCACTCATTCTTGTTCTGAAGTTTCTCTTCTCGGCTCTGAGTTGGATATAAAGAACCCAAGTGGCAAAAAAAAATCCTCTATCAAATTAGGAAAATAAAGGAAAGAAGTGAGAAAACATTATTAAATTCTCATGTGGTTACCCCTTCCAAACATACTGGAAAAATAGATCTGCAACAAAACTGAGATGAGATGCAATTGACACTTGAGCCCCTAACCAAAAAGATTTAAATGCTACTTCTTATGCAACAGTGCCACAAGAGGATCATTAGTCAGGTTTTCAGCTTGGATAGATCCTGAACTCTTAGGGTGAAGTACTTTTGCTCTTCCACTGGTTGAACTGAAAGTCTCCTGAGAAATTTTGAGCAGTGATAAATCCATCTGCACCTTATGACACAGAAGAATTTTAGGTACTGTTTTATTATCTTTTTCTCTGTCCCGTCTAAATATTTTCTTTTACAAAAAGGAATGAAAGACATTATTAATTTATAAATTCATTAGTTAAATGAGGATCCTTCAGGGCTTGCAACCTGTTTAGTAAGAACCAGTGACCTTGTTTACCACAGAGACTGTGTCCTGTAACACTGGGAACTTGTGGGGTTCATGGGAAAAATGCATTTGCTGACAGACAGTGAGACCCTGTGGAAAAGGAATACATTATCTTCAGCTATTTTTATTAAAAATTGGTTCTGTAGAGCAAAGAATGAACGCATTGAACTTTTTTTTTAGTATGACTATCACTAAAAATGAGTCCATAGCTTTTTTTTTTGTTATACATCTGACTTTATTTTTAATGAAGGCAAAGTTTATCCTGCAGGCATATAATAGTACTGCTCATCATTCATTAAGTCAGCACATATGGTCATATCCAGATTCAAAAAAAGTTACTGACAGGAGTGGCACATCTAAAGAGACTGTGTTCATCAGCAATACGGAGTCTGAGGAGAAGATTGAGTGTTGCCATTATCAGACTGCTTGCTAAATGTTTATGGAAGTATGGCATTAGAACTTCTGGTAAAGAAAGAAAATTACGAAGAAAATTCAATCTACGCAAAAAATAATGAAAGAAGATAAATGAGTTTCTGATGTTCATGAGTTACAAAACAAAGAGATGAAAATTAACTTTCCTGCCTGCAAAGTAGAGCTTCCACATATTTTAATTCATACCCTATATTTATTTAGAAACTCCCAACCAAGTCATATTTTATGTTTTTAGTTTATACAACTCATATTCCTGTAGAATATAGCACCATTATCAGACTCTTTTACAAAGGCTACGTGATTACTCAAGCTAACAATGACAAAAATAATTATCATTAGATTGCTCAGTATCCTTTCCTAAAATTCTTAACAAGTTTTTAAACAGCACCAAGAGACTGATTCTTGCAGCCAAATTGAGGGCAGAGCCAGAAATAATTGATGTTACATTGACAATGACAAATAAAAATTTTAAATTACAAGGGAGGATTTAAATTAATTTGAGGAGAAATTGAATGCCCTGGCAAGGGAGACCATACATTATTGTTAGTCAAAACCTAACTGTCCTAAGAGAGCCTGTTAAATGCTAACAAAATGAACTTTGTTCTAATTTAAAGGCACCCCAATGAAATCAGTTAACATAGAGAGTTGTATAACTTTTTACTTTGGTAGGGAATTGTGGGGAAAACTCCCTGTATTGCTTCTGCTTTTGCTATTATCTGTACAACATAAAGTGATTAACTGCTTCTAGGTCTGGTCCATTTCATTCACTTGAACTCCCCAAACCTTAGTCTGAAGCCAGGAACCATTTTGCTTTTTTCTTTCCTTGACACCATTAATTGGGAATCTAAACCAATTGGCATTCTTAAGTCCTTTAGAAAAAAATGCTTCTGAGTGCTTCTTAAGCATAAGTAACTATAACCCTGAGGATAATAGGAGGGTAGATTCTAAACATTTTTGTTATTCTTATTATTTTACATTACTTACCATGCTGAAAGGTGTCTTTTTCTAATCTATAATTCCAGAAACATGGATGAATAGCTGTATGGGTAGATACATATCCAACAGACACTGATACCATATATTTACATCATGTTTTTCTGTTTTTTTGTTTGAGATGTCCTGTCATACTCTCTTCCACCTGCAACCCCCACCATCCCTCCCATATTTCTCCATTTCATTTGATTTTCTTTTTAGTGTCAGCATTAGACAAAAGAATCCAACCAAACAAAATCCAAACCAAACACCAAACAAGCAAACAAACCCCATCCCCCCCAAAAAAGCCACCTCCAACCAACCAACCAAAACCAAAGAGACCACCCCTGAGAAAAACCACCCATCAAGAAAAAACCACGACCTCTATTTTCTTATTTTTAATTTGGAGTCTTAGCACACAAATAGTTTTCAGTACACTAGATATAGACTTGTAAAACCACAATTCTCTAGGTACAAGTTCACCAAAGGGGTTTTACTTTAAAAATATACAAGGCTCCAACAATATCCACCATCCAAAAATATTAGAAGAGCCTTCAAGTCTTTTAACACCTTAAGAGACCATGCAAAGGAGAAACTCTACAAACGTTTCCTCAGACGGTACTTTTACTGGTAAACTTTAGAAAATAAGGGAACTTGACATAAGTTTAAAGGGCAACATAGAACCTAAACAAAGCATTCCACAAAGTGTTGACTTAGCCCATGATTGCACATACAATTTAGCAAAATCCACCCCATCCAATCCTAAATTACCCAAAACATTAAGAAAGGAGACTAGGAGAAGTAAAACACAAGAGAAAAAAAGAGAAATATAGCTACCATTTCCAGATCCAGCATCAGTCCAGCTACAGGAGTCTAAAAGATGGAGGCTTCAAACATGGGGAGACCATGTCTCTGGTTTTATCTTCTCTGGCCCCCTGTGGCTGCCCCTCCTAGGTGGGAGTCCTGGCCCACCAGCCACTCTGGGGCTCTGGGATGGGGTGTAGGGTGGTGCCGCCACAGTGCTGGCCAATCCAAGACTGGATTAGAGGCTCCAGGGTGTGTTCCTGGCCTGCCTTTGCCTGACAGCTATGCTGGGGTCACCTGGTGAGGCTGCAGGGACTGAGGTGTGGGGTTGGGCATCACCTCACCTGAGTGAAATTCAACATGTCCCTGCCCCCCACACACACTTGAACTGGTCCAAGCCAGTAATTAATATAATAATCCAGTATCTCACAAGACTGCTTCTCACAACCTTGCAAGATATGCAGGAAAATCTTCTCATTTCAGAGGATGCGTTTCAAGAGCTGATGGAGAGAAAAGGTCTGGGGTTTCTCACATCCAGAATACAATGGCTTCTTAAACTTCCTGTCACTCCAGAGGAAGAAGGAGAGGCTGGATGTGACTCCAGGCCCTTCCTCAGTTTCAGCAGTCCTTCTTTGCTGCTGAAAGAACCAATGAACTGCCAGTTGAATGACATAACCCTAACGCCAGAGCCCCAGTTGAACCCCTCAAGCCAAAGAGCCTGCTGATGTACTCATGGAATCACATGCCCCTTGGGAAATCCAGTGGAGTGGGAAAAAATCCTGTGAGCATACATGGAGAATAGGTAGAAAATTATATATCAAATGATACACAGGTCAGGAAATTAAGAAACAGTTGTATAAGTTCTAAATAAAGACATATCTGTTAACACTTTGTTATAAAACTGGATACATAAAATAATTCCAAAGTTAAAAAACTACTTAGTGTATGGTATATACTGTTAAATGGGTAGAGGATACAGAAATCTACAGAAACCGTGGAAGAGAACAGCTTAACATTTTTTCACTAAAGCCCTTGAGAGTTTTCTCTCTGGCTAATGAGGTCATAAGCATGTAATATGTAAATAGATAATGTTCATAAGTTCAATTTTCTCCAATAAATAAATAAAAAAAAAATTATTTTAAACACAATATATGCTCATGAAGAAAAATATTCCAATTTTTTAAGCTCTTACTACTTTTAATTATGTTCATCATAAAACATTCAATATATTAAATCTAGAAAGGTTTTTTCTTAAACAGATTATATGAATAATCCATATCAAATTAAAGTGGAAGGATATTTGAGGAAAATATAAGTGAATGAGCAGTATGTATAAAAGGGAAACAGTGTATTTCTCATCTTACAAGTCCTACATGGGGATTGAAATCAGAATTTTACTGTCCAGACAGTACATCAAGAACTTTAGGACTTTAATTTATAAACATAGGTTAGTGACAATGTGGTCAGATTCATGTCCTTTACGTCTACCCAGTGACGCATGTTATTGTATATGAGATCAGGTTAAGACTCATTAAATCCAGATTTAGGAAAAGAATAAATGATTTTTGTCTGGATTAACCTCTTATTTTAGTCTTGTTCATTAATTTTAAAACATCAGTGTTTAAAGGCTTCCAGCATGATGCGCATGGTATGGCAGGCATGCATGGTAGGAAACCACACCTGTTCCATGAACTTCTGTTACCCAAAGGAGTAACTAATTAGTTACAAAACACCTTCAATTTATTATTTATTCAACATTGCTGATCAAATTGGAGGCCAGAAATGCATGGAATTCACAGGGAAAACATATGCGCATCATTTGTATCACTCCTGGTCAGACTGGTCAGGTGAAAAACCTCCTTGGAAATATAGTCATCCCCAGCAAGGCAGCATCCAACAGCTTTAGTCTGACACACATAGGAAAGGAATTTCCATGGCTACTTCTGTGACCTGTCTGCTGGCTAATCTCTCTTTGGGTGCAGCTGTCTCTGCACACTCTGAACAGGCTCAGCTGCCCCTTCTTAGGCAGTGGCTGGTTTTGTCGATTTGTGCATTCAGACCTCTCTTTTGCTCTCCCCTAAGTTAGATCAGTCCTGGCCACTTCTCATTAATTCTTCCTTCTTCACGCTGACTAGCTACAAGATTTGTTTCTACCTACCTGGCAAAAGTGATAACAAGACATGCATTGGGAGAAAGTTTGCTGCTGTATAGGTTAAGGCAATTGCCCAAGGATATGAAGCAGTAAAATGACTGACACAAGAGAAGATCCCAAAAGGTGTCCTGAGTTTAAGTCTAGTGTTCACAGTGTCACAAGTCGCAGTAAAACCAGTAGACTGCAACAGGATCTCAATATACCCATTAGTAGAAAGTGGGAAATGCAAGCCTGAACAGATCAGTAAATAGTTGAAGAAGATATTCTATGTCTATTTTATGTCAAAAATGAAAGCAAAATTGCATCTTCCCTTCCTTCCTCAAGCATTTTTTAATATAGAAAAAAAAGAAAAAATGTTCCTTACATATATATCATCTGCCAAAACTTTGATTGCATATTTAAAAGTTCACAAAAAATATTTCAAAGAAATGTAGAGATCTCTAAAGTCTTTATAAAACAGTTGAAAACAAAATGAACTCTCATAAGTAATCCCTGTTGTCCTCATGTTTTACAGTGCTGCTTTTTCTATGACATTACATTCTAGTAAATCAAAATGATCATTATATATTGATACAGCCACTTTTGAATTGTATAACTGTGAACCATTTACTTGGTAAATTTATGAAATGCCTCTGTTTAGTGCAATTAAATTCAAAAGTAAGTTGTATTTTGAAAATAAATAAATTGGAAAGGCATGTAGAATTTGATTTCGAAAACTGCATGTACTAATCACAGTATATCTTGGATACACACACATTAACTTCAAACTCTGGGAGGCATAAAGCCAATTATCAGACTGCTGGAAGGAGGAAACATGAAATCCTAACTTTTCAACCTGCTGACAAACTGTTTCAGCAAATAAAGAGATACTACTCAGAAAATTTCCTCAGTGTTGGATGAAATGAAAGACAGCTGTAAAAACTGATGGAACAGAAGCTATTATGAAAATTTTGTTGCTTCAATGTAACATCTACAGAGATGTAAAAACCCCTTAAAATAATATTATAGGACAATAGGAATAAATGTATTTTTCTGCAAATAGTGTTAATTTCATAAAGGCTTTTCTTTTTTCCCCCAGATAATGATCACATGTATATTAACATAATCTGACTGAACTTGCAGTTCTTAATCAACCATGCTAAAGTCTGAAGATATTTTAGAGTATATTTCTGAACTTACTTACCTATAAAACAGTTATTGTTTTTTCTAATATGTTTGTATCAAGACTCTGAATTAAAGAAATATGATCTGTATAGAGTGAAGAAGTGCAATAAATACATTCAAGAAAAACATGTGGAGCAGGGAGCCTCCTACAATGCTATTTCATCCAGCATGAAATAATGGGCACAGAAGTGTGTCAAAATTGCATGACTTTTCCAGAGCTCATGTTCTTGCATTAGAAGAATGAGGCAATACTTTTCCTGTGACACATAGCATAAAATGATACCTCTTGGGAGCGAAGATGAGGTCTGAAAACCTCACAGCCCTGAACTGTCCACCTGTAATTGTATTTGCAAGCTGAATTCATCCCTCTGTCTGAGAAGATTCAAGGACACAGTTTTAAATTTCTTTGGGTTAATTATACTCTTTAAGCAATAGATTATTCACAGTGAAATGGAACAGTCAGTGAGGTGTTCTATTTTCTTCAGATGGCATCTCTGTGCAAAAAGGATACAAATTTAGTATGGCAGAAATAAATCCTGTAGGTAAGATCCTAGTTCTGAAATAATTAACCTGACATATTTCAAATGAGATAAGATGGTGTCTTTAAGACCCTGCCTCCATTATCTCTGCTTCTTATCTGTTCATTATTTATGAAACACATAAGTATTCCTGAAGCAGAGTCAAGAACCTCACCACACAACAGTTGATTATGTGTCCTTATTTTTTTCCCTGCATATACCCTGGACCTTGATTATTTTCCACATAGTAATAAATGATCAATGACCAGTTGGAGGTACTTAGGGATTATATTTTCTGACCAAAGCTTGGCACTGTTAAGAGTCTTTCAAATGCGATGGTTGCAAACAATGTTTTATATTAGGCTGCATCAGAATAGGAAATCCATCGATGTCCTACTTTAAAGTATTTAAGAACATTTCAGACCTTATCCTTGAATAGAGCCTGATAAAGGAATACACTACACTGCTTTTTTTCCAGATCTTATATTAAAGGATTGAATTGCAATGAATACAATATTCATCAAAGGATGTTGAGAAATCTGCTCATGATGGTCAGTACACTTAGGAATTGCTCAGACACAACACGAGTCCTATTAAAAGTACAGGATAATAAATGTGGGAGATTAGACATGTCCAAAGAAAAGATAAACCTTTAGAAATGTCATCCAAGTCAAAACATTCTTGTTCATAATATTTGCTGCTGTATAAAAATTCTGGCATTTAATAATAAAGTACAAGATTTTAAAGATAAAGATGTGAAACAAATCTATACCAACACTTCAGTCAGAAAGATAATAGGGCAAAAACATCCGAGGAAAAGAAATAGACATAGATCTCAATCACAGTGTTAATCACACTAATTATCATTGCTCAGATTGACATAGAATAATCATAAGGCATTAAACTGCAGTCTTCTGTCTGAAAAATCTAATAAGGAATACTTTTGGTCAATATGCAGGACCATTATCCAGATTGACAAGACCGTTTTCATTTCCATTTAATTTGATAAGCAAAGGGTTTTCTGCATCCTCATCCAAATAGCTACAACAAAAAGATTTAGGTCCTTAATTAACTTAAACTTGTCAGAAAATATGAAGAAAACCTGCAGCAGCAACTATTCCAATCAAAAGTTAAAGAGGCAGAATAAAAATAAGAATTTGTTTTCTTCAAGAAAAATATTTGATTTTCATTAAAGACCTCCTAGAATAAGTACTTTCGATAATTAGCTGCTCTTAGTGTTAAAAATGCAACATTAATTTTAGTATCTATTTCTTTTCAGTTTTCAGTTATTGTATCTCAAGCTAATTTTTTCCTCTATTATGTTGAACATCCATCAGATACCAAACACTTCTGTGTAGATTCTGAGTCACTTGATACCAGACATCAGGAATGGGAGTCAAGATAGTGAGCTGTCTAAATGTAGATGTATAAACTTCTACTCTAGTCAGTGGATATGAAAGCAAGCATTTGTGGAATGTAAAAGTACAAGTCAACTGTCTGGGCAAGAGAAGTAGAAATCAAAATACTTGAATGTTTATGTCTGCATATAGACAATGCAGTCAGTGGAACCTAGAGAACAAATCAGATCTGTAAAGAAAACATTAAGAGAACTATACTGCTGTCTAAACTAAATCAGTGCTATTTGGCACAGCATACAAACTGAGACAATATGAGGCAGCCAGGCATGGCACCTAGAGGAAAGCTATGTCTTCTGCAGATTCAGGTCAGGATGAACTGCATTTCAAGAATATTAAAAGTCATTAGGTGCTTGTTATTACATTACTGACACATTAATAATGTTGTTGCACTCTGATACTCAGTGTTGGTTAAAAAGCAAAAAAAACTTAATCAATTGGAATCTTGGTATGGTATAATACTTGCACAGAGAATCCAGTCGCCTGTTGTCCTGTGTGACTAGCCCATCACAATTCATCACTGTTTATACACTTAAAATGCATACAAAATTTCTCCTAAGCTTCTGCATACAAAAGACTGTCCTATGCAGTTATTTCTTCAGGAAGAGTTTCTGTTGTCTACAGGTGTCTTACCTAGGAACCATTCCGTCATGTCTGTAGCAGAACTTCGGAGACTCCACACAGAATGTTAATCAACACACTTAGGCATATAAACTGAACTAGACAGAGAACGAGCTCCCAAACTGTCCAAAGCTTCCATCTGGAGGGCTTCTGTACTACTAGTCAAATACGTCATTGTAAAGGCTCCATCAGTCAGTCACCTGGTTTCAAGCTGGTCCATTGTCTCAAGCCTGTCCATTAACTACTGTATGCAGATGGCTGCCTGGAATGTTCCTGAACAACCCAAGGCATTAATTATTTATATGTACTGGTGTGCCTACACTCAGAGACCTGAAACCCTGCTGCCCACAGTAATGTCTAAAGAACACATATTTACAACTCACTTATACATTAAATCTCATAGCTCTTGCTACAGTGTTTAATGACAAAAATTATACCAGCATAACTATTCAACATAAGTTCTTTATAAAATTGGTTTATAACAGAGATAGTCCCTTGGCATCAATGACAATAACTGATAAGGTAGAGCACACAAAGCGTGCAAAATCAACTGTCTAAATGCATACTGAAATGTCAGAAAAAAATTAATAATCCTTGCAATAAAGCAATGGAATGATGCCAAATCCCACTGGATTATACTGCAGAAAAATGATGCAAAGGCAACTAGAAAGATAAAATAGTTTTGGTACTTGTTACTAAAAAAAAATTGTTTAACGGTGTGATTGGAAAAACAGAGTAAGGGCTGAATTCTGCAAATATTTATGCAAATGAATTTCCAATTTATATTTTATTATTTATTCTCCTCCTTTAATTATTTCTAATAGTGTATCTTCTCTTTTAACAGACTTAGAAATCCCAAATATGATTTATTGAGTTACTCAAAGTAGATTTCCATAATGTTAACTTTACAAAAAATACTTCCTAAACTCATGTGACTCAGACAGTCAACAGTAGTTTGTGAAACATAAATACTTAAATAAAAACAAGGCCTATCAATATTTTTAAATTTATTGTATGTTCAATTAAGGTCTACTTCTGCAAGTACTTTTCTAAACACTAATTATACGACATTTTCTAACTGTAGGCTGCATATGTATATTACATGAGAACTGAAGAGTAAATTAATTTCTCTGAAGGCATGGTGAGAACTTTGTCCCTGCCCCCACTGAATTCAATGGGAGTTTTGTCATTGCTTCAATGAAAACAGGTTGAGGTTTTATACAGTTGACACAGAACATATTTTAAAGCCACCTGTGCAAATGCAACCACTGAGCCACCTTCTGTTGCTACTGTTCTACAGAATTTTCACTCTCCAATGGTATATTGCTTTCACCTATGAACATTGATTAAACTTATCATCTGCAATATTTTTTTTACCAAAAAACTCAAATTTTACACTTAATCTTGTTTAGACTTAAGAACTCTGAGTAAATGATCGTAGTTTGAGTTTTTATCTCAGAGTCCACGAAAGCAATCACATTTATATTAAAAGCTCAGATAAGAAGAAAACTTGTGATACTATAAAAATATGGCTGTTAAAAAGATGAGGATTGAATTTTTTTGGAAATGAGGAAACATTTATTTTCAGTTTGTCCATATTTACAGTTATACTAACACTTTAAATATTGAGGTCACATTCACCTATTTATGAAGGGGCGGCAGCCATCTACGTAGCTGTAAGTTTCATTTATTTGAAAAAATAAGAAAAAATATGTTTCAATTATTTAAATGTACGTAGACTATTGTTTATTATTACTGCTCTTACTCTAAAATAATTGGAGGAGAACAACTAAGTTGTTCTTAGTTGTCACTGCATTGCAGTGAAAGTTTAAGTATGCCTTTAGCTCTTCACCCAGGATACTTTCCAGCATTTAATCATTTATTTTGGTTTGATCTGTCTGACTACCCTCGTTTGAACAGTAGAATCTATTACTTTTTTTAAAAAATGTTATCTTATTTTACTGTAAGGATAATAATTGCAGAAGTATTTAGAAATTACACAGCTCCAGTTTTTAATATTAAAGAGTTTTCTTGTAGTTTCAACTCAGGGGTTTAGAGAGCGATGTCTGGGTTGGGGATGGGGTATGTAAGTAGTCTTTTACTGTTGTCAACACTGATTTGGATCTATAGCCATAACATTAGTATTATAACAGTGGTAATCATTAAAGATTTTTAATATAACATGGTGCATAAATCTTAGACTTTGGCTAGCCTAAATAACAAAATACATGGGATTTTAAGAAGGGCTTTTTGAAATATTTAGTATATATCACACTTTAATAAAGTGACTTTTATAGAATTTCATTCCACATACAAAACTCACTTCTACCCTACTCATGACTGTTTAGTTTCTCTGTGAAGAAAACATTCATCATATATACTGAAAGCGTTTAAATGAGTTTTGGCATTTTTTTTTAATTAAAAATAAACTTATTTAGCAGCTGCAAACAAAGGAGTATTAGACAATGCGTCAGTTCTCTGAATTCACAGTACTGAACCTGGTGATTTATAAATAGGTGATAGGTATATGTGGATATATGGAATTATGATTTCATCATCTTTATTATTTTGTCTCATAGTGTGTAACAGCTAAAGTATTTTGTAACTCTTAGACTAAACTATAATCCCCATGCAACCAATACTCAGTGCAATGTTAGGGGAATTTAGGAAAGGCAGTCAAAACAGACAACACAAAAATTGATCAAAATGTTAATAAATTATAATTAATGATCTGCAAATTCTATTTGCATCATAGAACATTGAATGCGTAGCAATGTTCCTATACATAAATACTCTTATGATTTATTTGCCGTTTATAATAAAGAAGTCCCAGCAAATTTAGTGTAGCTTCCTGCAATTTGATACAGAATCAGAACCACTAATTTCAATGACATCTGACAGCTAAAATTGTCTCTGTGTACTGTGAGGAAAAAAAACCCAACCCAAAACCAAACAAAGAACAGGGGAAAAAAACCAAAAAATCTCAGCTGTGGCATCAGCTGTATGTTCTTCCATGCATAAATTGTGTACATATTTACAGATCTGAGCAAAATTGTAAACTTTTAAAGCCCTTGAGTGACGGGCAAACACAAAATGGAATGTGTATGCTGCATACACAATATTTAGTCTCTGAACTTCTGCTGGTAGCAATTCTGACTTACACTCCTTCTTACAATCTGTAGAGAATAAGGAGTTAAAAAACCAAAAGTGAACTGAAAGGCTGCTTACCTCAGTCAATAAAACTTTCTCAGCAGCAGGCTGCTGGCTTCACAATGATTTAACATTGGCCTTGGGTCTTACTGATAATTGTCATGTGCAGTTGTGGGTTTGTTTCACTGTGACTTCGATGCAAGAAAGTGTAAGGGAGGGCTCAGGAGGGCTCCTTCCTGTAGCTTTACACTTTTACTGCAGTGATGTATTTTGCTGTAGCTTAATGCTGATTCTGTAATGGTCTAAGCATACATGATACAGATCTAAGAAAACTGAGGAATAATGAAGGGGGGGGAGGGAGGGGCTTTTTAAGAACTCCTGAAAGTAAACAGATGCATGACTGAGCAGGTGGAAGAAATCTCGACCAACAATGTCAGGTACCATGTGGTAAAGAATAAAAGATGCTGGTGACTCATCCCCGAACCCACTTTTCATTCTTTCTTCTCTTTTTTTCTTTTTTTTTTTTTCTTGAAGAAGACTAACCCCATCGACCTCAGCACCCAAAGGGACAGTAAAAGTGTGAGCACAAAGGGCAGACATTTTTTTTTGTATGAGAATTTTAAATATCAAGAAATGAAAGTTTTAAGAAACTTTGGATTAGAAGTGGTAGTATCACTCTAACTGAACTAGTAATGATATTTGCTGGATGTAGGCTATAAAATCTTAATATAAGAGGTTCTTGAGTCTACATGTCTATCTATATTCCCTTTTTGCTCACAACATCATTCTAAGCATGAAATCATGACAGAACTATTAACAGAGAAATATAAAGGGTGGGGTGATGTCTTAAATCCCACTTCTGACAGGTGCAATGGTGTGTTATTCAGTAAAATAAGGAGCTTTGTTACATTATAATTCTGTAAGTGTCTCTAAAAAAAAATCATCAGGTTTAAGTTCTATTAAATTATATTTCTTTATTATTTTGGTATTATTTTTTACAGGTTGTACTGTTTATGTGTATTCTCAATGGCTACATCTGAAATTGAGCAAGGGCTCCACACTGGTCAATGACTATGTCTGTTACAATAGACCTTAGCAAAAATTTGACACAGGAGAACTGTTTTCCAGACAAAGTCCAGGCACAGTTCACATGATACATCACAAACAAAAAAGAAATATGTTAACAAGGAAGTATGAACAAGCTCAATACATTCAGGTAAGAATGAGAGGAAAAAAATGTATGAATATCAACCTTGTCCTTCCCTTTACAGTCAGGGCCAGAGAAGAGTCCCGGTCTTCTTTTGTTACTAATACAGATTTAGCCTGTGCCTTATCGACCATGCCCCCCAACTTTTCTTCCTTGTTAAAAAACTTGATGGCAGAAAGTTAGAGACTCGGAAAGTGTTATGACTGAGGGAAAATGTTTTAGCTTAAACTCCACACCTTTTTACTATGCTCTAATATTAGAGCATGTATTCACATCCCAATCAAAGCAAAACCTTCAATCAGAGATTATATTTTCATAGCTGCAAAAAATAAATCCACAGAAAATCAGTTTTTCTTAGTTCTAGTACTAATTGTTTCACAGAAACAAAGCAGGATGACCTTCTTTCAGGCACTGTCAATGATGTTGCCATATCTGTTTTCTCCTTTCTATAAAATACCTCAATGGCTAACTCATTTCCCCAGAGCAGGAGAGACCTAGGGTCAGTGCCAGTTTCTGTCTCAGGGAATAAAAACTCTCATTTCTTATCTCCTTGGCAAATGCAATAATCAACAAGATAGTTTATTTGCAACAGCAGGGAGTGTCTCTCATCTTGTTGATTCTATATAGAAAAGATTATCTGGGGTAGAGGAAAAGGACAAGGAAAATAAGAAAATGGGAACATGACTTTATTAAACATTCCCCTTGAAATGGAAGCTGCCAGTATCAAGTAATATGTAAAAGACAGTTGATCCATTTTATTTATGACTATTGCTTCTAAAACACAAAAATCTTCAGAGGAAAGTCTGGGACTCAGATATCTCCTCAGCAGTAGGCTCTTTGGTCTGATGAAACTGAAGTTCATTTTGCACAGAGGTACAACTTCAGTAGTTGGGATTGCAGAGTCATAAACCCACACAAAGAAGCTCAGCAAATGGCTCTTGAGGGACAAGCCATAGCATGACATTTAGGTTTAATTCTGTCAAGGCACCATGATTTCAGGCTGCTCACAAAGGGCTTAGAGCAATGCCAGAGCCAGCCATATCCCCACTGTAGTTCCACAGGATCTGAACACAATGAGCAGGACTGAGATCCAGGCAGAAGCAAAGATGCTCCTGACCAGACTGAAGATCAGCCTGCAATGTGTGTCCAAGGCCTGTCCCGGAAAGGGGGTTGGAGGCAAGGCAGAGCAAGCTATGATGCCTGTCCCAGGATCTCTGCAGGAGAAGAGGTACTTAGAGAGTCCCCTTCAGGGATCTGGAGTAAGGCATATCTACATCACTGAGGCAGGCATTGATGGCCCCAGGCTGATAGGGACCCCTGGGCACATAGGTAGGGGTGAGGAGTCCCTGAGATGACTGGGTAGAGACACAAACCCCTTTGGGGAACTAAAGTCTTGGACAGATTCCCATTAGGTATCTTTGTAGATGGGCCCTACTGTGTCCAGCATGAACAGTTTAATTTTTGAGCTAAGGTGGAAAAAGAAAAACAGCACTTTGCTGAGCAGAGAGGTATTAGGATAGTATCCTTGGATTTAGCCATCAAAAGTCCACCTCACTTCAGTGAAGGCTTCTATGTTCTGTTGCAAGTAAGGATAATTCCTGAGGCAATTCCAAATATTTCCTCCCTGTCCTGTAATACCCATGGCTGTAAAATCTGAGCCATTTTTAAATCCTCTAGAATTATGTAGGGAGGTAACACTGTGAGAACTTGGACTGATTTACCACCTTCCCTACACACTTATTTCTTCAGGGAGCTACTGCTGGGGATAATATCAGCCTAGCTTTCTATTGAGGAAGTCCCACAAACCAAAATCCTCTGTAAACTAGCATGTATGAAATTTTACCAGGAAAAGGTAGACAGAAATATATTGTTATAACAAAAGACTTCCTTAAATAAAATATAATTGGGTATTCTTTTACATAGCATTATGTGTCATTGTTTAGCCCAATTTTTCACTTTTTTTAGAGGAGATAAGATTTGCTATTGGTAAAAGTACATGTCAAATCACAATATTTTATTTCTATTATAAAGCTACTACTACATACAAGACATTGTAATTTGTTTATTACTATTGGGTATTTGCATTCTTAATATACAAAGGACTACTGCCAAAATAAATTTCTTGTTAAATACACATTTTGGAATGGGGTAATTCAACAATGTGTCAACAACAGGGGCAGGGATGAAAATCTACCAAAAGTATCCTGTTGACACTGCTGACATTTTGGAAGAGAGATTTCTGCTCTCTACCCTCTTTCTGAAATGTACATTTCTTGTGCCAATGCACATGAAAATAGAGCTCTATGACCCTTCAGCATTTTCATCTACTGATACCCATGAGTAAATCAAAACTAAAGGTGTCTTTCTTTGATCAGTGCTACTCAAGACACCTCAAAGTGTCATTTTGCAGTCAGAAAGACTGGAAGATCTGTCCTCTTGAAACATAGTAAAAGAGCAGGATTTTAATACAGTCTCCACTTAATGAGTGACTTTCTTCTTTTCCTTTTTCCTCTATTCCCCTTCTTACACTTTTATTTTTTTTCAATTAGTCTTTGTGTATGCATTGTGAGGACAGCATCAGTGCTATGATGACTAGAACATTCAACATGTAGAGAACAAGGAACAAGGGTAAGATAAGGTTTTTAAACATTTCAATTAAAAATAAATTAGAAACTAGTATCTATTATTAATAGACAGTGTAAGAAATGTTTTACAGTGATTTTCCCTCTTTCATCCTCTCAATTAATAACAGTTCTGTGGCTTGCATAGGGTGTCTAGCCTTCATCAGTCTGAAAACATTAATTTTGGGGCTCACTCAGCACTCTCAGGCTGAGTAAATGTAAATGAGTTCAGTTTGCTAACACAGGACATGTAGCCAAATTCTAAATGGAGTTGGGGAACCTCAGGCAGTTTTATAAAAAATGGATAAACTGTGCTTAATCAGACTTCTTTAATTCAGATGTGAGTAAGACTTTCCAAAACTTGTGACAAGAATTTTCTCATGCTATTTTTCATCTGGGATTTTGTACCTGAAGGAGACGAGGGGAAACAAAATTTGAATAGAAATATATTGATGGGGCATCTCTTCATCATTTCATGAAAAAAAGTGTATCCTCATAAACTGTCTGTTCTTTGCACTTTCTAGGTAAACATGCACAATTCTTTGCCTTGTGTTTTTTAATGTACTCCCAGAAATCTTTATTAAAGATTTTGTTTACTGAAACAGAAATATGAAAGCAGATTCATCTGTGCAGAGTGCTGCATGGTTGCATCTTTCATGACATGGTTTTACTTGTTGTAAAACCACATGTAGGATTTCAGTGGATCTGCCATTCAAGACCTGAAACATTCAATATCTGGTAAACAGAGAAATTTTTAAACTTAGAGTGAAGATTAAACTAGATCTTCAGTTTATACCCTTTTCATACAGAACAGTGGTTCACTGAAAATAAATATAGAGGTTGCTTGCTGGCCAATTTTCCCTTTTCAGTCTGCTGCTGCTGGTTAAAGTTAGGAAACTCTGGAGTAATTTTAGTTCCAGTGAGTTGGAAATGAATCAGCCTACTCAGATTTAAGAGAAATTTCCAAGTAGGCATTGCTGGTGAAGAGTACCTTAACTTAAAAATTATAGCCCTGGTGAAATAGCAGCACGATTTGTTCTTTTTATCTTAGTGATGTTTCTTAGTGCACTTCCAATCCTGCTCCTTGGACAGAATGAGGATGTTTCAGCAGTACACTACAAATCATTAACACTATCTCTATTAGCCAGAGTGACTAGATGAGCTTACAGTTTTCTCTTGAGTTATAAAGCTTTTTATATTTATAAAAAAATATACTTCTCATTACTTATATAGAAAACATCCAAATTCTTCAGGTTTTATGACATGCAATATTAAGCCTCAGGACTGATTGCTTCTAACTATACTGCTTAGGTAAGTTTACAAATCACCATACAGAGATGTTTCAAGAAGTTCAGACAAAAAAACCAAAAAAGCCCAAAAAAACCAAACCGAGTCTAGGTTAGATCTTATTGTTGACTAATGACTATGCAGAAAAACTGTTCACACTCGCCTGAAATTTCACCAGTTAATTAATAATCAATGAGAAGAAGAGAGGAGATTTCAAGGAGATTCTATAAATTAATTTCTAATTGAAGAAGATGAAAGAATTTTTCAATGGAAGAAGAAATATAAAAATATGAATATTGTGAGATACCAATAAACTTGCCTCTTCAAAACTGATGTGGTGGCTGCTTCTAGCAGGTTATCAGATTCATATCTTCACATTTTCTATGAAGAGTACTTTCACAAACATTTTTGATTCCTGCCTCAGTGATGACACGAATATTTTTACGGTATGTATTTAGGCAGGTTGATCACATCACTCTGATTTGCGTTTTGTTCAGCAGTTACAGTGATTGTAGGTCTCTAATGAGTGATTGGCCTGCAACCTAAGACATTGCCTGGCTTCCTGTCACAAAATACACGGAGCAGGTAAGGTTGTAAGAAACCACTGGAGGTCATCTAGTTCAGCCCCTCTGCTCAAGCAGTGTGCCCCAGAAAATGTTCTGGATCATATTATGCTGATTTGGGCTGAGGTAGAAGTTAGTTTTCTGCACAGCGGATAGTATGGGGCGTTGTTTTAGATTTGTGCTGAATACAGTACTGATAATATAGGAATGTTTGAGATAATTCGGAGCAGTGCTTACACAGTCAGGGACTTTTCTGCTTTTCATACTGCCACACTGGTGAGGGTACTGGGGATGCATGGGAAGTTGGGAGGAGCCACAGCTGGGACAGGTGACCCCAACTGACCAAAGGGATATTCCATATCATATGGCATCATGCTCAGTATATCAAGTGAGGGGAAGAAGAAGGAAGGTGGGGACATTTGGAGTGATGACATTTGTCTTCCTTAGTAACTGTTAAGCCTGATGGAGCCCTGCACTCCTGGGAATTGCTGAACACCTGCCTGCCCATGGGAAACTGATTTAATTCCTTGTTTTGCTTTGCCTGGGTGAGTGGCATTTGCTTTCCCTATTTAACTGTCTTTATCCCAACTTATGTGTTTTCTCACCTTTACCCTCCTGATTTTCTCCCCAGTCCCACTCATGGGGAAATGAATAAGGGGCTTTGTGGTGCTTGGTTGCTGTCTGGGGTTAATGCAGGCAAATACTAGACTCCACAACAACTCTGAGGAACCTGTTCCAGTACTCTGTACTCATGTTCAGGTGTAACTTCTTGATTTCACTTTCTGCTCATTGCCTCTTGTCCTATTGCTTGACACCATCAAGAAGATCCTGACTCCATCCTTTTGACACCCACACTTCATATATATTGATAAAGTCCCTTCTACATCTTCTCTTTTCCAGGATAAAGAGTTCCTGTTCTCTTAGCCTTTCTTTATACATGAGATGTTCCAGGCCCTTAGTAATCTTTGGTGCCCTCCACTGCAACCACTCTGGTAGCTCCATGTCTCTCTTGTATTGAGGGGCTCAGAACTGGACACAGAACTCCACGTAATCCCTCATCAGGGCTGAGGAGATGGGCAGGATCACCTCCCTCGTCCACAGGATACACCCTAGGATACCATTGATCTTCCTAGCCACAAGGGCACATTGCTGACTCATGGGCAACTAGTTATCCACCAGGACCCACAAATTCTTCTCAGCTGACCTGCTCTTCAGCAGGTCAGCCTCCAGCTCGTACTGGTGCATGAGCTTGTTCTTTCCCAGGTGCAGGACCCTGCACTTGTCTTTGTTGAATTTCAGAAAGTGTTCTGCTTCTCTACCCATCTCTCCAACCTGTTGAGGTTCTTCTGAAGGGCTTCACAGCACTCTGGGGTATCACTGCTTTTTCCCAGTTTTGTGTCACCAGCAAAGTTACTGAGGAGACATCTACCCCTTCATTTGGCATCTGCCTCAAAGATGCACACAGACATGTATATACATGTTGGCAGAGGACTTAAAAGCTTAAAAGTGAATGAGAGCAGAATTTGAAGGTCAATGCTTAAAGATGTAAAAAGGGAAACACACTCCATTGTCCCTTTACCTAAGACAATGACTAAACACTAGGGGAAGTACAGCCTGACACGTCTAGCTTTACTAAAAACTGTTTACACACAGAAGTGACTCAGACTTGAGAATAATAAACTACTCAGCACATAGCTGATCCAAAAGCAGGAAATCATCAAATCCTTCCATGGATTTGTTTGATAAATTTCCTTATAGCAGCCATGTTGCAAACATCACAGAGATTCCTTCCCTTTTGCATATGTGAATTTTATTTTTGCTTAGTCACTCCTTGGCTAAATCACTCACTAGTGGTAGATGGGTATCAGGAAGACTGACTCAAGTTTCCTCCTCATCCAAAGTGATTCTTTCACACATGTGCCATAGTGTTCTCACCAGACAATAACCTCTCTGGCACAATACTTTTTCTTCCTCCTGATAAAATTGCTCAATTGTGCATAAATAATTGTAAGTTGTTTGAAAGAATAAGAGAAGTGAAGACAAAAGTAAGATGATAAAAGAAGGAGTAAAGAGAGGAAACTGGAATAAGGCTTTTCAGTCTGTTGATTAGGGCATTGAAATCCTGCTGTGACTGTCTCATTTCATAGACAGAAAAGGATATGAACTTTTTTGACCTTCATTTCTTAACTCTTCACCAAACACTTGGTGTCAGTTTCTCAGGGAAAGCTATTGAGGTAGATGAATCTGGGATCTGATCCAACACGTAACATAATTATTACTGTTATTTCTATCATTATTTTATACATTGACTATATTGTTATTGCCAAGTCCTTTAACTAATCGGTAAAATACTTTGAATTTTCTAATTTAAATTTTAAAACATCTCTGAATACAATGAGAATATTCTTACCTCACTCCCAGTTAAAACCAAAACCAAAACAAAAAAAAAAAAGAAAAACAAACACTCAAAGAAACCCCCACAACCCCCCAAAAATATCATATGTATATATGTTTTATTTTACAACTATATATATATTTATGAATAATTACAAATGAGGACCTTTATGTAAAGGTCTGAAGAAAAGCCTTGCATATCCAAGATTGGAGGAATTGTTCAAGAACAGTTCATCCTTGTGAAAATAATTACCTTCATAAAGTTAATTAGCTGCATAAGTGCTGGCTGCATGAGGTAGCACTGCCCAAGGGCAACTTAGCATTCATGAATCAGTGTAATTCATACATGTCCATCTCAGTGCTTTCTACCTTTTTGATGTCTTATGGCCTTGACTAGTCCTTTTCTCAGTATTGAATCATTTGTCATGCAATCATAGTGAGAAATGTGAGTTTTATTGAGCATACCTAAGACTTATATTCTGGAACCTTTCTAAAGCAGTTCCAGAGAGGTCTGTTTGTAAATGTTTGTCAAGTAGTCAAGGTCTTACATAGCTTGTCAGAAGTTCTTCCTGTTTAAAAGGACAACCAGAGAAGAAAGACAATACATGTTCATATAAGCTCTCTGCATATGGACAAATCTGTGACAAAATACTAACCTATCAGTCTTTTCCATATGGAACCGATTGAGACACAGTAAGCAAATAAAATTATTTTGTCCTAATCCATTCTTTGGCAAGAGCTTTCTTTAGGTCATATATAATGCGGTACTAGTTTCTTTTCACATTAAGAGATGAGAATTTATTTCTTAAAAAAAAAAAAAAAAGAAAAAAAAGAATAAAGAAAATGTTTAAAATGCTTTAAAACTGTCAGATCCTACTTTCAGTCACTTTTTTACTAAAGGATGAGCTTTCAATGGCAGAAGATCCTAAATTACTTGTAAGATGCATTGATCACTAGGCACAGCCATTTGCAAATTGACATAGAGTCAAGTACCTTGAAGCAGGAAGGTTAGGATTTGCATGAGACAACATTAGTTGTTGAGTTGGAAGACCAGCATTACAAACCTGATCTTCCAGGTCTCTGTCAATGGAAAAGAAACTGGCACCTCTGAAAAATGTTTCAGCCTACCTAATATCTGAAAACTGAAGAATTTTACTTGAAGAGGAAATGCAAAAGGGAAGAGGCTTTAGAATGAGACTGCATAATAAATAATACAATAGTTCAATACAACTAAAAAAATTATTGTTAATAAAGGTATTATGATTTAAAATCTAGAAAACAAAATAAAAAAATCTAAGTAAATAAAATATAGTAAGTAAATAATAAATAGTCCATATTGCGGAATCGCTTTGTTTTCCAAGGTGTTCTTTTTGACAGCATATAGCAAAAGAAGTTTTCTTGTTTTAGATTAACTTCAAAATTAATGCTTTTGGAGGCTAAATTCAATATTTGAAAAATAACTCCTCCAAATTCAAAGTGGTTTCATTGTATCTTACCATTTATCCAAATATTGTTCTAAAAATGAGAAAATAATGAAGTCTGTATGAATATAGTAATTATTCAAATTAATAGCTTACTAGGTTATTATGATTGAACACTTATTTATGATGTTGATGTCACACTTCATATCATAACATAGCTATACACTGTCATTGCAACACTTAGAGGTATTTCTTGTGGCTGTGATTTCGCTATCATGTCTGGTTTATTTCACTTTGGATTTCAATGGAAATGCTTTTTTATAACGCCTGCCTTTTTATAGTTTTTGCAATATTTGAAGCTGGTTGTAAATCTATGTTGATTCTGCAACTTTATCTGCACTACTTCACAGCGTGTGTGTGAAACACTGGGACACAGGCAGGATCTTCTGTGCACTTGAATTTCAGAATTTGATGTGTTTTCTTCACAGAAGAGTAAAGGCTCAGAATCTCTCACTGGACACTTCTCTTTTGATACCTAAAACTTACCTCAAACTAATGAAAATCCATTACTTTTGATTAGGTGCCTAGAACAGCACAAAGAAATAAAGGTAAATAGAAATTTCAGGTATCATAATGCTCAGAAATCACCTATTTCATTCAATATCCAGAATAAAAAAAAAAAATAGAAGACAAAAAAAAACAAAAAAAAGGTTTACATGCTTGACTTTAGGAACATTTGAAGATGCTATCCTTTTGCTTAAAAAGTTTGACTTAAAAAGCAAACTTCTGTTCCCTGGTCCTGACTTACAAGGATGAAGGAAATATATATTGGTTAACTGTCTGTCACTGTACTGTATTCTCTTGTGTTGTATTTACAAAGAAGCAAGAATTGTGTTGGTGCAGAAGAGATCAATAAGAAGTCTGTTATCAATCTACTAGCAAACTTTGAAGTTATAAAAAAGGAGAACTGTATTGCTTTCAAACATCCTTGACAGTTTAACAAAGATGTAGCAAAGAGAGAAAGAGATGGGGAGGAACTGTAATGACTGCCCTTGGTAGCAAAGAAAAGAAGAATGACTCAGGTACTGAGGAGTTACAGGAACCATAGTTTCATCCTTCAGAGGTTGAAAAGTTCAAGGCTATTAGCTATTTTCTACTACTGACAATGAACAAAAGAACAAAGTAAGAAACACAGTATCTGTCCAAACAGGCTTTCCACGTTTATTGGCCTAACAGATTTACTTTCATCTAAGAAAGTATGAAATAATAGAACTAGGAGTCATAAAACATGCAATCTTTAGCCTTGAAAAAGAGCTTTGTTAAGCCTTTAAAGTCAAATCTCTTGATCTTTTTAACATGCAAGCCACATAGATAACAAAACACATTGCAATGTGATATAAAGTAGAAACACACACTTACATGTTTTTCTCATGTAAAATTCTCTCATGCAGCATTAAACACTTCCTTCCAAGAACTAAATTTTGCAAGAGGCAGAGCTGTCTTCAGAGTTACGATTTCATCCATTTTAACCCTTTAATGAAAGAAAAACTCTAGTATGTAGCTGATTAAAATAAGGAGGTTCATAAGCAGTTCCAAGGCATTTTATTATATTATTTATTATATTATTCATCTTCCACAGTGCCTCCATGGGGAGTTATTGGATGTTCTGGGATTTCATATGTGCTGCACAGTCTCTTTGTTGAAAACTGTTCTGACCATGATACAATGCTTAGATTAGCAGCATTGTAGTTCTTTTCCTCAGGGAAATACTTTTCTCCCCAGAATCTTAGGAGTTCCTGCATGTTTTTAATCAAGTATACAGCTTGTGTCTCTTGTGCTCTCCTATGGTTCAATATGAACATGTCTGAAGAAGCAGAAAACCTGGCATCTGTGGCAATTTCCTTATTTGAAAGAACTTGCACTATGAGCTCTCCATTTTGTTATGAATATGAATTGTTAATCTAACTCCACAACCACGCAAAATATTAGACTGTGAAAAATTTGTATTTCTAGTCTTCATATTTGCAAAGAGAATGATAAAACACGTATGTCTGTGTGTGGTTGTGCCTTTTAGGTTCGTAGCACCATTTGGGGGAGCTGTTTCTCTGTGGTTCCTGCCCGTTTACAAGGAAGCTCCGTTTTGGCCACTGGTGTCAGTGATAAAGAATCAGCAGTACAGATGAGGTGAAAAGAGTTAGTGTGACTGAACAGATGAAATTGGAAACAATAAGGCCTAACCTTGAGGACATATATCAAATGATTGGGGGGTGAGGGGAATAGATAAATGGCCAATTTCAACAGAGGAAGAAGGAAGTCCTGAGTAGCATTCAGAAGAAGGAAAGAGTCAAAGAGTTGGAGTTGCAGTTTGACTGCTGCTGCTCAAGAAACTGTTCTGGAGGAGGGGAGGAGAAACATTACCAGGAGGAGATTAATGTGTGAGTCTAGAGCAAAAAGAGGCCCTAAAGAGACATGTGTGTGTTTGGGTGTGGTTCAAATAAACTGTGGAGCTGAGGGAGAAAAATATAGATTTGATGTGATGGATGTGTAAATAAGGTACTCACTTTATATATGTAATTTTTTTCCATTTTTTTTCTCACTCTTTAGACCTGTAATTATATCAGGAGACGAGTAAAAGCTTTAGGCTGAGAAGAAAACAACTGTCTTATCCTTTTGTTAACCAAATAATTGAGATGCCGGGGTGGCAGGGGGGAAAGAAAGAAAGAAAAAAGAAGCCAAAAGAAAAACATCATAAACAAAATACAACACACCAAAACAAAACAAAACAAAACATCTCTTTTACCAAAAAAAGAAACAACAAATGGAAAAATTGACAAATGAGACTGAAGCTGAGTGAAAGCGCATAGGGATAAATGCAATTTAATTGGACAACAAGTAATAAGTTCTACAGCTCTATAAAAAGAAGCTGAATATGCAAGAATTGGGTCTTTAAAAGAGGAAACAGAAACTAATTTTCCTGTAAAATTGACTAATACATCTTTCCTCTCTCCTGCTTTCTCTCTCCCATCCTGTACAAAACCAATGCATCAGTACTCTTTTTTTTTTTTTATTTTTACCATGTTATTTTTTGTCACTTGCTCTAAGGCCTCCAGAGTTCCTGCTGTAGATACTGAGTGAGAATGCAGGACATTAATTTGTTACCAAATTATTGCAAAAGGCACAAAGAACATGTCTTTCTCCCCCTCATTGCACGTTTGTGAAAGCAAAAGTTGTTTTACTTGCTACCAGAGATCACATGGAAAAGATCCATGACCTGCATTTTTTACTGGTAAATGGAAGAAAAGAAGCCCAAACAAAACCTATTTTGCACCTCACATGAGCTTAGAATCCAAGTTCCCTGATTGTTTTGTTCCACAGTGAATTCCATAATAAATGGAAAATTATGCACTGAAATAAAGTGCATAATTTATATTACAGTATACTTGCACAACTACCTTTTCTCCTTACAATTTCTCACCATACATCGTGAACTAGCCTGCCTACAACCTAGTAGCACCACCTACACTAAAATTAAATCTTTTTTTGGAATACATTTTACCTCACTTATATCTGCATTTTGCAACTCGCATTTTGCAGCTTAAATTTTGCATTCAGGACTCCAAATGTTCAGTTGCCTTTGATGTATGCTTATTTTTAAATAAAATATTAAAATATTTAATTTTATAATCAACTGCCACTATCTGCCTTTAGTTTAGCTCTTGAGAGTTATTTTCTCACAATGATAGCTTGGTTGCAGAAGCTCAAATTAATTAGGTGGAAGGAGTTGGTCAAAGTTTAATTTACTTTTCCTTTTAGGTATAGTTTTAGCTTCTATAATTCCCTAAGTCTTTATTTCCTTAGAGCAACTATCACAGGAAGTTAATCCACAAGCTGCACCAGCTTCTTAGGATACATTTTAAAACACAGAGCTAGATGATGGTTCATACTGTTGTTCATTCTTGTTTCTCTGCCAATATAATGCAATGGCTCAGCAAGGTGACTTAGGGACCATCTGATTCCTCTATCCCCAGTATATTTAGGTGAAACAATCACTGTAGGCACTTTTCCAGGAATTAAATAGAAAAACCGTATTCTGATGTTGAATGATAGCTGAGTGAATATTTTTGTCAACAATATTCCCAGAACTACAGAAGAAATTGTAGACCATTCTATGTTTCAGTTTAAATTGAATCTTGAAAGAAAGAAAATTGTAAACTGAGTCTAAAAGAAGAAAAAATATGGAAACCACAGGGAGCAATCTTCAGTGGTCTAAAAGAAGTGGGAGTCTAGAAAGAAGAAAAACGCAAAAACTTAATCTCTGCAATTTGCAGTCAGGCAGAAATCAGTAAAAAATTTGAATGATGAAGGAATATAGGACTAGACCATGAATCTGTATGATTTCACTCATGTCCCAGTTAAATTATTCATGATGAATCATCCTTTGCTAATCCCTTTTTTTTTCCCCTTCCTATTGTCTAAACAAGCAATACTGGATGGCTGTTAATTCAGCTAGTTATCACTTTCTGTAAAGAATTCCCTTCACAAATCTGACAGGGATGTCACCACTTTTTTCAGTCTCTCAAGTCAAATTAAAGACTCACTTGTTTTCCCTTTGCTTTGCATTTTTATCTCCTCATAACAGACTGCAGCATATAATTAGTATGGACTTAAAAAAAAAAATCCTGGAATATTCACAGAGTCACAGAATATACTGAGTTGGAAGGTACCCACAAGGTCATCAAATACAACCCTGTATTACAAATACAACCCTCAGTTAGCCCTGTAGCCCTGCACAGGATCATCTCCAAGAGTCACACTATGTGCCTGAGAATCATTCAAATACTTCTTGAACTGTGGCAGACTTGGTGCAGTGACCACTTCTCTGGGAAGCCTGTTTTGTGGCAGGATGAGAGAACCAACTTAGTTCTTTCTATTGTTGAGGGAACATCACAATTCAAAAGAAAATGTTTTTCATGAAAGAAGGAGAACTTTTTATCAGATTAATACTGTACTGGCTTTCATACAGTCCAGGCAATTTATTTTTTTAGCAACTTATTGCAGTAGTCTGCACTCTTGAGTAAATATAAATAGGGGCTAAAAGTTCAACTGCAGAATGAGTTTTTTAGGAAATGAGAGTAATTGAAAGTGAAAACTGAAGTACTCTAACTTCAGCAAAGCTTTGTCACCATACAGAAGTATTTTGACTATTATTAACATTCATCTTTCTCACTACTTATGGCCAGAACTACCTCACTTAGGAATACAACTTGTAGCAATCAAGGAAATAAGTTGATTACAAAATTCTGTCAAGCACACCAGGTATTTTGCTGGTGATACTTAATTTGCTTGTTCTCATGACAGCTACTGTCAGTGAATGAACACAAGGATAGAAATGTAATATCAGCATTGAAAATTATGCCCATTTCCTACTCTGGCTGTGGCTGAAGGTCGGAGAGGCCTCTGCCTGGAGGAGTGTATGGAACAAGTCCCAGGAAGAGTCTGGGATGGCAATACTCTCATTCTTGCTGGTGAAACAGGCCTCTGGAGCCAAGTCTGCAGAAGGGGACATGGGACAAAAAGATCACAACAACATAGCAGCATTTTCTTGTAGGTAAGCGTCAATGAATGCAGTAGAAGCTTGCAGTCTCCCTCTGCATCCTTGTTAATATTCTTTTAATTAATTGTTAA
>JAWWMO010000043.1:15442092-15453340 GCA_035047845.1 Dendrocincla fuliginosa
GTAAGCGTCAATGAATGCAGTAGAAGCTTGCAGTCTCCCTCTGCATCCTTGTTAATATTCTTTTAATTAATTGTTAAAGTGATTATACAAAATACTGACTATGGAATGAATGAACTACAGTAGACACGGGAGCCTAAACCATGACATAGGAGTCATAGTTGAGGTCTTCACATCTGATAGATGCTGTTTCCCTTTTATCTGTATTTAGGACCAGAACTGCTAGTGGAAGTTCAGAAAGGGTTCATGACTATTAGAAACTGGAAGATCTGGTTTCTCATTTCTTAAGTGAGTTCTCTAACCACTCAAAGTAATGAGGAACTCTTTCCCATACTCTCATATTTTAAATAGAAAAAGTTATGAATGCTTTTGCTTTCAAACCCACTCTTGTCTTCAGAAATGTGTGTGCTAATATGACTTGCTTCTAAATCCTGGTGGGTCTCAAGTTTAGACAGCTTTTCAGCTGAATAGGAAAAAGCCTTGCAAATATTGGGCAGTTCAGATCAAATGACTGTGGCAGAAAGCAGAGAATGAAGCAACCACTGAAATCCAGTTGGGACTTGGCTACCCAAATTTATAATTTATAATTTGTGTAACAAAATCTCCATCCTTTTTAGTGCCTGTCTACAGCCTCATCACATTTCCTATTGGTTTGATTGATAACATTATTTTCATATACTAGATAGTGTGTTTGTCTTTTTAGGAATATGGAATTAAAAAGTAATAAATTGTTGTTTCATACTTCTTTTAATTTCTAACAACATTGATTCAATTTTTTGTTTGTTATCTTTTGAGATACTGTGTTCCACATCTGTATTAATTTGGAAAGCTTTTTTCTTGGCAACAGGTCTAGAAAATAGAGTAAGCAATATCCCAGCAGCCTGTTTTAATTGGAGTGCAAAATTATTTTTATAAGTCCATCTTATGCTTTTATAACTTTGGCAGTAAAAAGAAGTTATTATTGTAATGCCCTTGTTGCATACCAACAGCCCTCATCAATACTAGTTGGAAGGACACAACAAAAACATAAAGATAACAGATGAAACACCTTTTACATATAAAAAAGGCATCTGTCTAGTTCCCAAGTCTACTAGTATAGGTTACTTAATCAGTTTCTTTAGAGGAACAATTCCACAAGTCATTTTTCCCTTACATGAAATTAGCAACAGCCAGCCACACAGTGTAATTATGAAGATTTGTCTGAGAAATCTAGAATGACTGAAATGAACAAAACCCTTTGTCAGAATCTGCTGTAACAAATACTGGGGCACATACACTTTATATATGGTTTGAAATACTTCCAGATTACAAAACCATCACCTTGTTATATTGCCTCTTCTGCAAACTATGGGCTCCATATGAGTGTATCCCCAAGGTCATATTTACCACCAAGCTCTCCTATTTTATGTGTCAGACTCCTTGTGTTATCCACAGACTGTCCATATATTTTTACCCTGACACAGTTAATGATGCTTAGTTTCATTTCCTTAACATCCTATTGAAAGACCATATGCTCCCATATGGTTTGTGATTTTTTCATTGCATGAAATGCTTTTATTTAAAGTACTAAAGATAAGAGAATCCTAAATAAGGCCTCAAAAAACTGGCAAACTTGTGGACCTGATCATAACTCTCATTGCTGCTCTTCCAAAGGATTGTTAGGCAGATTTTTCTTGGCTGTATTAAAGTTCTCTGCCTCCACAGTTAGCTGCATGGAGTGATGGAAAGAACTTATACTTAATTTCTTGCTGACTAGGTGATGAGTAGAAAAGGGACACAAACAAAAAGTGATTGAAATCTAGGCTTTTCATCTTCTGTTATGTGGGGAAAACAATCTGCTTTAGCTTGTTGATATGCTGTAACTATTGAAGTGCAGTAGTAAATAGCATTCTTTGAAGAGCTTGCAGAATGATTTTTCTCCTGAAGATACTCTTTATTTTATGTAGCAACACATTTATTCACACTAATGGAATTAAGTAAAACACCATTCTAGGTTTACAATAGAGAAGTTGAAAGGTGTCTTCCATCATAATTGCGTTTCTATCAGTACAGAAATGTTTCCAAGATATTTCTAGCAAAGCTTTTGGTAGTGCAAATTGACTACTGGTGGAAAGCATGAGCAAGAGCTCCTACACAGGTTTTGATTTATAAGTTATCCATTTTTTTAAAGGACTACTAACCACACTTATTTACAAGATAAAATGCAGCAGAGACCTGATGAGATAGATGCAAATAAAAATGGAACTTGAACTGCTGATCATTTTAATAATTTCCTTTTCATACTACTAATAATTTTAAAATAATTTGAAAGCCTAGTGCAGTATGTGCCCATGTCAAAAGACAGGAGTTCCTGAAATGTTCTATGGCAATTTCTGTTTTAATCCATTCAGTGTTATGAACTTTTCACTTTTTAGAAGTCTGAACAGTGATCTCCATCAAGAAACCAATTAAGCAAACAAAGAATACAAAACCAGATGGCAAACACAAGATAAGAGTGATATTAAACTTGATTCATCAACTTATTCTTAGTGTTGGTAGAAATGACTTTAAAAATGTATTTTAGTATCTTGGCTTAAACCCAAGAAAGAATCTATATAAATCATGGCACTGTGAAAATCAGATGTATAAACTGGACTAAGATTATGTTTTTCTAAATTGTTTTTTATGGGAATTATATTCATAACAAGTAGTTAGATCTACAGTATGAGCTAAGGATGAAAAGTTCTGAATGGTGCCAAAGTTTATAAAAACTGCATTTAGTTTTAGCATTAACAAAGGAAAGGAAACAGTCTTTGTCTAATAGATTATATATGAAGCACAAAGACTGATCCAAAGACATTTTTTGCTTAAAACTGAAGGGGAATTTATTAGTTTTAATTTTCTCCCAATAAATGGTTTAGCTTCTACTTCATTTAGGGCCAGCACATAATCACAAAACAATGAATTATCAGTTGGTTTTCTGTACAGATACCAGTTTGAAAAGGCAATAAACAAGAAAAACTTAGTTTCAATGGTGTTTTTATTTTGTTTTTGCTATTTTTGTTTTATTTTCTCTTGCTAAAATGAGAAAAAAGGTCTTAGCTACATATTGAGTACCACAGGATACAAATGATTTTGAGTCAGTTGTCAAAAGAAAGCTGAAAGTGATAAAGTCTTGCTTTCCATGACAGGATAAACAGAGTTTTTCTCCTCTCCATCTCTTGGGAAAATAGCATTAAGGACATTGACTCAGGCTATGATAGTCATTTTCTGCCACAAATACCTGGATCTGAATCTGTCTCTCTGGAAACTCTCTTAAACCTCACTCCTCTGGATCAGAAAACAGCTGACTTCCTTCAGTTTTGTCTTGGGAAACAGTTAATCCACCTTCATTAGGGCAGGAACTAATTGCCTCACAGCCCAATGTCCTTTGGAATCTCCTGGGTGGTTAAATACCCTCAGAGTCTGACAGCTGGTGAGTTTGATTGATCAAGAACTATAACAGATGACAGGACAGCATTGGTCTCGAGTAGGTAGACACCCATCCAGATGGAGCTATCCAGAAAGTGATTAGGTCTTGTAGTAAACATCCTAACTATCAAAGGATAGAGCCATTTCATTTGTATAGGACTATTAAAGTATTTTATAGATTTTGGAATAGCTCCAGTGAAGAGAGCTCTGCTGCAGAAAACTTGAGACCTTAGCGTGTAAAAGCTTCACCTGTGAGTTAGGGAAACAAAGTTCAAATCTTTGGCTTGAAGCAGGAAGAAAGTGAATTTGAGGCCATTTCTCATACCTCTTGAGCAGGTGCCTTAATCAATAGGACATGACGTATTCTAAAGAAGCATTGCCTCATGTTGGTGCTAATGGACTTAATTAATGTTTGCTTCACTGAAGGGGAGTTTCTGCAGTTCCATAAGCATTAAGTAGTATCATCAATCCTTAGTTAAAACAGATACCAGTAGTTGCCTGACTGTCGTGTTATCTGACCTGTCTCTGTTTCCCTTTTCCTCAGCAATACTATGTGTGCATTAATGTGGAACTGGGTAAAAATTGGTTGCTTTCTTTCATGTGCTCAGGAGTATGGAATTGGAATGATAGATTACCCATGGTCAAACAGTGTTGCACAAAAATTGGGAATATATGTCATAGAAGGTCTCCCTCTATTACTACAATTAGAGATCAATAAAGCCTTTATCATTCAAAGGCAAGTATCATTAGAACACATAGTATTTGGTTTCCAAGTTTTTCTAATAAGGGGTCTCAGAGGCAAGATCTCCTAACAACACACAATGGCTGGCATGTCTAAGGCAGTGTCTTGCAGTGCTATCACAAACGTGCCCACATGAAAAACAACCTATTGAATCTTAGTGTAGAGCTAAACACAGGTCAGTCAGAAAGAACCTGTCTTTGTCTGGTAACAAGTGTGTCTAGAGTCTTGCGTCACATAATTAAAAGAGTGTAGAATTTTGCAGCTCACAGCTCACAAGTTGCAGTTACTTGCAGTAGTTAAATATTGTGGAAGACTAACAGAGACAACATGAAAATGAATTCTCTGCCTAAGATGAATTTTAAAAACATTAATAGTCTTGTTAGTTGGTATTTGTGCACTAGCTGCTAAGCTTCAATCACTTTGCTTTTTTTTCATTTTATATTAGCACATTTTCATTTAGAAAGTGACAGGCAGTGATAGGAGCACGAGAAAGATCTTTAATGATTTGGAGAACTGCAGACCTTTTTATGAACCATGCAAGTATTGTAAAAAAACCTTTTTGCTATTTACAAAACCATATCAGAATAAATTTTTATTGCTAATGTCAGGATTTATTCATCTTGATTGTACCAACACAAAGTAAAGGACTACTCAGACTACGTTTTATCAATAAGTAAAAGTGCCATTCTACACTAGAATTTTTCTAAATTATATAATATTTATATATAGTCTATAATAATTATTATAATACAAATACAGCAGTAAAATGTTAAGACGGGTATTTTAATCAAATTTACAAGATAGCTATACTATTGTAATCTTTTCTTGTAACTTGTGATTTTTTCATCTGTTCTTTTGAATGCTTGCATAAATCAATCACAAGAATGAAAATACCTTTATATTTTTGCCTCAAACTGTAAAATAAAGATTTTAGATTTCATAAATTTTAATTCCATTTTTTTGTTACTGATTTCAGAGATTAAGATCATAAGTGACATACCTGCTAATTGCCTATACAAATTTAGATAAAAACAATTACTTTCTTAATTTTAAAAATACAGTAATTTTAATAATAGATTTGTAATTAGAAATGCATATTTTATAATTATTGAACTCAAAATCTGACCACTGTGGGAAAAGACAATTTCAAAAGTTTCTATAAATAAATTAGTAACAAAATGAGGGTAAAGGAGAATCTCCATCCTTTATTGGATGCAGGGCAAAACATAGTGACAAAGGATGAGGAAAAGCTTGAGGTGCTTAATGCTTTTTTTGCCTGAGTGTTTAGCAGCAGGATCAGTGCCCTCAGGGTGCTCAGCCCCTTCAGCTGGACTACAGGGAGCAGAATTAAACCACCATTATCCAAGTGGAAAAGTCAGTGACCTGCTGCACCACTTAGACACACACAAGCCTATGGGGTTGGATGGGATCCATTGAAGGGTACTGGGGGAGTTGACAGAAGAGCTCAATTTGAGTTAAACAAGACAAAACCCTAGCTGCATCAGTTCTAAAGTAACATTTTAAATCATAAACCATAAATTGAATAAATAGAATTGTGCAGGTTGTTCTGAGCAGGTCTGCATAGTCTTGAACATTATATTAGAGGTTAAATGTCCTATTTTTATTTGCACTGGCCTCTTTAAATATTACACATTGTCATGAAGGGAAGCAAAAGTTCTGAGTCCAAAAGTCCTTTAAAATTAAAAGATCTATGTGATAAGGCCAGTTTGCACAAGTTGAAAGCCTAAAAGGTTTTTTGATGCACTATTTTAAGTAATTTGTAAATTTCAACGACCAAGAATGAGTCTGTTTCTTGAAGGCACATGTACGCTTCAGTATAATTCATTTCCATGTTTTGCCCCCTATTTGTCTTCTGTAATAATTTTTAAATCAGCATAATTATATATGTTTTATTAACATAATTTGAGATGGGAGGTTAATACTTTAGTGGCTTGCACTTTATTACCATCAGCATAACTTTTAGCTGTATATTTAAAATAAACCCACTCTCTACTATGTTTTGCATTTGTCTTTCAGGTATTATCAAGATTATAATCTGATTGAGAATTCTAATTTTTCTTTTCTTTTTTTTTTCCATTTAATTCTTACATTTTCCTCTCTGATTAATATGATGAGGGTATATGTGCAATAGCCTGGCATCTATAAAATGATCCATTGTAAAGTTTCTTAGCAAAATCCATAGTCACACATTGCAGTTTTTCAGGGTCCAGATTGTTCTCAGGAACTCTTTTTTTCTGAGCTGTGGAAGATGAATATTTTGCATTCCCAAATGTAATAGGCATGAAGAATTATGAGCTTTACTTCACCCTGGCCAAATTATTCTATAAAAGTTTTCTCAATCTACTCATGCAATCTTGTCTAGTTCTAAATAGGGTTTTCAGTAGAGAAAGACATACAGTAATAATAAATTATGTCTTAAAAGACTTAGTCCTTTTCATTAAAGCTCTGAAGTGTGTTCAGAAGCTTTCTAGGATCTAAATCACAGGAGAAACTCTACATTTTGGCCTTTTTTCACTATATATAATATATCCCTAACCTTTGTAAGAGGAATGATCATGGATGAAGACACCGTATAATTTTCTAGAATTCAAGGTGATTTCTGTGCCACAAAGATCATCAGTGGGTTGGAGCACCTCTTTTATGAACAGCTTGAGAGAGCTGGGGTTGTTCATCCTGGAGAAGAGAAAGACCTTAGAGCACCTTTCAATACATAAAGGGAGCCTACAGAATGGCTGGAGAGAGACTTTTCTACAAAGGCATGTAATGATAGAACAAGAAGGGAATGGCTTTAAGCTGAAAGAGAGCAGGTTTAGATGAGATATTGGGAAGAAATTCTTGACTGTGAGTGTGGTGAGACACTGGAACAGCTTGGCCAGAAATGTTGTGGATATCCTATCCCTGGAGGAGTTCAACACCAGATTGGATGGGGCTTTGAGGAACCTGGTCTAGTGGGAGCTGTCTGTGCCTCTGGAAGCAGGGTTAGAACTAAATGATTGTTAAGATCCTTTCCAACCTAAACCATTTTATCATTCTTTTCTATGAAATCAATCAGTGTACAACAAAACAAACAATCACAAGATAGCAACAACAAAACAAAACAAAGCCCCTGTTTATACATAGATTGTCTTCCTCCAAATACCTGCAACTACTGGTTGTCTCTAGTTATCAGTTGCATTGCAAAGCTGAAAAATTCACCAGGAGCAGTGTACAGGGAAACCTGGAAAACAAATTGTAATAGTTAAACATATAACTTTGTTCTCTCTCTGTCATACAGTTTCCCACTTTAGCTGAGACTTTTCAAGATAACAATGTATTTTTGCCTGGTACATACTCTTTCTTAAAAAAATGTAGTGAGATGATGAGTCATCATCAACAGAAATCTTTTGAGTTCTTCACGAAGATAGGTATGAAAGTAATGGTCATCTTTATCAAGAAGGTAGGAGATTAGATCTCCTACTGATTTTGCTGTGTAATACGTTTTTGGTTGGGTTTTTTTTTGTTTTTGTTTTTTTTGTTTGTTTGTTTGTTTTTTTAAAAAAAATGGCTAGGATTAATTTGCAGAACTCATAAGCAATGCTTTGAAAGGTAGGGTTTTTTTGGGGGGGGGTGTTGTGTGTGTGTGTTTTTGTAATAGACCAGACCCTACATGTATTGCACATATTTTCTAAGAACCATTTCCTAGGAGAATATACCAGCTAAAGGCTCTTTTTATTTCAGTCACAGAAATAAAGATCATACTATAGGAAAAAAACCAAAAACTACCTAAATTGCCTGTTTATCCATTAGTTCTATATTTCCAAACTGGACTTTTCATTATATCCAGAACACATTTAATATTTTTAGCAGAGGAAAAGAGAAACATTTAATCACAGTACACCTCTAATTTAAGACTGTGATTATGAGGAAACATATTTGTTTAAATAAAAATAAAATGGATTTCTGGAGAATTATCTATCTTGCTATCACAGTTATGCCTGTAGGAACAGCATTTCAGCAGTTTCTTCTAGCTATAATACCTTTCAAATATTTGAAAGCTTGAAATACTGTAATATAAATGCAGTGCATATTCAGTTCCTAGAGAAATATAGTGAAAATATAATTGCTTTTATATAACTGAAATTCAAGATTGAAAATGTTTCAGAAGTGCCACTGTAGGGAGAAGTTATTGAAATACTGTGGAAGAAGATATGGAAAGAGAATTAAAATAACCATCAACTTTAGAAAGAAAAGATTAGGGCAGCACATGACATTGTTAGTCAATAATGTAAGGTCAATAAGAGAGACTTCTTGAAGGATATTCAGGAAGAATGAAGTGTTAGTTTGGTATAAGAACATGTTTATGGGGGAATGCAAAGAGTTTTAAGTAAAACATATGTAAATAACAGCAGAGCATTTAACACAGAAAATGTTCCTGTGCATATGGTGGACCTTATACTGAATAGTAAAAGGGAGAGCACTAAACATCAGTGAACCCTGGAAAACCAAAGACACCATGGCTTTGAGTTTCTTACTATTCAGTCTGCTCCAAAGTTCACTATTTCGCAAATAGATCCATTCCATAAACTGGTGAAACATCAGATCGAGCTTTCTGTATGGAGATAAATTATTTGTTTATAAAAGAATTAAGTATGAAATTAATATATTAGGCTATAGGTAGAAGAATTAGATGTTTTGAAATGAAAAGACTCTGTTTTATTACTTGACATCTTCCTGAAATATATTTAACATGTAAAATATTCTGATGATTTTTTCAGCAACATCCATAAAAGATTATTAGACTTCTTAGGCACCTTAAAAGTCTTTCTTTCATTTTTCTCCAGTGTTTCAGGTACATTAGAAAATAAAACTATCAGCTTTATGGCTTTTTGGTAACTTCAAAATTAAAATCACAGTAAGTTTTCCAAAGTTTTCATATATCATAGAACTGAGCAAGTAGTGTCTCATTATTGCTTGATTATAATAAATAACTTATTTGTGAAATACTAGACTAACCTAGACAATAACTCTTTTTTTCTTCCTGCCCCCTCCCCCCCCCACCCCGAGACAAACAAATAGGGCCATGGAGGTCTATTTTGTCCTCTGTTTCCATATTAAATAAGGGTAAAGAGGGACTGGCAATAAGAAAACTGATTGGTCACCTAGCCTTACTAAGCCTAAAGTTCAGGTTTATTGGATCCTAATGTCTACAGGAAAATATTATACATATTTTAATTTAGGAGTGATTAGCTTTATGCGACTTACTCATACATACATTGAAGCTGTTCTGCATATCATCACAATTATTTTTATTGATTTTTTCTATTTATTATTATTGTAGACAAAACTCTTAGATTCATGGCACAGACAGAAAAACATAAAACTTTATCCGGCTTCTGTAACTAGCTGAAGCCACTGACCACACTAAGAAAAACCCACTAAATTCTTTGGCAGTACTTCTAACAGAAGTCCACAAAACATGAAATATTTAATACAGTGAAAACCTGTTCTAGTCATATCATGAATTATAACTGACTCAAACTGCAGAGTCATAGGTGGGCATCTGTTCAGAAATTATCCTTAATTCAATGTAAGTCAACCCCCCGTCTTTTTGTTCTATACTCGTAATGCAAAATGAACATTTCAAGTGACTGAGCCTGCTATGGAAGAGAGTTTCTTATTATCTTGTTATAGTTATTCCATTGGCTATTTATACAAATAAAATTTAATAGTGTTTGTCCATAATTGTGATCTTATCATATTTTTTTCTGCATCAAAAATATGCATATGCTGCCCAGCACTAAATGACACTTCTTTACCAAATGGTTTAAATGGTCTAAATATTTAGAATCTGAGGTTTATTTTGATCCTTGTAGCTACTATTCCATTAACTGGATCCAAGATAAAATAGATATTATCAAGAGTGTTGATGCAGGAACTTAACACTTCTAGCAATAACAAAGGAAGATAAAATAGTGTGAAAACTTATGGATAGAAAATAATTTCTACAGAAGGTGAGAGGGAAATTTTTACTAGCTGTTGTTTACTTTTTCTTAGTCCTTGAGAGTAGAAGGTAGAGAATACTAGGCAAGAACAGCAGCAGAAAGTTTCACGATTTAATAAAAGGACAGTGGCTGGAGGCAGAGCCTGGAGGCAGAGCCTTCAATTGTGTGGCCCAAAGGTCAATAGGGATGGATAAGGAAAATTACCTAATATAGGAAGGAATCAACACTTCCCAGAGGGGATGTAACAGGAGAGGTTTGATTCCTGATCATCTCTGCTCCAGTCTTATTAACTAATTACTTTCATTCGGTAACTAAAAGTCAAAATACTTTTGTTGTGGTAACTTCATTGTCAGAGCAGAGAAGTAGACTCCCTTCTTAAGTTTTTTAAGCTCTTTAAATTGATCTGGGAGATTTCTAAGAGATCAATTGCTATGGTATTTTAAAACATTTTCAAATCAGAATTGGTATAATACACCCTGAATGTTGCTGGGTTTATATCTTTGTGGCATATTTTAAAGTTACTTTAGAAAGAAGACTGTTTTCTCAGTTTGACAGGTGGGGAAGTGGCATAATAAGTGCTTAAGTGCTTTACTCAGTATTAACTCAAACACCAAGCTGAATTAAAAAAAACCAAATCCTTACTGTCCTTTGCTCCATTTTAAGACCTTATTTTTCCAGGTAGAGGGAGGGTAGGATAAAGAGAAGACATGTGATGCTGATATCGAGCATTTTGGGAATGTTCAACCATTGACAATGTACTCCAACTCTCCAAACTGGAGTCATTATGAATGGTGCAATTGTGTCAGTTCAGTAGTCCTTCCCCCTTATCTTGCCCATGGCAAGTGTTGAACACAGAAAGAGGAGAAGGAAGACAGCCCTTCTAGATACTTTAGAGCTATAACAGACTGTATGTAAACCAATACCTAAACCAAACGTGTAAGCCTTTACATCTGAGCAAGAATCATTAATGTCTAGTATAACATACAGTTCAGTGAATGACTGAGAACCTACCTGAGTTGAAATAAGCACTTTGTCAAATTAAACATTGACTTACTCT
>JAWWMO010000043.1:15467224-15478762 GCA_035047845.1 Dendrocincla fuliginosa
CCATGTAGTGGAAATGTTACAGTGGAAGACTTAGATTGATTAGATTGTTTCAAAGCTTTTCTGTGACTTTGATTTGCCCATGGCACTCCTAGTGATAATGATACTGTGATTATTTAAGTGGCAAGTAACTTAAGGATAGACTGAGCATGTTAACTTTGAATTTCCTAGCTTTCATCTCTTTACATTTTCCATAGTTTGCACTCAATAACATTGTGTGCATTGTCTGTTATTTAGTGCAGCATTTTATTTTCTTGATTTAATTTTGCTGCATATTTTTGTGGGAACACGTGTAAGGTATTGCCATGTAGTTATATTGGTACTGGCACTCTTTAGAGTGGACAAGCCTCTGTGCATCTCTTCCTTTGAAGAAATTATCAGGCAGCAGACAGCTATGGCTTCTCATGAGGAACTGGGATAAGGAAAGATCTTGTGGTCTCTGAATAAACAGTTGAACAGTCCATGGGACATGTCACAGCTTTACAATTAAGTGTCTTGTCATTTTATAATGTCACACAAGTCACAGTAGCAGAGTATTTTCCCTCTTAAAACAGCACCTCTTGTGCTTCCATATGGTGCACTCTTTGCTGCTTCTGTCAGGTGGACAGAAGGGCAGGAACCAGCATACTCCTTTCCTTTAGGGAAACTGCCTCACGGCCCAGTGCATTCCCTGGTTCTGCCTTCTTGCCTTTTGCCTGCAAGCTCTTACCACCTTAGTCATTCCAGTTCCTCCACATCATTAAGAGACAGTAACCTTTTACTTCTGTGATACCAAACTGGTTTTATTTTTATTTGTAGTGCTCCTTTTATAGCTGTCTTCACTTGCATCCCACACACAGGCATGTCCTCTCTTGCATTCAAAGCGCAAATAATAATTTCCTGTCACACATCTCCTATTTGAATGCAATTTTTTCTACACAAATATCTTCAATTTTATTTTAAAAATCTAAAGGACAAAGTTATTTTCAATTATGCCTGAAAAAAATGCATTATGGTTGAGACTGAGATCAGCTGACATGAATTTTTATATCTTTGAAGAAGAGCATGAGAAATGCAAACAAATGTTTTTCTGAGGACATAAGATTTCACACTGCAGCTTTCACACTTGTTTTTTTTCTACTGCTTGCCTTTAAAATACTCACAAAACACCTGTTTCTGGAGATGTCTTTGAGTTTTCTTCCCTCTTTTGTTTCAGAAGGAGGCAGAAGCATTTATAGCTGCCATACAAAGAAGATGCTAGTTTTTATTTTAATTTTTTGTTTTGTGTTTTATCAGGCATTACAGGAGTTTATGGCAATGTAACTGGATAGAAGATACGTTATCATATTATCAGGACATATAATGTCCAAAGTAATTTAATATCAGAAGCTACAGAGACAAGCTTTTAAAGGGTGATATGACATGAACTACATTGCAGGAAAAGTATATTTTAAGAAGAATTAGAGCTTCTTCATTCATTTTCCTAAAATTTAAATTTATATTACCAGTTCAGCAGCTCTCTGGCTACAACTTAAATGTGCAATCAAAGATTAAATTGCTTACAAGGCTAATTTGGGTTTTAGTTTACTCTTTGAAATAACAGAAGATACTGGAATGTAAAAGTTATGAGAATATTCAGAGTCTTAAGGAACTATTAAAAAAAAGGATACAATACAAAATCATTTAAATGTGACCAGAGAAGATCTTTCATGGGAAAAATCCTGTTCCACTTTTTGCTAGCCATATAAAACAAATGGCTATTTCTTACCTAGGCAATGTAGGTAACTAGCAGAAAAAAAAAAAAATATAAAAACTCAGGGACTTTTTTAGTATTACTTATAAATTTCCTTATGTATCATCTGTTTTTAATGACTGAACCCTCCTATATTTTATCCTAGAACTGACTATTCCAGAGGCAGGAATATTCAATATTGCAAATCAAGTAAAAAACACACTAATGACCATGATAGTCCAGTCTTCTACTCTCCTTTTTCAAATTTACAGGAGAAACAGAGGCCTCTATTTCCTTTCCATATATGTATGGGAGATAGGCATCAAAGCCACATGAAGGATGTCATACTAAAACACGTCTTAGAGGTGTGGAAAAAAATACCTGGACTATTTAAGGTGGAACTCACCAAAATACAAATTTGGAAATGTGTGTGTGTTAATGAAAAAGGAGACAGCGTTTGATGTTCCAACGGTAGAGCATTTTTCACAGAGGTTTCATGAGAACTCTTAGTGACTTAGCTGTTTTGTAGGATACAATTCCAGAATTAAAATTCTTCATTTTACATTAGCAGCAGCTGATTACATGTCATTATCTTTAAATACAGATGTGAAGATTTTCTTTGTTTCCAGTTTGGTGATACTAAACCATGATGACTTCTAACTACAAAGTGGAAGTTCAAGTATATCTTATAAGAGTATTCATCTTTCCCAGATCAAATGTCTTCACCATTTGCATGTTATTTCAATTCACTCTTTGTAAATCAACATCATAAGGATATTTCTTTATGTGGCTATTTAAAACTAAATCCTAGGATAGAGACAGTGGAGCATTTTCCACTGATTTCCATAAAACAGTTACTAAATACCATCTGGAAGCAGAATTTTAGAGAGCGTGAAAAAGCAGAATTAGAAATAATGGAAGATACAGGAGAATTAACATCATAAATTCTGATACTTCTGTCATAAACACAGCTTATTCTATATGTATAATAAAAACTTAGTAAAAACATATGTTGTGTGTTGTATTTCTGAAAAATATTTAGATACTATTTTTGTTACAAGATTAATGCAGCCTTTTAGTCTGTGAAACAGGTGTTTCTTCAGTGTCTAACAAAATACTTAAAAATCTACACTTTCATATGCATTCATAGATCTACATGATTGACTGACATAACAAATGTGTTATTCTATAGATTTTAGCTCCAAACCAACAGGCTTGATATCTTAATATGAAAATGCTCCTAAGACACAAATGTGTACATCAGGTTTAATTCAGAAGTTCATTAAAATTACTGACTTAGGAGGCGTCTCAGAAAAACTGAGAAATAGATATTTTAAAAAAAATTTAAGAGCAAGTAAAATCTGCCACTGCTGCTGGGACAGCAATAATTGCACTATTATATTGGGTAAGTGTATTTCTGATTGTCAGGAGTACTTGAATTGAGAAGTTTCAAATACTCGTGATTTTCATGACCATTATTCTCAATGAGATGTTCCCAAATATCACATTTATCTACAACACTGTCTCCTTCAAATAATACTAAAAATTTTCTTCATTTAAACTTGGAGTAACCATTTACGTTTGAAAGTATCCTGCATTTTTACTCCTTTCTAAACCAGCATTTCACTGCTAATAATATCACAAAGATACTGCCAGCTAGCTCTGCAAGCCAGACCTCCTGCACAGCATGAGTTCTGCTTGATTATGTAAAGTTATTTTTCTTGCCAATAGGAACTACACGAAAGATTCCAGAATGATTTTGCTATCAATTAGAAGTGATGAAACATCTGGTTTGATGCATTAACTGGGTTTCTTTTGTGGCCGAATTTCGATTTATTTTAAGAACTAAAGGAGAAAATGTATAATTCAAAGTTTCAACTCATTGAAAAATCATTATTCTGTCCAAGTAAAAGCAAATGAGGTATGTTACATGAAATTATACATGTCTTTACAGAAAACAAAACAAAGAAAAACCAAGAGTTTGACACTTTTCATAAAAGCTGGTAAAAAAACAGTCCCCTAAAGCTTTAGTATGCGTAGGCTGAAATTTAAAAAAAAAAAAAAAAAACAATTATCAAAACAAAAATGAACCAAAAAAACCCCCAAAAATCAACAACCAACCTCACACAACACAACCAAACCCCACAACCTCTGCTTGTGCTAAAACATATGCACATCCTTTCTAAAGTAAAGCGCACAAAAAAAAGCCTTTATACATTCGGTACAAAAAGGACCTTAACTGAATAGCACAGGCAGACTCATCTTCCTGGAGGATTTAAAAATTAGAGACAATACTGCTCACATGAGTAACCATTTCAAATATAGGTAGTCATTGCATATCATTGCATAGAGACATACTTCCCTATGTCAGAACACAACCAGAAATAATTTACCTACATTATTGAGAAAAATATCTATTTGAATGTACATTTTTTGAGTGTTTTCTTATGGCAGATATCTGTGGAAATTGCAAATTATTCTGAAACATTATTTATTTATTTATTTACCTACTTATTTTTGTGATAAGAGCAATAATTGCACAGGTATTATTTTCTTCCACTAACTGTGAAAAGAATGCTAGATAATGTAAGAAGATTTTTGGTTTTATTTTCAGTCTAGAGATCCTTCTAGTTGTTCATTGTTAGTTATCTGGTCTGCACCTGGTGAAATTGATAAGATCCACTCTTGAGCAGGCAAGTAAGTACATGCTGTATTAAAACAGAATAAAAGCACATTAAAATGTCAAAGGTGTTTGTCTTATATGTACCTTTAAAATTAAATTCATAGCTATTCCCTCAGGTACTTATGTGATTTAACATTGTATTTAAGTAGATTCTTAAATTGTAACAGTAAAATTGCAATAAATGCTGTTAGTCCACAAGTACAGGTTTTGATGCATGAAAAATTAGGTAAAACTGAAATAATCTCAAAGATGTAACTGAATCAGAATTTAGTCTGTAGGATTTATTACAAATTGGAAAAACTTCTATAAATTTCTGGTCACAGCTATTGCTTTAGAGCAGATGAAACAATATTCATGGAAGGAAAAAAACCTTCACAATTTTTCTGTTATTGAATCTATGTTTTAAATTATGAATTTAATTAATTTGGTTATGGCTATGAAAATAATAGCTTTACTTTTCATAAATGTTAATTAACTTTTTTAAACTCTAAAAATTCAGTATTTGATGTGCATGAGAAATGGCAAGTTAAATCTTACTCTAATATTTCACTTTACAAAGTTGCAATATTTTAAGCTCAGATATTTGGCTTTGAGTTTGTTATAGTCAGGAAGTAAAGTTTCTTTGTCTTTTACACACATTGAAGAGCCATATCCTACAAAATCAGAAGCCAGTGTTAGAAGTTTTGACCTAAAGATATCTAGTTACATTAGCTTTTTGTTTGCCTCATAACTAAATGACAGGACTGGCCTCAGTGCTAATTGAAAGGTTGAACTGAGACTGAAAAAAAACCCTAAAATGGAGGACTCAGGCAATGCAAATCTTAGATAGTTTTCAAAAACTTTTAAAAGAAGAATGCTACAGATTCCAGCTTTCTTACCTTCTATTTTGAATTGTCTTGAAGGAAAAATCCACATAAATTTAATAAATGCAGTACAAGTAATGGGTATTTTATGACTTCAAAAGCAAAAATTGTTTCACGTTAAATAGGAAAAAAAGGTCTGTCTAATACTTTCCTCTTAAAACTTGTGCATACATTTTAAGACACATTTTTGAATGGAGTTAAGTTGCCTAAAAATCCGTCACTACTTCAGAGGCCCAGGGCTTCACACCTGCCCTCTGGATTCCTCTACAAAAGGACTTTTTTTTCTATAAGTACTGTGTCCTATCTGTGAACTTTGAGCAAGTGCTTCAGATACTTGGCACCAGGATACCAGTCTAGATACCAAGTGGTATGGTCTTTGACAGACAATAACATTTTCTTTCTTCTTTCTCATTCTACTTTATTTGTTTGTTTGCTTTCTGAAGTGTAGCTACTCTGCACAGTGGCCTGTCCAAAGTACCAGCATCAATTTAAAATACCTTCACTCCTTCTACATTCTCAGGTGCCAAGGCAGTGGAGCGACACTTGGAAGAGGAAATGCTGTCAATGGGACATACAGATAACTCTGCATGAGTCCAGATGACTCTCAAAATTGCAGGAACCAAAGGGTGAAGGGGAAGGAAGGTCTGAGTTCAAAGTAGACTGAAGAACTAATGTTATGAGACAAAGGTATTATCACACAAAGAGCAGCTGTTGCAGGTGGAATTGCTTGTAATTGAAATGGAGGCATGCTTGTTGACCTTGTATTGAAGGTCAGCTACATACACCTTGAGTGATAGGTATTTTTAAAGGCACCAGCTTAATGAATCCTGCCAGCAGCCTGGAAGAGACCAGGCTCAGGTGTGCCTTGACCATGTTAAAATGTATTTGTTCCATTGAAAAGCACAGACAACTTCCTAACTGTGTTTTCCTGTTGTAGGTCATATTTATTAGACCACTCCAATTTTGTATAGTCCAGATGCCTTTAATCATTAAGGGAAGGAGAGAGGCAAGAGTGAAAGGGGAAATTAAACCAACATTAAGTAAAGCCATTTTCTGATTCAAGGGCATGTATAGAGTTTTAAATATCTCACAAGCAGTTTCATGGAGTAGCTGTTGTGGTGTTTTTCCTCAATAGGGTGCACATGGAAGGTACAAAGTGCTTTGAAGTTAAGGGGATCTTTACTGTTTAATTCAATCTATAGGACTGCATACATGCCTTGATATTCATTAGGTTTTACATAAACTACTGAAAAGACTTTGCCAACATAGTAAATGTTTTGTGGGTTTTAGTTTTTTGTTTTGTTTTAGTCTTCCCACTACCTGATGGAAATATACAGTTATTTAATTATTTTTGTATGAGTAGTTCAGTTGGGATGTTGACTAAAAGGCATTCTCAAGAAACTGCTTTTCAATGCAAATGTTCAATCATATCAATGATATGATTGAATATCACATGATTATATGAAACAATTTAATAATGACACTCTTTTGAGGCTTTCTATGCATGCTCTATCTATATGTAAAATGAGTTCTGGAAGCTTCTAATACTTCTATCAAGCAACAGAAATTCCCCAAAAATATTTAGCATAAGACTTTCTTATCATTTTTTCTCTCATAGAAACATAATTTCTTTGTGCAATGCTGTATAGCAAAAAAAATTAAATCCCCGCAGCTCTCCTTCTTTCCTACATAATAATAATTAATTCTAGGTTAATTTGGGAGGAGAATGAGGCAAGAGGTTGAAATAATTTGTATTAAAAAAAAAAGATAAGAAATAAGAAAAGTATTCTCTTTTGCTCTTCTGTTAAGGAAAAATGCTCTAATATCACTGTCTTTCATGCATTAATCTGTAGGCTGCTAAATATCACACAGGGGATTTTGAGCAGGGTTGGGGGGAGTTTTGTTGTTGTGGTCTTTTTGGTAGGTATTAATGAATTGGTGAGCTGGCGGTATGCTCAATCACACCACAGACACACAAGCTGATCTTTCATCATCCAGCCATTAATAAAATCTTTTACCATACATGGACCCGTAGCAATGATTTCAGTCTGCAATAAAACATCTCTCAATTTTTTCACAGCCTTGGATGCAGAAAAGTGTCATTTCCAAGGAAAATGGTGTTTTATGGTGTGTATTTAATGCATTTTTCAATGTGTATGTTCATAATCATTCAATTCAAGACAGCCACCTTTGTCTTTAATTCATATAATGAAAGTGAGAGTCTCACAGCAAAATCTATCCCTGTATTAAAAAAAAAGCTCCCATATCTTTATTCTGTTTGTTTTGAAAATTCAACTATATTAAGAATAAGCAGGTAGGCATGACATTTTGAAATTCAATATTTCCATTAAAATGAAAAAAATAAAAAATCAGGGATAAAATTACATTTACAATGTGACAAGCTAGAATATGTAGCATTACATTGCAAAGCAAGCCCGCCTGTCATATCTGGCAGAGGGATCTTGGCATCCATTCTGCTTTTGTCTGTGTTTCTCATCCCATCATCAATGAAGCTTACAACAGCCACTGAAATCACAGAGTAGAAACACTTGTAAATCTAAATTCATAGGTAGACTCCATCCAAAACAAATACAAACTGAAAAATATGCATTAAACCTGTATATATGTACTTTGGTACCCAGGTGCAACTGTGACAGATACTTGAGAAATTGTGTTAGTGATTGAACATTTCAATATCAAACTGATGGAAGAACCTTGGAAGAAACAAGGGAGAAACGTTTCTGCAGTCTGAAAAGGAATGAAGTCTGATCACATGTTAAAACCCACAGGTTTTTTTGAGGTAGTAGGAAAGATGAGCAAAAATGTACACATGTGGAAACCCACCCAGTCACTGATAGCACAAGACTGTAAGCGATGCCATGGCTCCAGTGGATGGCCAGGAATATGTGGTGTCCAGGTCATATGGAAGCAACTGCCAGTGGTTCATGTCCCTTTATGTGCAGGGAAGAGCTGAGCTGCCCCTTGTGTCCCCCTGCAGTTATGGGCTTGGAGAGAAGGGTATCAATTTTGTGTGGAGTGTCCTTCTACAGGTGTTGAGCAGGGGTAGGTTGTTGGCAATGTGCCTGTACTGCTGACACTGGTCAAGGGGCAGGGTCTCTGGTGGTGGGGCTTCAGCCACTCTGTTTAGTATTTTTGCAAGTAGCAAATAGAAATTTTTCAAAAGGCAAGCAGTAAAACCACTGAAAACATAACAAAGATGATATACTATCCCAGCACACAGTATGAACTGGTAATTTCTGAAATGCCAGGGTGGTTTCATGCTATACAGAGTCCTCCTGCATTAGGTATATATAGAAACATTGTGGTCTTAGTTCAACAAAGAACTTCAGTCCTGTGCTGAACTGTGACAGGCTTTCCAAACTGTGAAGATTTGTGTTTGTAAAATCCCACCTGCTTAAATGCCCCGATAAATGGGGTTCTACACAAAACAAAACAAACAAAATAACAACAACAACAAAACACACTACAAGAACTATTATACTGGTAAAACTCACTGGCCCTGAATCTCCATGAAAGGTCTTCAGCAGCTGATAACCCGGATCTTAATGCCCATTGTAGAGTAAAATAGACTTCACTCATTGTCTATCCCTTTTGTGCACCTTCCTCTGTCATGTCCTTTATTAAATTATGCAATCTATTTATTGTCTTTTTAGAAGTCTTTTTGCAAAGATTGAAAATCCTTCATATTTTCCAGTCAGCATCTGGTATTTAGTCTGCCTTTTCTGAGAAATGTTGATGAAAAGATGCTGAGAATACAACATGGGAAAACCTCAGACTTCTTGGATGGTTCTTAGATGTTTAAGAGCAAATCCTGGCAAAAGTAAAGAAAACAATCCATTAATCTTTTGCCAGGACAGCTATCTTGAAGCTTGTGCTTCAATCTTTAAGCTTGTGCTTGAATCTTGGTGTTGGAACTTGATCTTTGATAACATTTAGCTATAAAGTTCTGTTGATACCACTGTGAGACCTGGAAAAATGCCACTCACAAACTAAGATGGTTCTTTTCTCTCAAGAAAAAACTGTAGGACACTATTAGTCAACCTCCTTCTAAGGAAAGCAAATTGGACTGGAGAGACCCACAGGGTCTGTAACTTACTCTGTTCCAACCTATTTTTGTCAATAGCTGTAGATCTGGTGAAATTCTGAGGTTGTACATATTTTTGTTTGACCCATATAGTGGTTTCTTTTGTCAGGCTCTTTTCAGTCTGGCAAAGGTCAAGGCCTTGGTGCTACAAAGTTGGCTGAAATTCCACCCAGATAAAGCGCCCAGTGTAACAGGGAGTGGAGTGAAACACTGTTTCACTGGCAATGTACTAAGCTTCTCAACCAGATCAGCGTTTCTGTCCAATCAGTGTCAAAGTATCCCAGTGCTATGCAGGAGACCTTGCAGGAACCACATCTTCCACATTACTGATCTGACTCTGTGATCAATTCACCCCTTATTTTTAATGCTTCACTTGCTTCTACTGATGGTCTGATTCAACTCCTAGGAGTCCTTCAGTTGCCTAGTTTGTGGATTGGATCAGGGTCTGTCCAGAGAGCCCTTTCTTTCAGTCTGATTTAGTTGGCATTGGGGAGACAGACAATGTTTTCCCTGGGCTGTGCAGCACACTAAGGCACTCATGTGAAGTTTAAATTGCTAGCCATGCTCTAAAAGCTAGAGTAACCCTAAAAACAAATCTGAGGCTTGACTTCCTGACCCACTGGAGATGGTTGTTTCTCAGAAATAAATCATCAGAGAGGTAAAAGCAGGCCATCTCTGGAACTGACTTGAAACAGAAACCTACTCACCTGTGACCATGTCTAGATCTAGACAAAGTTCCAAATGACTTTTCTTTGCTCTGGCTTTCTGCTGATGGTGAACAACTGTAATACCCAAGAGACTTAGCCAGCTACTCAGTTCTTTCAGTGTTCTTTCTTTGTTTAAAGCTTCCTATACAGAAGGGGGATTGGTATCTAGTCTTTTCATTATAAAGTACTACTGGCTTAATTTCAGACATATAAAAGTACACCTAACTACCACACATAATAAATAGTGCATTTGGCTTCAAATATATTATTTTATCAGATGCTTTAAGACAACCTATAAAAAATTTGGATTGCAATGGTTACTGTACTATGTTGTAAAGATACTTTTAACTTTTTTTTTTAAGGGAAAATCCTCTGCTTTCACTTTTGTTAACAGTATTGTTCCTTTTTCTCCATTATCCTGTACATCATGCAGTCACAGAACAATTCATTCAGCTCAGTAGGCATAAGATATTCAGTGTGATTTGAGATATTGTAAGGTATCAAAATATCTACATGAGACTGGCAGATATGATTGACGTCTTCTGGGAAATGTATCTGCTTCTTGAAGTCTGAAGGACAGAATCACTACTGTGACATTGAAAACATTAAAACAATTAAAACAACTCAAAAAATAGGCAAATGCATAACATTTATGCCTTATGATACTATTTATTTCATTTTTAAACTTCTACTGATATTTTATTTTAAAGTGGAACTTACTGAGTAAGGATCATCAGACTGATTTCAAACATCTTTTTGGGATGAGAAGAATAATTCTTTATGTCATACCATGGAATTATTGCTTTTTCCATCTTTCCACTCCAAACTGCCTTTTGGTCCTACCAAATAAATAATCAGTGCAGGAATATCTGCTATGGTTGTCCTGAATGTGAATTTGAAATTCTGACAAACAAATGAGATTGAGATATTATTCAATGTTGTCCTTAAAAGCAGAACAGAAGAGAAAGTTTTCTCAAAGGAGAGGAAAAAAATCAAAGTACAAAGATCCAGATATCAATGCAATGCATATTTTGGAAATATCAACATGTGACTCTTCCTTTTACTTGCATGCCTTGCAAAATTTCTGACATTGCTTTTTCATGCCACCCTGGTACTTTGATTTGCTTTTTTTTTCTTTTTTTTTCCTTTTTTTCTTTTTTTTTTTTTTTATTTTAACACCAATTGGTTTTTGAAGGATTCACCAGTCTCACCTAAAGGTTTTTTCACAAAATACTTGAGGTGGATTTATGCTGTGTGTTTAACTAGATGAGACCCCTTGGGTAGAAACTGTATATAGTTTTCCCATGTATGTATATCAGCATTGCACCAAAAATGTTCTAATGGTGAGGTAACGAATGTTCATTTTTTATGCTACATGAAGGTAAAACTGCTCCAGCTGAGTGAAACTCTGATTCATCATATCTGGGGGGGGGGGGGGGGGGGGAGAAAAAAAAGAGAAGTCTTTTCCTTTT
>JAWWMO010000043.1:15484665-15579762 GCA_035047845.1 Dendrocincla fuliginosa
GAAAGAAAGAAAGAAAGAAAGAAAGAAAGAAAGAAAGAAAGAAAGAAAGAAAGAAAGAAAGAAAGAAAGAAAGAATTGTACATTTTTTGTCTTGAAACTGGATGTGGAATATCACAAATCAGAATGTACTTCTAAGTAAAAGGGTGTAGCAACTCAGGATGACATTTACATAACAACAAATCATTCAGTATTGGCACTACAACAACTTAGTCATTTTTAAGTTTAGTAAGTCCACTGCTTTGCTTTTCAAAGATAAGTGATCCAGAAAATCTTAGCATTTAGGAACAGATGACCACACATACATCTGTTCATGGTCATATTGTCAAAATATGGTTACAAATTTCAGTTTCAAATTTGAATCTTGCCTAATCAGTTCCATCCTGTACTATTAGCTAAAAGTTAGTCTTCAACAATACTTCAGATCGCCAGCTTCCTCTGTGTTGTCATAATTTTGCAGCCTTATTTTCTCCAAAGAGCAGAGAACAAATGCAGGTAATTTCTAACTTTGGTTTCTGCTCTAAGCTTCACTATACCTAAAATTTTATTATGGTTTTCAAAATAATAGACACAAATTGCCCAATTAAATGTTACTGAATTACATTAAATTGACATATTTACTGTTCTAAAACTTAATAAAAATCCACTTCATGTATAGCTCATTTATCATCACGGTAAGCAAACAGAATTCTAGCGGATAAGCCTTTAGAGAATACGAAATTACTACAATGTCTGTTTTCAAGGACAGTTCTTGATCACCTGCTTCATACTCACCAAGACAAAGGTTAGCTCTGTATTCAAAGTTTCTTATGAGATGGAGTATGGAGTTGGTAGAGGTTTCTTGTTACTAGGCCAGTTTTCTACAATCCATATGATGTTTTTTTTCACAAGCATACTACATTTCATGTTATAAGACATGTTTGCTCTTGATACACTGTTGGTATGTTACTCTGAAAGCTATTACCTATTATTTAGAAATTTTAATAAAAAATATAATAATTCTATAATAAAATATATAAAATATATAGTAAAAAAGAATCATTCACTGTAAAACTTTGTAGTGTCTGTGATAACCGAATATTTTACAGGAATAATGAACTGGAGAGTATTGCAACTTTGAGAAGTATTCTAACTTGTATGGGAAAACCTCAAGTAAAATGTCACAGATTTTCTAGTGTACAATGACAAAAAAAGCAGAGACAAGAGAGGGGTAAAACTGAATCACAAAGGGGCCATCTGTGCAGTCCCTAGCCACAGACACTCATCTGAATGGGATTTCAGTATATATAGCTGCTATAAAACTGGATCATTAGATAACTTTGTATGCATTCCAGCCTGATATTTACTACCTCAGACATTTCAGAATCTGTATGGCTGGAATGCAGCCAGACATATATTTAAGCAAATTTATCTCCTGCCCATTTGTGATGGTATCCTTCTTCTGGTATTCTTTATGGAAAGGGATCTAAATACATAAGGAGAGAGATACAATTGTCGAAACACAGCATAAGAAAGTAGGAAAATTACACTGGCATATTATTCTGTCTTGACTAGTAGAGTGAAAAAAATATCCACAGTAGTTTTTAGTAAGGTTGAGGAGGTTTCTTCCTGACAAAGAAACTAACTTATAATCTTTCTTTCAAATGCTACCAAGTTGGTCACCCCGTAATGAGATTGTTCACTTTAAAAGAAGGATGGGGATATTGTTTACAAATTACCATATAACATATATGGAAATTGAAGTGCATCAAATCAGTTCAGCTTCACCTTCATTTATGACCTATATAAATTTTCAGGTTTTATTTTTCCCTTTCCCAGACGATTATAATTTGACTAGCATCATGATAGATATTGCAACTTGCTGAACAATTTAATATTTAAAATTATATTGATATTAAAATACTCCTTAAAGGCTTGAATAATAAGCACACATTTTTACACCTTAGAACATAAACGCAAATCTAGCATTTCATTATACCTTTAACTAAGAAGTTATTTTTATCTTTCATGGTAATATGCCCCACTATTTCAGCTGAAAATCAGAAATATTATCATGCCAATTTTTTCCAGTTAATTAGCAAGGAGAAATCTTGACAAACAGCAGGTATTTTTATGTTACCCATGAATAGTTCTACCTACCATGCATGCTTATTTCTATTATCTTCAAAAAAATCTATGAGCAACAGCACGTTGGGTTATTGACAGGATTAAAGGAAGTACACAGATAAAACAATGTGCTTGGGGAAATAACTCTTTTTATCCATAAAATATAAGTCACATATTCATAATTGGAATGTGCTTTGGGATTTCTGTTCTTCCTACACTATATAAATATCTGCAGTGCTACTGTATTTCTTGAAAAGAATGGAAAAAAATTAAGTCTTTTTCGAAGAAATATAAGTTTATATTCTTTATTTTTCCTTCGCCTATGCTATGTACTACAATATCACTGAGATACTGTACTTGCCTCTCTAAGCAAGTTTGTAATCATAGAATTTCATGAACTTTTACAAGTATCCTCACAGGCAGTAGTGCATCTTGTCAGAGACACACAGAGCCAAGTTGCAGTTGTGCAGACCCCTCTAGAAAAAAACAAAGAATCTTAGCTGTTTGTTTAATTTCTCATACAGTTTTTAATCATTTATTTTTTGACATTTATAACTGCTTGCATTAAAAATAAAATGCTCTTCCCTGAACATCAAGCAATGGAATTAGGACTCAAACTATTATTGCCTCAATAACTTTGTGGAAGTCATTTGAGATGATCATTGGGTAAAATGTGAATCAAACAGACCTAACAGCAGCATCTAGATTTCGGACTATCTTCTCCCGAGTGTCTTCTATAACATGTGAACAAAGTTGCCACGAGTTTCAGTTTCCCTCTTTTACTGGGCAAGTTGTGCATACTTCTCTGCAGACCTCAATAACTCTGAAGACGGCTGCTGACTTGCCATTCTGGGGTTGTGGGCAACCTGCTGGGGAGGGCACTAGGGTGTGTTGGTTTCTATTTTATGAAAGTGAAGGGGGAAATGAGCTTGGAGCTCACCTATTTCGGGGTAGTGTTTCAACTGATAAAGTATAATACAAGCTAGGTCAAGCTATCACTGTCACTCACTGCCTGCTGTGTTTTAGAAGGGTAGATCCATCTGAGCTTTCAGGAAAAAAAAAAAAAAAAAAAAAAAAAAAAAAAAAAAAAAAAAAAAGCTCAGCTACATTCTTTTGAAAGAGGGATCAGAAGGATATGCAACTACTAGACAAGTGTGCCACAAAGATGGACAACAGTTAAGACTCCCTCCTGTCCTTGGCATGTCCCTGCTGGATGGCTGTTATCAGATCCCTTTTCAGCAGCCTCATTTCTTTGGGGGCTGTTCTGACACCTATAAACTTTTCTGTGTATTGTGTATGGACCCCAACACAGGTCTCCAAGTGTCAGAGGCTCATATGGAAATAGTAGGCTTTTGAATCCATGACACTATGGTACTTAATTCCTTCTTTAGAAGTAACTCAAAGACTTACTTTAACTCCTCCCCTACTAGTTTTGTCTTTCGTTCTGTGCGTTTTCTTTCAGCTGTCCATTGTTAGTCTAAGTTTGACTGCAAAAACATGACTCAGTTCTACATTGTTAGAGACATATCAGTATTATCATAAAAAGTAGAATGTGTCTTTGAGAGGGCTATAACATGGTTTTTAAAAATCAGTTTTAGTAGAATCGTGATATATGTATATATATGTTCCACTTGGCCCTAGAAAATACAATATTCAGTATTGCAGCATGCATTTTTTTCCTTCACAGAATATATTTAGGTATATGTGGCAAGCTTTATGAGGTGATGAAAAATGGAAGAGTACCAGTGATCAGAACACCTAACAAGTTGTTTACTGGTACCTTCAACCTTGATCTAAACTAGTTCAGGCCATTTTCCTAACAAAGCTACTCAGTAGTGAAAAATCATCTCAATTTAATGTTGTACTCTGTAACAGATGAATTTAATGAACTGTTCACTGAGATCCCCAAATATATGTGACCTTGAACAGATTTTATATGAGGAATCCAAAGCAGAAAAATAACTAGATGGAAATAAAATGCAGTATGTTGCCATATCAAACTTTCAAAAATTTTCCTACTGAACTGACACTATTTTCACACATGATTTGGAAAGTTCACTGACAAAATGAGTTCCTGTTTAATTCCTGGTTTGGTAGAAATGAATACCTAGAAAGTCTGCCTTGCCTCTGGGAGAATTCTCCCATAAACAAATGAAGGGGAAAGCAGCAGATTGCTTTTCTCAGACTCTAAAAGGTTTGCTTGCATGATGTTGTTTGCAACATAAATCCTTATGAATATTCTGGGCATTACTGATGAATTTAGGATTCTGAGGGGCAATGGATTCAGGCAAGCCTGAAAGAGTAAATTAGGCTAGAATACACCCTGTCCTTTACAAGAGACTGAAAAAAACCAGGAGAATACAAAGATGAGTTAAATCTACCTTTGCCTTGTCTTCCCTGTAGCTACGTATTGCTTCATTTTGCATAGTCTTACTGAATGTGCTTTAATATTGTAAGAAATTATGTGAAGAACTGTGCCTTGTTTTAAACCCTAAGACAAAATCTTCAGATTGATCAGCTCAGATTGATTTTTAAAAATTAGGCAATTAATATTATTTCATATACATCTCAATCCTAATTGCTGTGTTCTGCAACACATTTTGACTGTTAGTAATTTGGGTTTATGACAAATACTACGACAGTCCATGTGTTCATCTATGCAGTTGGCTGATTCTGCATACTTCTGATTTTGCAGAAATCTTTACTTACATATGCAACACAGTCCTGTTTCTGTGATAATAGAAGAATCTTGACTGAGATGATTCCATTCTTAGTGGTTTAATGTTACCTCCCTGGTTCTTACCAGCACCAGTTTCTTACTCTGCCCCCTCTTGTACTTTAAGTACATTAAGAAATTCCCCACAGAACACTGGACAACCAAAACTGAAAGTCTTGGAAAATGAACTATTAATGGAAAAAGTAATAATTCAAACATGTTTATAATAAAGACCCTAACTGGCGAACGGTCAAATACTCTTGAAAACAACAGTTTTCAAGCCTCATAAAACATTACCCTGTTTTTATTTTGTTAGTGTCAGTTATATTTTCTTCCGAGAAGTCACTTTCCACATTTTTAATTTCTTTTAAAAATTGTTTACCAGTGCACATCTGTCTCCATTTCGTGTTGCTGGAATAATGTGTAATAGACATCCTGTTACTAACTGTACTTATGGTTTCATACACCCAGTTGTTGCTATTTGTAAGTCACAAATTGCCAACTGTTACCACATTGTGAAACCCCAGAGACATATACTATGCTAAGTGCAGTCAAACAGCTCTGGTATCTAAGATACCAGTGCGCGGTAACTTTTGGCAGACACTAACTGTTTAATAGCTCTCAAAAATCCCAATAATTATTACTTAGCCTGTTATCAGAACTGATATCCCTGCTGGCAGGGGAAAGAAGCCAAAACCAAAGTAGTAATGCAATCCAAACTAATCTTGTATAAAGTCAACCAATTTCATTGGTTTCAAAATAAAGAAGAAAGAAAAACCTTTATAGGAAACATGACATTCTACTATCAGCATCCCTATCTAAATGTAGAGTCTTGTGCTACACAGAATGTGTCTTCTTAACAGATGCTACAGATCTAAATCTGGCAGAAAGGTAAACTATAAAGGAGTATAGAAAACCACAGTGAACGTTTAAAGTCTGTATGCATATGTGACAGTAGATATAAACTGGACAGCCATTCATCCTACCTCTCTAATTGAGTCAGTTCCCACACAAAGGTTTGCTGAACATTTTAGAAGGCAGCTCCTGAATATTCACAATATTCAATATATCATACTAGGATAAAAAGATTTGAGATAGTTTATTTTCAGGCTGACTGAAATGTGGAGTGATGAAGAGCTGTTTCCTGGGCCATCCAACCATCTATACTGTAGGGATAGCAGATTATTTTTGATGTGGTTTGAGACAGACATGGAACAGTTATACTGTTGCCATCCCCTTTTTATCCATAAAAATAATCTAAGGTCTTTAGCTTTGCTCATGAGAGAGGTTATACTGTTCTCTATGCTGGCGTTGAAGGTGCTTAGAAAAACAATGCTTACATGTGCACCATTATTTCTCATCAAGACAAGCTCATATTTTTTGTAACTCCGTTGTATCCAAGGGAATCATGCCTGCAAGTAATTTGTCTATTCCATTCAGTTGAATTCAAGGTCTGAAGAGGTACAAAGACAAGAGGGAGATTAGGTATACTGGGGTTCACTGATGGCTGAATTTAAAAAGAAAAAAAGGACAAAGACCATCAACCCAAACCAAGATGAACAGAATTTGTTTTTAAGGATGAGTGATGGAAACTGTTACAGTCAAGAAATCCATGTAATCCTTAAGAGCTGTTGTAAGTATGAAGACAGTAAAGCAGGAAGAATTGAAGAATATCAGGACTGATATTTCAGCCCCCAAGAGTGTTTTTTTAACTCAATTTTGTGACAATATATACAGAAGTATTTGCAGTTGGATTTTCACTAACTTTAATTTTATGCCTGGAAATATATAACTAAAGAATATCCTTTACCAAAAAGGGACTGAGCAACTGCAGACCAGCAAACTTTGTTACCCTTAGGAGGTACACATCTTGTCTGTGCATTAGCTTGGAGTCTTTAGAGAAACCACAAAGTAGCAATTGTAGATTCCAGGGCAATCCCTTCAGCGTCACCCCTCCAACCCTGTCTCCCACATGAAGCTGAAAGGGGAAGATCATAGTGTTTGCCAGCATATTACAACATCAAGAAGTCCCATCAGCAAAGGAATTGTTTCCTGTTACTTTTCAGCCTTGTGACACTTCTCAAGCAATAGCTGAAGGACAAAACTAACTTAGAAACCTTACAGAGCATGCTCGCACCATGAGAAAACATGGTATTATGACTAACCTTCTCTTAGTATAAAATACCCATCAAGTAGGGCAGTCTGATATTTTCAAAGAAGTCAGAAGCTGTAGTTAACCTGTGAGATTTTGTGAACAGCTTGGTCTTTGCTATGGTTTTAGCTTGGATCAATTAGCTGTCATAAAAATACTGTTGTGTGTTTTATGATTGGACAGCAAAATAGACTTAAGCTACAGAAAGAAAACTTAAAAAAATCATTTGGTTTTTGAAAGAAAATTGTTAGTTTTGTATATAATTCTTACACTGTAGTAGAGATTTCAGTAAAGACCACAAAACTGAGGGGAAATTTGTTATTTCCTTCCTACATGATTATACATTTCTCCCCCACCCCTGTTTTTCCCTATTTAATTATGTGCAACTTCTCCACAAGGCCAAGTTTGACTTAGCTTTATAACATCATTTAGATAATTACCTTTATTTATGGTATTGTTTAGAGTGCTGCAGAAGTGCTGGAGCCTGGCCTCTGGAGACTGCAAGCTTACCAAGCATTGTGACTATCCTTTATTTTTATTTTTGTTGCTACTCTAGTAAATCATTTCAGTGTGGAATATCTTCACAGCTTCTATGTTATGGTGGCATTTCACAGTACTGTTAAAATGCTAACAAATCTCTGGAATGTCATGTCAGGAGAAGACATATTATGTACACATAGTAGGGTCAGTATGAATTCCATCCATGCAACAGGTATTTTATTGTTGGATAACCATTAGTTACATGGCTACAAATTATGACTTACTATAATCACATGATTTTGCTCTGTATAATCTGAGTCTCAAACCCACTGTTATTTGTTCAGTCTCTCAAACATATTAGAGTCTGAAAAAGCTTGGACTCTGCATGCAGCACTTTGCAGATGAACAGCTGATTGAACGAGTGTGACAGCAGGCCCTGAAGCACTAACAAAAATATATATGTTCATATATGTGGAGTGCTCACTTGTTTTCATATTAATTTCCTACTCTAATAGTGTTAGAAGTAGAAATTTATGCCACAGTTTCACTGAGAGCAGGTGGTTCTCCTGTCCTTTCAGAGCAAGTGGCTTTGCACATTTCAATCAATGTCTGTGTCTAAAGGGACAGAAGAAATTGTTTGAAAGGTATTTCATTTTACTCAAGCTACTTCTTTCAGTCACAGATTAGATTATATGCTTTAAGAAAAGCTTTTGCTGTAATGTCAGTGTGTATTTATCTATCTATCTATCGAACTATAGAACCATAGATTCATTCAGGTTGGGAAAGACCTTTAAGGCCATCAAGACCAACCATTAATATGGCACAGTCAAGTCCATCACTAAACTATGTTCCTGAGTGCCGCATCTTTTAACTATCTCCAAGGATCATGACTTAATCACTTCCCTATTCCAATGACTAACTTTTCTTACAGTGAAGAAATTTTTCCTAATATCCAATCTAAATGTCCCCTGTCAAAACTTGTGGCCATTTCCTCTTGTCTCATCTCCTCCTACCTAGGAGAAGAGACTGCTCCCCACCTGCTACAACCTCCTTTCCAGTACTTGTAGAGAACAATAAGGCCCTTCTGAGTCTCCTCTCCCCCAGGCTAAACACCCCCAACTCCCTCAGCTGCTCCTCATAGGACTTGTGCTCCAGACTCCTCACCAGCTCTGTCACCATCTTCTGGACATGCTCCAGCATCTCAGTGTCTTTCTTGTACTGAAAGGCCAAGAACTGAACACAGGATTTGAGGTCCAGCCTCACAAGAGCTGAGTGTAGTGGGGCAATTGCTTCCCTGGTTCTGCTGGCCACACTATTGTTGATACAAGCCAGAATGTCATTGGTCTTTTGGGCCACCCGGGCATGCTGCTGGCTCATGTTCAGCTGGCTGTCGACCAGTACCTCTAGATTCTTTTACACCAGCTGTCCAGCCATTTTTTGCCAAGCCTTGGGTGGATTCCATCTGGCCCCATAGACTTGTGCGTGTCTAAGTGGCATAGGAGGTCACTCACATTTTCCCTTTGGGTTATGGGGGATTCATTCTGCTCCCAGTCTGTCTATTCCAGCTCAAAAGCTGGGTATACCTAGAACAACTGGTCTTGCTATTAAAGACTAAGAGGGCATTATGTACCTCAGCCTTTTCCTCATCCTTTGTTGCTATGTTTACTGCTACATCCAGTAAAGGATGGAGATCCTCTTTAGCCCTCATTTTGTTGCTAACATATTATTTTTTATTTATTTATTTATTTAGTTCTATTTGTACTTTGGTCCTTTTAATTTTCTCCCTGCAGAAACTCACAAAATCCTGGTAGTCTTCCTGAGATGCCTGCTCCTCCTTATAAAGGTGATACACTCTTCTTTATTCCCCTGAGTTTGAGCCAAAACTCCCTGTTCAGCCAGGCTGCTCTTCTTCCCTGCTCAACTGTCTTTTGGCACACAGGTATGGCCTGCTCTCCCACCTTTTAGATCTCCTTCTTGAAAATTGTTGAGCCTTCCTGAACTCCTCTGACCTTCCTCTGAAGGGACTTTCTCTACCAGTCTCTGAAATAGGCCAAAGTCTCCTCTCTCAGAATTCCAAAACAGAAGTTCTGCTGAGTACCCCCACCTTCAGGATGGTGTCCAAAGCAACTTTGTCAACCAGGCCCTGTCTATCCATCTATCTATGATTCTGCCTCTCTGTCTTTCTATATATCCATCCAGCTTGTTTCACAGGCAGAGTTGCTTACACTTATGAAAGCAGAGAACCAGTGAATTCCTGTTTCCATAATGTTCTACCAGATTACTCCATGAGGAAGAACCTAGAGCTTATATAGCACAGAACTCATGGAAATCCTATTACTCTACAAGGAAACCATCCTTAGAGATAAATATAATTACAATGCCAAAGTATTAAATTATTGTAATGCTTTTAGCAACAAATCAGCTAAGTATTATGGATCAATTTTTTCAGAATTTATCTCACCTATAAATTCACTCAACAATCTCCTACATTTTGTAAAGCCATAAACAGAGGGTGTACTCTGAAATGAAGACAATCAGACAACGAATCTTCAGCTATGGGTAATCATATTCCAGAAATTACGAGAAAAATACAATTTTAGGGGATAAATGTTGTATTTCTTGTATTAGACTCAAGTTTATTCTACTAAATTTCTGTCAAGTATTTTCTTAAATGAGATTATTCTGGCTTTTCAGTGAAAGGCAGCAGGATAAGGGGAAGTTTTAAGATCATCTCAACACATTATTATTCTTCCTTCTGGCAATTGGTCAATGTATAGAACCAAAATAGTGTAAAACCAGAAAAAACTATCACAGGATGCTGAGATTCCTCTTAAAGGTGGAGAAAGGAAATGGCCTCAGTGCTCTCATTTTCTGCAGGAGATGATTTTAAACAGGAGCTTCCACCCCTTCACCAGAAGAATTTTAATGTGGGGACAAAGTTTTTGAAAGAATTTTTCTCATTTTTATAGTATGGTTTGGATAAATCTTCCAAAACACAGACAAGATCTGTGTCTTCAAGTGATTTATACTTGTCAGGTTTCACCTGTGTTTTTCAGAACCTTCTGTAGTTTTATGGTTTGCAACAGTCATCCTCTTTCTTTCTTGTTCTTTTCCCCATCTAGTTCCCACCCTTTTTCATTCCTTTCTCAGTAGCAGTGTCAGCTCTCTTCTTCCCTTTTGTGTGGGAAGAGAAATTCCAAACAAGGTAACAGTGCCTCATTCACTTGGCAGTCACCAAATATTTTATGTCTGGGTAGACTATAATTTTTGTCCCCCAAGAGTATCATCCATATTTAAACCATGAAAGTGTGCAATTGCCTGAAAATAAAAAAATAGGAAAGAAATACAGAAAACTAAAATGTGTTTCCTAATCCAATGAAGATTTATTATTTTATTATTTTATTCCTCTGTTTGACTAGTTGTTCGCATTTAAACGTTATTACTTGAAAACAGGGGACAAACCCATGCAATTTACCATAATCTTTCTGTGCAATTTAAGCAGTAAGAGGCAGCTGCAAAGTTTATCTGAATGTATTTCGGGGGCAGTTGTGTTAGAATGCATGTGTTTCTGTAACTACAAAGTATAACCTTCTGTTTGAGTCCATCTCACCACGGCCACATAAAATCAATGATTTAAATACTCTTCATATTTAGGTGATATATTGTCCTGAATACATTTCACAGTAAAAACACACTGTAATGTACAGGTAAAGGCAAGAGAAGTTCATAAAATTTAGAACATAAAAAGCATCAGAAAATTATTTTCCACAAACTGCTATTTCCAAAGTAATAAGAATTTCCATGGATTATTCTATTATCTAAATATTATTCCTGCTATCTATCTAGATATTGGTATAATATAGATGTATATATATTTATATATATACACATATATGTATACATGTGTGCATATTCATACAAGTTAAAGGGCTTACAAGTATGTGCAGCCTTTATTTTATTTAAAAGCTAATGAAAATCATGAATCAATAGAGCATTCGGGATTTTCTAATACATGTTTTCAAAGAAGAAACATCCCAAATCTCTTTGTATTCAAAATATATTTTAAAAACCTAGAGGAAAAAATCCATCTTCTGCGTTATCTCATTAATTAACACCTGAGGATAATCTGTTCCTTAGAAAGGACAATTATTCAAAAGTAGGAGAAATAATTATTTCTTGAAAGAACAGGGAGTGATGGTATAAATATTTGTAGAGAAATTGCCTGTCCACAATGTTTATGGATGTTGGGCTGAAAATCTTCATTTTCTATTTTGCTTTTCTGTTCATGATTCAGTCTTTTAATTAGGATGGTTCTGGTGGCATTTTCAACACAGGGAAACCAGTGACCCAATAAATCATATGGAACAGAGAGATAGAAGCAAGAGAAAAGGCAAATAATTTGGAGAGAAGCATAGCAAACACATATGTCCAGTAATTCATTGCAAGGTAGAAACCTGAGCCTTGAGGGGAAGGAAAGGACAACAATCAGTCTTTCCTCTTCCTTCACATAGGTTCTGGGAATACTACAATACACTTAGACAAATACTTCTAATGAAACATCATACAAGTTTCTCTAATATAAAACTTATAATTTTTCATGTCCCAAAGTAATATCATAGAATCACAGAATGGTTTTGGTTGAAAGGGACCTTAAAGGTCATCTGGTTCTAATCCCACTGCCATGGGCAGGAACACTTTCCACTAGGCCAGGTTTCTCAAAGTCCCATCCAGCCTGGCCTTGCACACTTCCAGAGGTGGAATACCCACAGCTCCTCTGGACAGCTGCTTTCTAGTGCCTCACTAATCTTTGAGCAAAGAATTTCTTTGAAACAACTTATTTAAATCTCTCACTCCCCCTTGTCCTCTCACTATATGCCCTTGTAAAAAGTTGTTCTCTCCCTTTTTATAAACCCTCTTCAAGTACTGGAAGGCCTCACTGAGGTTTCTTTGGAGCCTTCTCTTTTCCAATCTGAAGAACTCCAGCTCTCATTTTGTCTTCTCCAGCTCTGTTTGTCCTCATGATGCTCCTCTAGACTCACACTAATGTGTCTATGTCCTTCTTGGGCTGAGGACTCCAGACCTGGATGTGGTTCTGCAGGTGCGGTCTCACCAGAGCAGAGTAGAGGGCCAGAATCACCTCCGTGGACCTGGTGGTCACACTGCTTTTCATGTATCCCAGGGTGCAGCTGATTTTCTGAGCTGTAAGTGCACACTATTGGTTCATGTCCAGCTTTTCATCTGCCATAAAACCTCAAGTCCTTCTTCACAGAGTTGCTCTCAATGAGTTCTTCTCCCAGTCTGGAATTCTCCTGACCCAGATGCAGCATTTTGCACTTGAAATTGTTGAACCAGCTGTAAGACTACAAGCTGTTGTGAAGTAGGATATATAATTCCATATGTTTTCATACTGGTTGTGCTCTCTTTAAAACTGGACATGTTTGTAACATTTGCCAATTCGTAGTATTTGTAAAACATGTAACATGCTACCTGGCAGCATGAACCAAGAAATTGTTTCCATCTGTACAGCTAGGACTTTTGTCTGGCTGAATATCCATTATCTCCTATCCTGGATCAACCTCATCCTCTCTGACTTTAGGTACCTTCTTAAATTAGGCCTTTGGTTGCCACAGGTTCTTTACTTATGATACTGATGAGAAAGAGAAGCACCCCCAGAGAAAAATGCCTTATCTTTGATCTGAATCTCCCCCTGAAGATTCCTCTCTCTCCTTGCTGAGTATACAGGGAGCATCTATTACCTATGATTTTAAGTGCAATGCCTGAAGATAGGTGAGATGAATCAGGATCCCTGAGCATTTTCTTTCCCTCTTACAATACTTTATCTATTTGCTGTACTTAATCATAAACTCTCTGTAGAAGGGACTGTATCTTCTGTCTTTTCATATAAAGAACCCTGGAAAAGTATTTTAAAAATATATTTATGAATTATATGAGTTACATACTTGAGACAGCATTTTCATTTATACTTATCAATAACTCTGTACTTTGAAAAACACATTCTCCATTAAGTTTATAGTCTTGACTTAAAACCTTTCACTGACTTTATTCAGAACAACACTGAACACTTTTTCATTACATGAACATTTTATTCAATCAGCTGTGGAATAGTTGTAATTTTGGTTTATTAGATTAGGTGCACCTAAATTGCAAAAGGGTGACAATACAAGCTAAATTTTATATGTGTCTTTACACTCATTACTTTCAATAATACTTGGTGTAGAAACATTACAGTACTTGGGGATCTGAGATCTCATCAATCATTTACACCGGGTGTCTGTTTGACAGCTCTTGATTAAAAAAAAAAAACAAAACCAAAAAACAAAAAAAACAAACAAAAAAAACCCAAAACAAAACAAAAAAAACACCAAAGAAACAGAATGATTACAATGTACAACATTTTAGAAAGAATATTTAAATTGGAGACATGATTTTTTTATATGTGTCCTTTTACTACTGTTTACATATATCAGGTTTTGCGACCCGATTGCTCAGGTAGTATGGCATTGATCCCAACCGTAGGTCATTGCTGTATTTATGGTACACCAGAGCTTTTCAATCCCAATGCAGAGTCATAAATCTACACTCTTAACATTCAAGACAGTACTACAGACATTATCCTACTCTTCTCAACAAAGTATTCTTTCTTGAACAAAAAATTTTCCAGGTGAAATCTGCATGGAAAGTTATGTCCTTAAAGAATGCTAGGGTTTTCACCAGTGTATTTCTCTAAAATGTCATACAGGTGAAAATGTTCCAACCACTAGTAATGACATGCTATCTATTTAAATCTGCCTTAAAGTCTGCCATGCAGATCTGTTAGTGTTGTCATCCATAGTTAAAATGTGTGGTCGGGTTTGAACTCTAAATTCTACCAAATACAGGCCTAAATTCGAACACTCTTTTTCATGGTCAAAGAGATTGTCAGGTATCAGTTCACAGGAAAACTCTTGTTGGAGCAAGCTGGATAATTTTGTAGAGTAATCTCTAAGGGACATGTAAAACTTAAGTCTTTAACAATCTTGAGGGAAGCTGTTCCTTTCTGATAACAAAGACCTGGGATTTTTTAAAGCCAGTTAAAACAGTCCTTATTTAACTTGTCTTAGTGACATTATTTTAGGCTGCCTTGTTATAAATTCAACAAAACCGCTCAGATTGATTTACATTGTTAAGGTTATCTTGAAACCAGAATATGAGAAATTTTTTAAAACAACTTTTTAAATTCTGAATTATTTTTGACAATCTCTCCACAAACGAGAATCTAGCATGAATATCACACCCATCACAAAATCCTTAATCCTTAAATGAGAAAAGTTAAGAAGATATTTAATTCAAACCTACTATCAAAAGTACTAATCTGGACTTTCTGCATCCAATTCACAAGCGGGATTAGTCTGGCTGTGTGTGATGGGGTGTGCAAGGAGTCAAGCAGGGCACCCATAGGTCACTGGATCCACCCACTGTGAAGGGGTTCCAGTCCTATCAGTGAAAGTCTCTGACATTGGGAGGGTGACTGATGGAGTCTTGTGCATGGTTAGAATGAGAATTTCCCTTAACAGTAAGATTCCAGGTTTTCCACAGTAGAGTCTCAGATGTCACATTCCATAGAGCAATTTATTCACAGTGCAGTAAAACAGCTCAAGTCCGTGCCTTCGAGAGGGGATCCCCAACAAGGGAACCGCTAGGCTTTTACACCCTCATAGTCCAAGCACTCAAAATTCTCTTAGCTCTTCCTCCTGTGTCCACTGGTCTGGCCAGCACCACATGTCCGAGTGTCCTTTGTTATGCACAGTTTTGCCAGTTCATGGCCTGTTGTCTTGGGCTCCCACCCAGAGCTCAATCTGCCACTCAATCTGCATCTTGAACTGCAGCTTGAAAACTGAGGTCCCTGCACCAGGTGTGTTCCTCTCAATGACAAATATTGGAGGATTCACTGAATCTTGGTAGACTGCTGTCAGCTCTGGAATAAGCTTATTTTTAAAATGTAGTAATGCATTTTGAAGTCAGGATGAGGAGGCAGCACTCAGAATCTTGTGTACTGAAGCAAAAATACTGCAGTTCAAAGCAATTTAAGGTGAAGTAGAATTATTATCAATTTCATAGAATATGGCTGATAATTCTGATATCTCATTTGTGTTAGATAATACACCTTTTACTGTATAAAAACCTTCCACCAGGTTACAAGGTTTTGAAAGGTCAGTCTTCCCTTCTTAAAAACTTACTGAAAATTTAGATTAATTATCATCACACTTGGCAGTAATTGTTATTCTTACATCACATTTTATTAAGGAGAAACACATTAACACTTTAGAAGAATTACCATATGACTCATTTGTTTCTTTTCTGTACCTGTTCATATTCCTCCAATGGAAAATGCACTCCAAGAAATTTTGTGGAAACTTTGGGCCAGTGTCACCAATAAAATGTGTCAATCCATACTAGGCAATTAAGTGGTAGAGTTAATCTGTTCTACCTCAGGAGAAGGCCTGTAATTCACACCCATTAGTTAATTAACTGGCCCATTAGTTGAACTGACACCAATTTAAGGGGTTGAGATTTCACTTGCAAGTACTTTTCAAAGTCAGAATATGGTACATATATAATTAAAAAACAATTTTTTACCATGGATTTTTGGAACAAGCTTTATCTGTAAGGCATAGCCTTTGATTTACTAGGGTCAATGCATAAGTCACAAATCAAATCTCTAAATTTGATTCTGAGAATAAGACAGTGAAGGATATAAAGTAATGTACTTTTTAATGCTGAATGCCTAGAGGAAACTGGAGGATATATAAAGGATCAAGCTTCCACACAACCTCCCTTTGACTTTATAAATTATTTTTCTACTCTCTGGGCTTAAAACCTTTTTAACAAAAATTGTCTAGGACCTAATGTTTCCAGGATTAAAACCAGAATCTCTTATAGTCAAGATGTCAACATTTTTTTTGTTCCTACACAGCTTAGTCCTTTTTGAGATATGTTTGAAAGTAATTTCAATTAACCAGCTTTTATCTCAATCTATCAGTTTAAACATTCTCCTCAACAGCACATGCTTTAGTCAGCTACTTGTACAACTTTGTGAAATGTCTATCAACTTTTGGTAAAATCTTTCAGGCAGTACTAGACTGAGAAGAATAAAATTTCAACTCACAAACCTGTAGTAGACATTAAAAATTTTTTCACCTTCTTTGTTGATGCTGTCTATCATGTTCTTTAAAACAAACTGATATCTGGACAATCAGCCCAGACTGTATTCCAAATTAAATGGGAGCAGCTGGTATCCAGGTGAAGAAGGACAAGAGTGGGTAGATAAATACTGCACTTGAAGCAATTTCAAGTTCTGTAGCCATTATTAAAATTTCTGCTAATTAACTTCAGCAAAATGACTGTACAGCATTGTGATCATATCTGTCTTCACATTTATGAATGTTGTAGTATGAAAATCTATTTCAGAAAACAAAGCAAAAATTTACTGCAGAATTTTTCTATTTCTTAGTTAAACTCAAATCAAAGCTTATAAATGGAGTGTGGTTTGGGTTCCTCTTATGGTACTGCTGTGGTAGATGTGTTTTCAAGTTACTACATTTCTAGTTCACAGTATAGTACTGTGATAATGTTCTAGTCATAGTTTTAGTGAATTTTCTCTGATATGGTTATATAAAAGTGTATACAATAAGAGTATACAGAGACAGACATTTAGAAAATAATTTATCAAAAAAAGCTGGTCAGTATTCAGTATTGTCAAGATGACATCTAACTGCTCACATGGCATTCTTTCTGTAGGATGTCATCAGAATATGGTTCTTCTGACCAGATCTGGATTTCTGCAATCAGAAAATTGCAGGTTACACTCAGAAATTATAGAAATATGCATAGCTCTAGCAAAAATTACGTAGTTTTACACAGCTTAAGAATTTCGCTGTGCCCTTATTATGAATCTTCATATATGGCACAGAATTCTCCTAGAGAAATAACCCTCTCACCACATACGGTGTACACTTATTTGATTATGTCTTTGTTTGTCTGTTTATTTAAATAATTTATCCATTCTGCAGAATGGAATAAACCCTGTCATCCAAAACAGGGAGGCTATTACTTTGGGAATAAATGGTATTACCACTAAATACTTCAGGGGAAAGTGAGCACTCTTGTGTGTGCTCTAACACAGAGCATCATACTGATAAGACTTGATGTATGACAAGAGATTGCAATTTCTGTCTAACACCACATTCTCAAATATGGTGTAACACATTTGAGTGAGAAATAATTTGGTCTTTATGCTATTTTTATTCTGAAGCTCTCTTCACAAGAGACAAATTGTGATAAATTATGTGTGGTAGTGTTCTCTTGTGATTGATGGCAGAGAAAATCAAGCTATTTCACTTAGATGCTCACTGTGGAATTCAACCAGGCTTACCAGAAGACAAACATTTTATAACGAGTCATCCAGTCCTGTTGCTCGGTTCAGAAGCTTTGGTTTTAAGTTCCAGCCATGCCCACTGCTCAAGAGGTGCCACTTCTTTCTTTCAGGGGACTGGTAATTAGCAGAAGTACAGTTATTGTAAGCTAATTATATGTTCTAAAACTAATGTACTTACGTGAACCAGAGGGTAGCTTACCATGTGAGCATTTGGTAAGCAAACAGGTGTTTAAAAGATTTAATGGGTTTGTAGCCATCTGTAGTGATTAATGATGTTTGAGAACCTCACTGCAGCTCATCATAACATCATAAGTGAACACTGATATTTTTCAGCTCTAAAAAAAGTGCAAATGATTCTTAGATGTTCCTGCTCTTATTCCTTATGCTTAGCTACAATTTTGTATTCCAAGGGGCAATGAATAATTGAACTTTCCCAGAAGCAATAATGAAAAAGAAAAATTCTTCCCTCTTAACTTCTCCCCATCCCCACCTTTTTACCACAAGGTAGAACGAAGTATATTTTTCCACACATGGAACAGAAAATTAGAGCAGATTTTCCTTTTTATAACCAACTTATTGCCTCTCAGTTCACTGACTAATCAGAAACCTGTGTTGGGACATTTCCTTTCCCTAAACTGTAGAAATGTTGCTCCTTTTGATATCAGTAACAAAACTCCTGCTATGGCCAGATACTTCTCCCTGCCTGCAGATGGAGAGCCAAATATGAGTAAACAAACTGCACCTGCTTGTGAGTGAGAAGTGGTTCTGACTGAATAGCATTAAGCTATGCATTAAACTATACAGGGAGGATTACTTACTCCCTGTATTTTCAAAGTGATGTCCCAAGATTTCATAGAATCAGTCTAACAGGGTATATAATTTTTTCCCATAAATTGGCATCGAAGCAGCAGTTGAGATGTATAATTTTACCAGAGATTTTTCACACAGGCTTTAACCAAACTAGTATAAGTACTCTTGAAAAAATGGCAGCACAGCTTCCAAATGTGCCACCATGTCTGATGTAGTGTAAAGCAAATGACTCTGAAGTGTCACCTGGTATACCAGCTAACTGGTCATGGTAGCCACACAGCCCTGTAATACGGCAGAGACATTGATGGTAGCAGGCTGTAAGCTATGTACACCCAAAGGACTGAGGCTTGGCAAACTTGTTGTGTCTGAACTTTTCTTGACCTGCTTTCATCTTTGTTTCATTTGGTTTAGCTATGATGGCAATTTATCTAATTGATCAGGTGACAGTAGCCGCTCTTTTCGTTAAGTTATGTGATAAAAGTTCATCTGCACACCCACAAAGTAACACAGAGGCAAAATGGCAGGTGGGGAGCTTACCCTGGCTGCTTCCAGGCCTATCACCAGGGAGTCATCAGCTCATCTAAAGCTCATCTCTACAAACCCAGAGAACAAGGGCAGAGGGCTAGGGAACCAAAATTAAGGTCTCAGAGAAAGGAAGACCCTGTATATACCCCTTCCAGCAGAGCCTCAGCCCCATTGTCCCAGTGTAAAACACATCATGTTACTGGGACCAGATCTCCACTTCACCTTTTAGACTAAGGGGAATTGCTACCAAGGGGTGTGGGACACAATATGAGAGGCAGGAAAATAGGATGTTGGGACTGAACAAAAATTTATTAAGACATGGAAAGGAACAAAAGGCAAGAAAAAGGATGGGTTTAGGTGATTTTGGGGAGAAAAAAGTATGGGAAACAGAGGGATGAGAGAAGAGTCTATTTGCCTGTAAGCAGGAGCTGGTCAGTATTTTTACTGGCCATACCCTGGGCCTGATCACTGCAGTCTGTCCTGTTTTCTTGTTAAATTCTTCTGTTGTTTTCTAGTAAGGGGTTCTTCACTTCATGTGCATGTGTGTGTATGAGTCTGTGGTGTCACCCACTGGAGGGAGTGCAGGTGTGTGACCATTAGTGAAGATCAAGCTGAATGAGCCAGCAGGAAGGTGAAGTGGCCTGGGATCAAGGGTGTGTGTGGATGTCTGAGGGCCATGTCTGTGTGTGAGAGAGCATCCATGGCTTCCTGATGATGACAGCAAAGGTCTTCTATGGGACCAGAGAGTCATGGACATCTCTCGGTGTCTGTGTGATGGTCTACACCAGCAACTGGGATAGGACTATGGTAGTGGGACCCTGGGGACTCGTATGTCAAGGTATTAGCAGTTGGTGAAACTGGAATCCAAGGACAGTAATTGGCCAGGCTGGGTGTATCAGGCCATCTGCTTGAGGGACTCACACTGTATGTACACATCATGTATGTGCAATTGGCTCACTAGTTGAGCACAGAGGGAAATAGTGAATGCGGTAACATCAGGCTGGTAACCTGTCACTAGTGGGGTTCTGCAGGCATCTTGGGCCCTGTGCTCTTCAACATCTTTGTAAATTATTTGAATAAAGGACTGAAACATATAGTAAGCAAGTTTGCAGATGATACAAAACTCACAGGAGCTGTTGACTCCCTTGAAGGCAGGGAGGCCCTGCAGAGAGACCTCAACAAATTAGAGGACAGGGCAATCACCAACCATATGAAGTTCAACAACAGAAGGTGCCAGTTTCTACACTGGGATGGAGAAATATCACCAGCCAGTCAAGGGAGGGGATTGTCCCTCTCTGCTCTGCACTGGTGTGGCCTCACCTTGAATACTGTGGGCAGTTTTGGGCACTACAATATAAGAAAGATATTAAGTTATCAGAGAGGGTCCAAAGAAGGACAACAAAGATGGTGAAGGACCTTAAGGGGAAGCCATATGAGGATCAGCTGAGGTCACTTGGTCTGTTTTAGCCTGGAGAAGAGACTGAGGGGAGACTTCATCACAGTTCACAAATTCCTAGTGAGGGCAAGAGGAAGGGGAGTGACAGGACCTGAGGGAATGGCCTGAAGTTATGTCAGGGGAGGTTTAGGTTGGATATTAGAAAAATATTTTTCACGCAGAGGGTGGTTGAGTGCAATGTCATTTGCAAATCAATGAATAAAGTGAAAGACATAAAAATATTCAAGCAAACATATAAAAATTACTAGAGTGGTTACTGGAGGAGGAAGAAGAAACCTTCAAGATCACATTATTCCTGGAAAACAAGCCCAGATGCTACTGACTTTCCATAACAGCCCCCAACCCTCAACCCTAGTAGATTAAACGTGGCAATATTAGCAGGGGAAGGATAAGCATAACGCCATAAATAGGGGTTAAAACTAAGAAGTGTGTGTAATACAATTTGAACTTCATTATTCTTCTTTCTTTAACAACTAGATCTAGACTAGCAATGGATAAATTCTTCAGATTTCCATAATACAAACAATAAATTAATGTCTTAATTTTTATATAAGGTTTGCTTCTTCCTTGCCTTCAACAAGATTTTGAGCATAATGCTACATATGCTGAAAGGTAGCTATCCTTTAGAAATGGATATCACCATAAATCTGGCAAAATGTGTGGGCACATAAGAAGGATGTGTCCTGGAACACTGGAAGCACCGTGTGAGGAGAAGGACAATGAAAAGGATATGGTGGTATTGCAGTAAAGCAGTCATGAAGGAAATAAAGAGAAGAAGAAAACACTGTGGATGGAGGAAAATTAACAGTAACAGTATCTGAAAGAAACCATGTTGTATTAGTTCAGGGATCTTTGTCTAAAAGTTTTAAACAAGATTTTTTCCTAATAAGTATTGTATCATTTTAGGAATGCTAGTGACAATTTTCATAAGTACTATCTTACTTCTGCCAAGCTATGAGAGTTGTTCTAAAATCAATTGGATCAATAATACAGCTGTTAAAAATAAAATCCCTTCCTGTTGCTCCCTTCTCAGCTGTGAATTGGTGAGCTGCTTTATATAGGCGATACTTACACAAATAATGTCACTTATATGAGTTTCAATGGACAATATCAAACTTGGCACAGAAAATATCCCTGATCTATTTTGGATTTTGGAATTAGAAAACTTGCAATTCCAAAGTTTATCCACAACTTTTATCCACAGAATACAAAATATTCTTTACTTTTTAAAAGAATACTTACCATCTTCCCTAGGTTCATCAGGAACTATTCAAGTGAAAATATATTAATCAAGACCTAAACACCTGCTGAAAGTTTGCTACTATTATGACCAAGGTAGCTACTCATTTGAGGATGGTTTTTTTGAAGGTCAAATAAATGTGGCAGCGCTTACTTGCTGTTGCTCCTAATTCATGGGCAGTGTTAATTCATACCTTCTTAAATCCACTGCTGTAAACAGTTACGAGCCCTAAATTGTTTGGTATTCACAACTACTGCCATCTGTACTCAAATATAAACAAAGGATCCTTTTCCTTGGCATAAGTACTGTCACACTCAAATGAGTTGATGTCATCAAACATAAGTAATCTCTAACCTAATGTTCTTTTAATACCTCCCAATTCTTGATCTATCACCACTGATGGTAATCATGTTATCCATCTGATCTTTCTAATGAAAATGAAGTGGAAGGGACATTAATCTCCCCAGTCCTCTTCACATCATCTGCTATTGGCCCTTCTTACTTGTTATGTATTAGAACATCCTCTCTTTGGTTTTAGCCACTCTTAGTTCACATACGGAAATCTTTCACCCTATAACCTTTTATGCACCTTGTTAGCTCTACTTTATTTGATGCCATACCCAGCTGCCACACTTCCTACCCTTTTATGTCTATGGAGAACATATCCTCTTTCTACATATACCTATTAGAATATCATCTGGCTAACACAGGCAATTTCTATGTATACTGGTTTTGACTGGGATAACTAATTTTCTTCCTAGCAGCTCATATTCCTATGCTATGTTTTGGATTTGTGACCAAAGCAGTGCTGTTAACACAGGGGTGTTTCAGCTGTTGCTGAGCAGCTCTTGCATGCTGCTAAAGCTTTGTCTATTTCTCACACTGCCTTGCTAGCAAGTATGCTGGAGGTGCCCTAGGAGTTGGGAGGGGTCATGCAGAAAGACTCTGCTCAAAAAAAGAAGAAATCTAGCGAGGATTTGCATCTAGATTTGCATGTAGCGTGAGTTAGCTTCTGTGAATTCCTCTCCTGGTACTGCCGCAGGAAACAGCTATGGGATAAAAGAAGGTTTTTTCTGTCTAGTAAAACAAATTATAACAGAAGCCAGTGTCTGGAAATTGAAACCACAAAAATTCTACATATTTTAAAGTTGAGAAATTAGCTGCTGGAAAAGTTTGCAAAGGATCACTTGGCAGTTAATTGCTACAAATATGAAAATATGAAATTTCCTAAGAGATATATTCTCATATAAAGTGAAATTTCTGAATGACAGTTGTGTTGAAAGTCAGGCTTAGTTATCACAATCTCTCTTTCTGTTTTTAAGAGGCTGTCAATCCAGAAATTTTAATTAGAAACCTAATTTCATTTCAGTCTGGTTAATAGATGGCTACTACATGTCCTGGTCTGGAAAAAATCTGGGATCTAGGTGTATACCATTTTGAAAATTTCAGACTTAAACAACAACCCATTCGGTTTATGAATCTCAAAGAAGTTGATGAACAGTATTCAAAAAGAAGCTACTTTCTAAATATTTCCAGGTCTAATAACCCATCATGTAGAGGTATAACACTGATGTTTAAATATGTAAATAAAAGAACTAAGAGATAAATGCATTTGTAGAATCAGTTGGAGAAGAACATTTTCAGACAGTTTCATAACTGCTGGATGTTATTTAAACTTTGAGAATGTTAGGCCCATATAGGCATGGTGTGAACTATCCATAATGTTAAATGCTAATATTCATTAAACAACAGATTTCATCCTTTATGGATTTAAATATATGAAACTATTGCTGGCCTATTATTGTTGTTTTCATCTGTAAACCTTGAAGAGGTTTAGATTTTAGCAGTTGTTTATCAGCAGAGAATTTCCCCCACTTTTCCTTCCTTTAGCATGCAGTAAAGTCCTAAGTGCCTAAGACTAGTGATCTGTGTGGGCTTGAGATTCAAGCCATGAATATTGTGTCATTGCTCACAATGCACTCACAATGCACTATACCCATGCCAAAAGAATGGGACAATCTGTTCATGCATTTTCATAGACTGAACATAACCAACAACCAGACCAAACCTCAGCATATTCTGTATGGTTGCTTCTGCTTTAAACATAATTTCTTGAAAACCTGCATGAAGTGCTGTGAAGTATCTATTACTGCACACAGCTAAACAGAGCAACACCAAAAATAGTACAAGTCACACACACAGTTTTAAATTGTTAGTGAACACTGTTAATTTACTCACACTGCCTCTTTGAAAAGGAAGCAAAACACAGTACAAATGAATCAGAAAAGGTTAGAAAACAATTTTCTTAGAAAAGTAAGGTGAACCAAAACTGCCTTTACCTGTATGTTGCTCAAAACATAGTTCTATTGACTGCCTGCCCAGCTCAGAAGTCACTAATCGATTTATTAAAGCAAATTTAAAAAAACAAAAATCACTTTGCAGGGGCAGGAGGTGAGGTTTGAGGGGTACTAATTTTCATTGCAGTGTATGACCTAAATATCTCCAGTCTTAGCAGAAAGACATAATCTCTTTCTATTGTAATGATTTATGGGAGGCACATCTGAGTTGCTTTGTGTCTCCACTTTCTGAAACAATCTGCCTCTTCAATGATTCACTGGCATCACAGAACCATAGTATATCATGAAAAATGCAGTCTGGTCAGAAAGCTTAATCCAGTTGATTGTGATGGCAGACAAAATCATAATTAGACCAGATTACACCAGAATATTTCAACTGGAAGGGACCTACAGCAATCCTCTTGTTCAATTGCCTGACCAGCTCAGGGCTGAACAAACAGTAATGCATGATGTTAAGGGCATTGTCCAAATACCTCCTAAATACTGGCAGGCTTGTGGTATAAACCACCCTTTTAGGTATCCCGTGTTTGGCCATACTCCCAGAAAAGACGTGCTTCCTATTGTTTGGTCCAAAACTCCACTGGTGAAGCTTTGAACCATTCCTGTCACTGGATCCCAAAGAGAAGAGCTCAGCATCTCCTTCTCCACTTCTCCTCCTCAGAAAGCTGTAATGAGCAATGACGCCACCTCTCAACTTTCTTCTCTCAGTTTAAAAGAAAACAAAGATGTCTATCTGGACTAGGAAGGGGGCCTCTTCCCAAAAACCACCACAATCTTTGAAATTAAGATACTTTAATCAGAAAATGTATAGAAAAGGGTAGCAGTTCTTTACTACATATATGTATATATAACCAAAACCAGAACAGAACAAACAGCAACACCTTAACCAAGGCTTTCAAACAAATCCAATGCTATCTCAGTCCCTTTGGTACAGTTATATTCACAGACAGCAGGAGATAATGCTGCGCCTCAGGAGGCAGCGGCCAGGAAAGTCACTCACAGGCTCCGGTAAGGCAAAGACTAAGGGCAGGAAGAAGCGTTGACAGCAAAATCTCACATGGGAATGGTATCCACAGGGACGGGATGAAACCTTTCCTGTGGGCAGTGCAAAGACCCTCTCCTACTCTCCTTTGTCCAAAAAAGCTTTGGAGGGCTGGGTGGGGTGGGAAAGGCAGCAACTCCTCTGTAGATGGTGTTGATCCCTCGACAAATCCACAGTGAATCCAGAAAGTGGCAATTTCTCTCTCTGAAGAGAACTTTCTGGGGAGTCGGTGGGCTGAGCTAGGGGAGCTCTCTCCGAGTGCTTCCACCAGCCTGGCAAATGGTGGCTGACACACACAGCAGTCGGGAGAGAAGTGTTGCAAAAAAATCAGAAAAAAACTCTCTCTCCCTGCCCCACCTCCCCCAGTTCTCTCCCCAGCCAGTAAGTTGGAATGCAAAGCTATCAGCCATCCCTTTGTTAGCTGATTCTGGGAACAGGTAGTAGGGGGAGGGGTTTCAGCTCTCAAACCTCTGTTTGGTAAGGGAGAGAAAAAATTCCATGAAATATATTGGAACTATAACACTCCTTTTCTCCAAACTCAACAAACCCAGTCTTCGGGTGCTCCTTAGAGGACATTCCTTCCAACCCTTTCACAGGCCCAATGCCCTGATCAACTCACAAATTAAACTAATACCATCTCTCTACCTGTTTTCAAAGATATTAGTAGCTGCTTCCACTTTCCCAAGTAATTTTCTATTTAGTATTAGATACTGTATAATTAAGGTCTTTAAAGAGCAATTCAATCAAAGGATTTTACAATATGCAAGTGAACGACAGTTCTTCCTTATGTGCAGCACTGTTTCTGATCCTCTCCTTTCAGGTGGAAGCCAACAGTTCATATTCGGTAGCTCTACATTAAGTTTTTTTCCAGTTCTTTTCTCTTTGTATGTTTTTTGGGGTTTTTTTTAGGTCATTCCCTCATCATGCAGAAGCACAATGTAAGGCTTGTTAATATGGAGCTCTCTGATGAATCAGGAAGTGCTTAATCAGGTCACCCATTTTATCAGGTTATCTTTCCAGGAGTTGGTGCACCTAATGATAATGTCAATGATTAGAGAGAGAAGTTATAACATTATGTTAAATTTAGCCAGTGTAATATTTTAAAATTTCAAATATTTTATGGTACTTCATATGGCTAGCAGCCCCAATTTAGATTTTAAGATAAAGTAGATCTCCTGCAATAATAAAGACACTAGGGATGGTAATTAAACCCCACTGCTAAAACAATGTTTTCTTCTTATGTGCACCAGGCTTGATATGCCAGCAGGAGAAAAAAAATGTGAGGATAATTCTATATGAAAAGAAAAGTTGAACGCAGAAGAGGAACACAGTCTGGTTAAACACAAGAGGCAAAAGACCCTGAAAAAAAGAGCCTATAGGAAGTTCAAATACACTGTGACATACAAGGGGAGGAAGAGTGACTATGTAGGAGGCTCAAGCACACCCAGCCATATAAGCAGTTTCTTGCATTATGTTCACGGCATCATAGGATTGGATCATGTGAAAATTCAGAGTGAAAGGTGTCTGTGGAGATCTCTAGTTAAACTTCCTGCTCAGAACAAGGTAACCTTCATGGTCAGACCTGGTTGCTCAGTATTTTATACTTGAAAACCAACATGGATGGACAGAGAGTGCATAACTTCTCTGGTTACCCTGCTTGCCACCAATGTTTCACCCCTTGCTTCTGCAGAGTTTGCCCTTATACTCGATATGAACATTATTTCAACTCGCACTCCTTGCCTCTCTTTGACCTCTCAGGCACCACTGTGCAGGCTCTCAATAGGACCTGGGAGGGGCATGTGTTCAACTTATTCAGTTCTTTTCACTTTCTCCAGTTTAGCCAGGAGAAGACTTTCCTTCTCCATCCTAAACAGGACAGGATCCCAACTTGTACCTACTGTAGTGGCCTTTTGATGAACTTTGCTACAGTTTGTTAATGTCTATTTGTATTTAGGGGACAAAATTGAACACTGTAGTCCAGGTGCAATCTAATAGGCTGTGAATGGAGGAGGAAAACATCTCCTCTTAATCTACCAGCTCTGCTTGCATTAATATAGCCTAGAAGGCTCTTGGATTTGTTTTCTGTCAGCTGTCTGACAAGATCCAAGGCCTTTTTTCACAGAGCTCCTCTCCAGGTAGTCTGTCTCCAGCCACTGTCACTGTAGTGTGTTCTTCCTTTCCATGTGCAGGTCTTTATATTTGGCCCTGTTCAAATTCATAAGGTTCCTGTCAGACCATTCCTACCATATGTCAGCCCTGCTGTTAAGCACATTGACTAGTCTCCTCAGTTTGGTAACATCTCCAAAGTTGATGAGAGCACACTCCACTGCCTTTTCCAGACTATTGTTAAAGACATTAAACACAACAGTTCCCAGGTTAGACCTCTCTAGCACTCTGTTCGTTATGCCTAGTGTCTGATCACAACCAATTAAACTCTTGAGCCTGATCATTCAACTAGAGGTTTACCCACTGGCTGTTCACTCACCCAGCCTTTGGTGTCCTAAATCATGTGCAAGAGCATGGCAAAAGGCAATGTTGAAAGTCTTGCTGAAATTCATATAAATGACATCACTCATTCTCACTTCATGTGTAAACTCAGTCATTTTATCCAGTGAGGTTAGTCAGGCACAATTTACCCTTAACAACACAGCCACCTTCTTTTTCTTCTTCTTAAGTCTAGAGATGTGTTCCATGAGGACTTGCTTTATGATTTTCCCAGGAACAAAGTGAAATTCAATGGCCTGTAGTTTACCAGATTTTCTTTTTGATCCTTTCTAAAGATGAGTGCTTTTCTTCTCATCAGGAATCAGGAATCTCCCCCAGTCTCTATTACCTGTGAAAGACAACACAAAGCAGTCGTACAAGGATATTGTTTAGTTCTCTTAGCATCCTGGAATGCAGTCTGATCTATAGATGTGTAGAGATGGAGCTTTTCTCAGGTAATACCAGTGTTGATCCTCATCCACTGCTAATAGTTCTTCCCTTTCTTCAAACTTTTCATTAGTTATAGAGACCTGGGAGACTCTGTTGATGAAAAATGAGGCAAAAGTGTAAGAAACCAAAGTGAGTAACTCAGTCTAGTTTGCATTCATTGCTATAAATCATCTGCCCCATTCATCAGTATTCCTACATTTTCATTTTCAGTGTTCTGCTGCTAATGCAACCATAGAATATTCTTTGTTACTTTGTTCCTTTTTATGTTCCTTGCAAACACCACATCTCAGTGAGTTTTAGCATTCCTAACACCATCCCTTAATAGCTAGGTAAGGGTTTTAAATTATTCTTCTCTAGCCTGTACCACTTCCATCTCTCACTTTTTGCATTGAGATAGCATCCTTGCACAGGATCCCACCAAGATATTTCCTGAACGCACTTAAGGATACTTGCCTGAAATCAAGGATCAGTATTCTTGCTCTTCTCTTTTGTCACTCCCTTACCATTCTGAACTCCACTGCTTCAAGGTCACTACAGCCAAGACTGCAATTCATTACCATCTCCCCAGCCAGCTACTCCTTGCTTGTGAATAGCAGAACCAGCTGTGTGTCACACAGGGCTGGTCCACCATGTACTTCTGTCATCTTCAGAAATCTGCTTGAGTGCTTGCATCCACTGTATTGTCATTCCAGAAAGGAACAGAGAGAGATCAAAAAATCCCATAAGAGCCAGAGCCTGTGATACAGAAACTACCTGGAATTGTTCTCCTTTTATGCCCTCTCTGCAATACTATTGATTTGAATAAATTGAATGAGAGGAGTCTGGTCACAAAATAACCTTGCTATTGCCACTGAGAGAGCAGATGCTGAACATCAGTGAAGCCCTGGGGTGAACAAGGAAGATTCTCAATGTGGAGTCCAGGGACTGCAGTCTCGACAAGTGCAGACTTGAAAACTAGGTGAGTTAGCCTTTTCAGCATGCATGAGGGGCCTGAATGTACAGAAAAATCTAGGAGTGCAGACATGGCTGTAGCCTGCACTCAGAATGCAAGCAGTCAGAGAAACAGTGCACAAGATCAGATTCAAAGCAGAACTGAATCTGATGCATTGCATTCATGGATAAGTTAGAAGAGCACTTCAATTGTCATCTGGTCTAACCTTTCTTGGCAAAAGCACAGTCCAGACAAGATGGTCCAGCAACCTGTTAAGCTGAATCTTTAGTGCCCAGTGCTGGGAAATCCACTGCTTCCCTGGGGACATTATTCCAATGTCTGATTGTGAAAGATTTTCCTATTGTGCCTAATCAGAGTCTTTCCAGGAGTAATTTGCACCCATTATCTCTCATGTTTTCCCTGTGACTCCTTATGAAAAAGGAGTTTCCATCTTCTTTGTAGCTGCCCTTTACATAGTGGAATATGGTGATTAGGTCTCCCCTAAACCTTCTTTTCCCAAGGCTGAACAAACCCAATTCTCTCAGCGTTTTTCCTCATATTATCAACTTTCCCAGTCCTTGGATCATCTTTGTTGTTATTCTCTGAATCCTCTGCAGCCGGTCCACATTTTTTATTTTTTTATAGTGGGGACCAAAACTGAGCACAGTGTCCCAGGTGTGGCCTGAAAAGCACTGAGTAGAGTAGGATAATGACTTCTTTATCTCTAGTGGTGATGCCCTTGTTGATGCAGCCCAAATACTGTTGGTTGCAGCAGCATGCTCGTCACCCCTATGGAGCTTGTTGTTCACCAAAATCCACTAGTCCCTTTCTACAGAGCTGCTCTCCAGCTGGGTAAATCCCAGTCTATGCTGAGTTATGTTTTCCCAGGTCCAAGACTTTACACTTATCCTTGTTGAACTTCACAAAGTTCTGTTAGTCCACTCTTCCACCCTATTCAAGTCTTCCGGTAGAATGGCTCTCCTGTCCAAACTACCTACTTCCCTACAGAGTTTCATTTCTTCTGAAAACTTCATCAGGGTATACTTGATCCCATATTCCAGATCCCTTATGAAGTTATTAGACAACATTGGGCCCAATATCCATTCCTGGAGACCTCCCTTGGAACAAGTTGCCAGTCTGAAAAGGAGCTATTACCACCATCCTCTGGGTACGTCAGCCAGTTCCCCACCCACCGCATGGACCATTTGTGTGGGCTGTAATGCCAGTTCTTCCAGGACCAGGTTGTGCTAAAGTGCCTTAGAGAAATCCTGTTAGGTTATGTCCACTGCTCATACTATATCTGCTGAACTGGTTACTTTGTCATAGAGGGAGATCAGATTTTTCCAGCATGACTTGCCTTTGGTGAATCCATGCAGGGTTTTCTCAATTACATGCTTCATCTGACTTGTGATATTCCCCAGGAGGATTCACTTCCTAACCTTCTTGGCAAGTGAAGTAAGACTAGTGTGCCTATAATTTCCTCAATTCTCCTTTAAGCTCTTCTTGTAGATGAGGGTGACATCAGCCTTCTTCCAGTCTTCTGGGATATCCCCTAATCCTCACAACTTCTCAAATATTATGGATAGTGGACTCACAATTATGTCAGCCTGCGAGTGGATATTGTCAGGGCCCATTGGTTTCCATGGGTCCAGCTCCTGTAATAGTTCACATTCCAACTCTTCCTTCAGTGATGGTGGGTGCATGTCTGCATCAACATGGATTTTTATTTCCAAGGTCTGGGGCCCAACAGAGTTGATAAAAAACAGAAGTGAAGAAAGTGTTGAAAACGTCAGTCTTTACAGCACTGTTGGTGACTAATTAACCTGTGCTGTATAACAGTGGACCAATATTTTTCTTCTGCTTGTTTAAATACCAGAAGGACTCTTTGTTGCAGCTTTCGGCATCTCTGGCCAATTTCAATTCAAGCTCAGCTTTTGCTTTTCTAACTGCATTTCTGAACACCCTGGAAAACCCATGATAGCTCTCAACAGGTCTTTGTGTCTTTTCCAATTCTGTTATGGTTCTGTTTTATTTTTGAGCAGACTCAGGAGCTCACAGTTAGGCCAATTCTGCCCACTTTTCTTACCTTTAAAAGGAACAAAATGGGGTTTTTTTGTGTCCAGAACAGAGTCACTCACTGCAAGTACTCACCATTTCTTTTTGTGGTATCCACTGTGTGCTGCTGGTACATTTTGTCCTTGAAGATTTTGTCCATGGGCATCTGCAGCTGTTGAAGCTTCATATCTGGTTTTGGTTGTAATTCTGGAGGCTGCACACTGAAGCAGAGCTCGGCTTTTGTTGGTCACCAGGGTCCAAGGTGCCTCATTCTCTGTGGTGTCCACCACAAGAGCATGTTCTGAAACCACTTCTCTATCTATAAACTACCTCAGTACCAATTGTACTCAAGTCTTCTTCCTTACCAGTTCCATCTGGGTGGAAACATAAGATGTAGCATGGACTTCCTCTGTAGAAACAATGGTTTTGACTCATAGGCGAGTGTCCACCATTGCGACAGAGACCTAGAGCACTTCTCTGGGCTGTGGGCCTACAAGAAGAGCACATAGCCCTTCTCATATGATCTTCTGCACAACCATTGTCACTCTCTTGATGCCTGTTGGTATGCACCAATTGCAGTGCTCCCTGTAACTGTTTCAACCTTCCACAGTGGCCCTTGGCAATGCCCAAGCCATGCTAGGCTTTCTCAGGAGTGTTACTGGCTCCTGGTGGGGCTCTTCCCTCTTCCTCCTGTTTCCCTGCCTCCAGGAACCCCCTGTCATCTCCTTCGCAGAACTTACCACTGCCGCAGCTGTGTGCTCTGCCAGCTGAGGCAATTCACCTTGAAAAGTCATAGCAATGATTGTATTTAATTTACAGAACTGTAGTCAGACTCTGCTTAAAATATTCAGGTTTCATGGTTTAAATGGCAGAGGATCTGTCCAGGTGTTATAAACCAGTCATACAGTCAGGTTATCTGACACTTTGAGTGCTGCACTTCCAGTGAAGAGACCTTGGACAGCAGTGGGAAGTCATCAGCGCAAGATTCAGTAGCCACATTTAGCAGTTTCATTCAGTCCCAGACCTCGGTCATTTTAATAGCAAAAAGAGACAGAGGAAGCGTAGCAGTGAACATTTAAAAGCCTTTGTGGATTTCTGAAAGATTTAATTTTAAATTAAAAAGCCCAAACCAACAACAACAAAAAAAGAAACCTCCCCCCCTAAAAGAACAAACAAACAAAAAACCCAAACCAAAACCAAACCAAAACTAACCCCCTAAACCACCTATACTATTGAGGTCTACTTACTGTCCCTATAAAGATAAAAAACATCTTAGAGCTGGAAAAGTGGTGTTGTGAACAGGGGTTCTGTACAGAGGCCAGGGGAAAAAAGAAACCACTGGCATTTTGAGGATTATTTGCTCTATCATGCACAGTTTAAAGGTTTGAATAATTGAATCAAATGATTTATCATGTACTAAAAGTAAAAAAAATATCTTCATTATGTTCACCAAGGGGTCCAGGGTGAGGTATTTTTTCCTGGGATAAGGCTGTTGGCTGGATTGTTGAATGTTTCTGCAGGAAAAACATATATTTTCTATAAAAGTCTCACCGAAAAGAACCTCTAGATGTGGTAATTTCCTGGCAAAACTTTTAATATTTTGATTGACTATAGTTTTATTCCACTCTTTTTCACGTTTGTGACTCCTTTCTTAACCTGCCTTTACGCTCAACAGTAAAAGAGCACCTTTTTTGTTGTTACTGTATTTCATCTCTTTATTTTAAGATCCTCCCATCTGATTCCCACCTCAGCCTGACTTTCTCTTCATTATCCTAAATATTTCTTTTTACTTCTCTGATTAGAATTAAACTTTCTTGGCAATTTCCAAATGTTGTTGTGGGAACTGAACCAGCTTTGCAATTTGTTTTTTCTTTTGTCTGGTTGCAACCTAAGCCTGCTGATCTCTTTTCTTCAGAGACTCCTTTGTTCAAAAGTGTCAAAGACAAACCTGAGCATCCCTTGGCTGACAAAGCCTCAGGGAATTCAGCGAGTACATTTCAATTAAAAGAAAAAATATATCTCTAATTAGTACACACAAGAAATATGCACTGTAGAATTAAGGAATTGTTATATTCAGAGGTGGCAGTTAATGAGAAATCTTTCTGCTTCTACAATGACCCTTTAGTAAAAGAGAAAGTAGGTCAAAAATTGTTAAAAGAAAGAATTTGAGGAAATCAGATCCATGTTTCTGATTCAGTCAGTCTTCCAGCACATTCTAACAAGCAGCTGAATGAGGGTGTTCCAGGATCTGTAGGATTTCAGTCCATTCTTCTGGAAGGGTTGGTCTCCTTTAGAGATGCTCTTTGCATAATCTGTAGAAGACCAGAGTTTGCACTGTTGTGTAAGGACAGTAATACCTCATTTCACATGGAAGTTAGAACAGGCTTCAGGTAGATGCAGAATTGTCAGATAAAACATAACTCTTAGCCCTTCCATGTTTGGCCCAATATTTCTGAAGGAAGAGAACAAAAAGCAACAAAGAAAGGAATACAGCTGGCTGAAAAATCAATAAACTTTGCTAAGATTTAAACTTCCCAATTAATAACCTGACCTGCTTTAGTTTTAATTGTGTGTCCTATGGATGAGTACTGCTTTGGCATCCAAAATCTTTCAAAACTTGTGATAATTATTACCTTTTGTGGTTGGCTTCTTGTAAATATATCAGAGCTATTAATGAGTAAAAATACTTCACAAAAATAATACACTGTCAACATGCTTGGGGTTTTTTGCAAATTTTTTAAAGGATCTACAGTTAAAATAAATAGGACTGAGCCCCATTTTTCCTTTTATTTTGTGAAGAACAAAGAAATATCATAGACCTATACCAAAAACCTAATAGTCTCTTGAATTGCTGCTAGCATTTTGTGAGTGAAGCCGAAAACTCCCTTAGTTTTCTTACAGTTGGAGAATAAAGCCAAGGAAATGGAATAATTCCAGCTAAACTCCTACAAGTGTTAGATTTAACAAAATTTCTGCCAAGCTTTTATTATCTGCTCATACACATGTGGTTGCTTAGTGTCTCAGGTTAATTTCTTGTTCACTCTCACCAAATGATAGAGTGAAGCAAGGTTTTAGCATTTTTCAACCACACCAAGTAAACTCTAGAGGTAATTCTCCCAGTCTCCCTAAACTGCATATTTAGTATCTTTGAATACAGGCAAAAACATATACTTGATTTTACATTGCAGGAGGCCAGCAAAGGCAAGATAACATTATGACACTCGTTCTTTTCAGCAACTTTGTTATTCTAAAGAAGTCAAAACATTTTAAAATCACTATTTTAGTCTTGAAATAAATACTGTCTATGTTTCTTTGAAAAATAATATCTTACAATTACTTCCAATTTTGTGCTTTCAGTATTCAGCCTAATCCGTGAAGTGACCACTTTCTGAAGACTACTGGGTATCAATCTGCCAGCCCATCCTTTTTTTGTGGCACTGTCTAGCAAGATGCAAGGTTTTTCTCCCTTATAACTATTGGTTTCTTCTCCAGCACTACCAGTTCACACAAGAATGACAGTAGGAACACAGCTGTCAGACTAATTTGGTTTGTCTAATTTTGACAGCAAGAAACCCAGAGCATTTGCTATTTCATGAACAGTACAAGCATCTCAGCTATTTTTAACTTACGTCATTATGATAAAAAATAAAACTTACATGAAGCACAGCATGAGCCAAGCTGCTTTGGATCCATTTCAAAAATTGCACCCCTTGGGGTTTCTGTTCACATCTCAGCCAACTGGGTAGAGCTTGAAGGCACAGGGACAGAAACAGCTGCCTACAAAATAACTGATCATATTCACCTCACATGCTCAAAGCTAGAATCATCTAAAGGTCTCATCTAAGTAACCTATGGCTATCTGAGTTTTCTATTTTCTGACAAGCTATTTTAAGCAATAAAGACAGCTTAAGAGAGTTAGTGCTGTGTTACATGAAAGCCCAGAAACCATCCTCATGTCATTGGGTAGTCTAACAGCTTATACTTGTTTTCATACAGTGTTGTCCTGTATCATGATACCAGAGAACGTGTCTAAAATAATATTTTTATTATTATGTGTTTTCTGTTCCTCCAAAGAAATGCAATGTCAGGGGAAAAAAAAAAAAAGTTCCAGAACATAAAATGCAACATAACCTCAATTAGAAGAATCTTTGTTACTTAAAATACTCTCTGAAATAATCTAATCGATGGCATATTTTTAGATTATAATGAAGCAGAAAAAAATACAGCAGTTTTAAATTTAAGGATATGTGATCTCATTGCCTTTATATTTTATGGTGTTTGCAATAAATTCAGAGTAGGGCACAGTTTTTTTCAGGCAGCCTAACATCATGGTTAGAGAGCAGAATCAAGCTGAACAAATTTAAGACTTTATTGTGTGACCACAGTATTTTCTACATAATTTAGATGTTTTCTTGCTTAATTCATTTTTTTACCAGCATTTTTTTTTTTCTACAAACTACACTTGGTCTGTTTTCTTTCTAATATTTATATGGGGCCTCATTCAAAATACCCTTGCCAAAATCTCAAAATGCAACGCTCTTCCTGTGAGGACTGATACAGTGTTGTAACCAGTGTTACAAGCACGGTAACACTGCTGGAAACATTAATGGAGGAGACATCTTTTCTCCCCTCCGGCTTACATAGATATTGTAAGAAATATATCATTGTTGATTTACAGGACAACTACATTGCTTCCGACTTCCTATCAATTCTTCCCAGAATGTGTCAGAGAAGCAGCACTTCCAGAGAGTGATTTAGCAATACAGCAATGTCTCTAACAAAGAATGCATGTTTAATGAAGTTTCACCATTTTTTAACAATTGCTTTTCATGTTCATTTATTTCAAATATGCTGCATATGTGTTAAAAGATCATTCCCAAATCCAAACACAACACTTCTCTTTAAGAAGAATTAGATTATGTAAAAACACCTCAACATCAATAGTAAATTATCTTACTGAAAATTAAGAACAAGCCAAAATGCTCTGAAGGCGTTTCAATAAGAAAGGGAAAGCCTGTGTGACTCTCCTTTTCTCAGTGAAATGCCTAGACAAGGGACTGTAGGAAGACACATAGAGCCATTCATCTGTAACAGGCTCAGCAAGCAAGGAATTGCTTCTTACTCTAGTGCATTTGTTAATTGTTAATTTGTTAATCAGTGACTAGTGAAAATTAGAATATATTCAAGTACATCGATCTGATTGAGAGAATTCACCTCATGTAGCTTCAGTATGGTATGTCTGATTTTACTACATCTGAGCTCAACTGTGAATTGTGACTGCAATGTTAGAGCAGGTCTGAGCTGTGGAAAAGGGTGAGCAGCTCTATGTGGCTCTCAGCTTTTGTTGAGCTGATCAAAACTTCAGGGTGTTCCTGTGCTACTCTAAGGATTTATTTACAAAAGACCTGGGTAGGATCATGAATGAGAAGTGAGAATCCACACATTAGGTCCTCAGTAGAATCATCTTCATGATGCCTTAGAATTAATGTCTTGAATGAGACAGCTAAAAATTAAACATTGCAAGATGCATTCAAAAAAATGTGAGATTCTGTGGTACGTTGGTTGACACATGGTAAGTTGACATATTTACTATAACTGAGATGAAAAGCAAAGATATACTATGAAAATGTTTTAAAATCTGAAAAACAGATATTCTTTATTTTGGACAAGTTGAAATATTAGCTAGAACATAAGCACTTCAGATTGACATTGTTAGGATGATTCTTTCCTTGTTGAATTAAAACCATTTACTTGAAAGATCAACCCAGGGTGTTATAAATGCATTTTTTTGTGCAGTAAAGGTGACTGTATTCCGTCTTTGAGGAAAATACAGTAACATGCTAAACTTAAAATAAATAGTGTGTGAAGTGGCTTTAATTTAGGGATTTAAGTTAATTCCTTTTATAAATTTGATTAAATCAAACACATGGATTGAATATAGTTTAACCAATGAAGCTTAAATTCACATCTTTAACTAATTCATGCTGCATTCCTTGAGTGTCATATATAGAAAAGTTGTAACCAATGATGAGTGAGGCTTGAGAACAATTAAACAAAAGCACTAACTGCCCTTTGTATAATGAATATTCCTTCTATTTCTTCTGTTGCATGTTTCCATCATTTTTTAGAGCTAGAAGGTAAGTTCTTCCATTTCTGTCAGACCTGGAGGCTTTTTTTTTTTGTACTTGAAAGGCTCATAGTACAGATTGAAGGCTGTTCCAGGACTGTTGCATAACCTCCCACTAAGAGACATATTGTGAATTATGTTGCCTAAGGCATTAAAACAACCTTGCTGTTAGCTCTGGCTAAAAGGAAAAAAAAAAAAAAAAAAAAAAAAGAAAAAGAAAAAAAAAAGAGAAAAAAAAGTAGAAACATATAGATCATACTAAATTGTCTATGTCAATCACATTCCTTTAGGAGTCTAATTATTACACTTACAGGTCTGGGAACTTATGTCAAAACTGAACACAGATCTTAACTTCTTTTCACTGTTATATTTAGGAACTATTGTAACCATATAGATTTCTAAAATCTTTGTGGATTAAAATTTCTTTTTGTTGGACAAGTATTATAGTTACGTTATAAAATTAATGTTAAGATAGGAGGTAGTAAAGAAGAGTTACTTGGTCTTATTTTCTTAAATATTTAAGAGATGATAAAGGAGAAGGAGTGAGTATTGCATCAATTATATTTGAAACAATTAAAAGAAGCTGTGTACATGAATGTTGCTTAAAATAACTTAAAGAAAACACTCTGAATAATATAATGAGTTGAAACCAGGAAACAATATGCAAACTGGGATTTTCAATGAGTCCTTGGCTCTCAAATCTCTCCAGATTTCTATGTTTGTAGTTTAGTATGGACTAGGGAAGAAGTCAATACACCTTCAGTAGTTAATTAAACTAGGCTGAGAACAAACTTCTTTTCATGATGGTTTATGTAACCTGGAAGAAATTTATAAGGGTATAGAAACTGGACAGAGCTATTGACTCAAGTAATTTTGCTCTAAAAGTTTGCAGTAATGCCAATGTTCCCATCCATTATTTCTGGCTACAGAGATTACTACCATCCTAGTCAGTATAAGTGTAACACAGTCGAAAAACTTACCCTTTTTTAAGAAGGGGGCTCTGTGTGTGAGGTTTCTAACACACCATGAAGCTATGTCAGCTCTTCTCTCAAAGCAAACCCTCAAAACTTTCTAATTCATCTTGATGTGCTGTTCTGCCAAAGTACACGTAAGCACTTGGACAGGTGCAGAGAGCATATAAAATGCACTGGGAATTATACTAAACTGTTAATATTGGCAGGCAACAGCTAGGCATACCAGAGAATATAGTTTATTTACATAAGGTAGGAGGCCTTCTCAGATATACCAGGCCCTGTGAGCTCTAGAGGATGGTTGTCAGCTCCGTCAGGGTCACAAGCCATGTTTTCTCTATCTACATGAAGTCACACTGGCTATACAAGCAAATTTATTGGCCTCAGTTAAGCGAACCTTGACACCCTGACCAACTGGTCAACAGTGTCTCAGATCAATATGGCTGAGATTTAGCTCAGTTGAGAGTAAAATTCAAACCATAAAGTGCAATTATCATCAAGATATGTTTTTTATTCAAAGTAAACTCCCTGAAATTATCTATCTTTAAGACAATGTCTAGGCTTTTTGTCCTACAGAGACCTAGCTCGAGCCCTACCACACAAAAAAAAAAAAAAAAAAAAAAAAAAAAAAAAAAAAAAAAAAAAAAAAAAAAAGAGAGAGAGAGAAACAATTGTTTTGCAATGACAAAAGGAGATCATATACTCTGCATATGTAATTTGGTTCATTAAAGTGATCACAGGACACTCCTCTATGCAGAACCTAAATATATCTACATGCAGTTGGGATTTTGCCTGAACAATTACATAGGAGTAACAGGGCTGTTCTGTAGTGCAAGCTCTGCTATCCAGAGTAATATCTTCTCATCCCTTTATAAATATGCCTACTTCCATTACAAAACTAAGTATTGACAACAAAGTACCTCCTCCTCCAAAACTTACAGAAAATCACCATTTTGAAATTGAAAATTATTATTTGGTTTCCTCTCAAAGCTTCAGATAATGTTTAAACAGTTTCGCCTCCATTATTTTCTGTGAAACTATTGTATATTTTGCTTAAAAAGCATTTTATAATTATGGTCAGAAAATGCGTATTCCCAGTGGCAGTTCAAATTATATTTAGCTTGAGAATTATATTTCACTTGAGTGAGAATTGACATTGAATATTACTGCAGAGGGATGATGTATTTCTTGCTCTCATACGTATTTCAGTGAACACTTATTGTTTCAGTGCGTAGTAGTGCCAGACTTGATACACTGTGTTTTGTATAAGAGTGAAATGAGGCTCAGAAAGATTTTCCTGAGTATTATAAAGGTTTTCTGGCAGTGAAACCCGTGTTTCCAAGGTAGTGGATATGGGTTGCTCTTAAAACATCAGAGAACCACTACAAGAAAAATGTAAAATTCCATATTAAAAAAAAAAAAAAAAACCCAAAACAAAAAACAACAAAACAAACTAAAATCTTTTGTAGCATGGGTATGAATGTATAAACAGAATACATGCCTGAAAGAGACAAATTGTATCTGCCTTTTCTGTTCAAATTTAGTTTCTTGGAACCATAGGACACATAAATTGAGCAGACTACTTACCAGACAGGAAAGTAGAAAGTTCATATGTAACTGTGACATTTTAAGAATGAAAAAAGCTTAGTATGCATTGCAGCTCCTCATCTACATTGTGCATTCCGTGGCAAGAGGACATATGGAAAAAATAGAAATGTCATTGCATTAGTCACTGAATTAATGTTGTGGCTACCTGTTACTATTAAGGTTATGACTTATACAGGACAAACTCTTCATTTTCTTTGTTTATCAGCACTAGTTATACTATTTACATGTCCTTACTTTAACTTTGTTGATACCAGAGATGTTTTCTCTAGACTTTTATATTTATCCTCTCAAGCAAAGCTGCAGAAGCTGTCATTTCAAATAATAAACAGCAACACAAATTTCAATGTACAACAAACTATACTCAGTTCATGTTTGATCTAAAGCATGAGATTCAGGGAATACGTCCTTTACTATGGAAGATACTGTATGGGAAAACTAGTAATGGGAGCTAATAGATTATACAGTTTAAATTACATTTGAAATTAAGGAGGTATATTGATAACAGTTGAGGAAACTTCTCCGATTTCATGCAGAATATTGATACATTTTACAAAAACTTGTGTTTTTCTACCTTTTGTTCACTGAAAATATGCTTCAAATGTTTCAGTTTATCTTTCAGTTTTATAAACTAAATCTTCCTAGGTCAGCTGCATGGTACTTGTGTAAATCATCATGTATTCAAATCTTCATAAGGATAAGGCATATGTATCAATTTTCTCAACCAAAATAACATGTTGGTACACTTTATTAATTCTAGTGCACAGTGTTTATGTCAGCAATTGATTTAAGTGGATCTATCATATCAGCAAGATTCAAGATAGGGAAGAAAATGGAAGATCACTTGTCACTGTAATTAACACTGCATTTCTAAAACTTTGCTAAAGCTACAGAAAACAGCTAGATATGGCACTGGGTTTGCTAGATATGAAATTACAGATATTTTATTTATTCCTCTTTACTGTTAAGTAAAACTATGCATACCTCTCACAAATGTTGGAAATAGAAGGAGTTTTCAAAATTAAAAAAAAAAAAAAAAAAAAGAAATCAGAGCTCCAGTTTTTACATGGTCACACTTGCTAGCAATGTACAGACTCATCTCAAAAGAATGTACATTCATAAAACTATTATACCTTCTACATAACAAAAATACATATAAAGTTTTATACTGAGCTCTGCAGAGTCTAAGAGGAACATGAGCGGGCAGTACAGAAATGTGAAGCTGGTTTAAGTCCTGAGCTCAGACAGTGGCTCAGGTAGGTAAAGATCCCAAGAAAGCAGGGCTTTCAGGAGTTTGCATTTAGCCATCACTTAATATGGGACTGCTGAAATATCAGTATCTAAGCTATAAAACTCATCAACAGTAAGCAACCACATGCCCATGCATAGATCCATTCATAGTGGGCGAAGGCCAATTCACTTGAGGCGTCCAGGTTACATCTGAATCTGCAATTGTCTCTGGAGTGGTTGATCCTTAGTGGAAGGACTGGTGAATCTCGGTCTGGGGAGCAACCCAGGAGTTTGAGCTCTTCTTCTGGAAAGCAGCTCAAGCCCTGCCAATCTAAAATCCAGAACCCTCTTTGCTTAGTGAGCTTTTTGTCTTTCTTTTTCCTTCATCCTTCTCCTTTTCTTTCTGCTCTTCTCATAATTCCATTTCCTATTGATTTTCAGTCATTCTTCTGAGTATGCAGGAGGCTTATAAGGTCAGTGGGTAGCAAAAAACACCTTATTAGAGCCTCCTCAGACACTGAAGGCTGTGGATCTGCCTCTCTCCACTCACAGGAGGAAGGTGTTCCAAATCATCCTGCCAAACCGACAGCAGCTTATTATACTCTGGTTGTAGTAAATACTACCAGACCTAAAGTACCCATAATAGAAAATGTGACTGTAAATAGTGAAACTAACGAGGTCCCATTTTACACCAGAAATCTGGAACAGACTGTGGAAACAAATGAGAGCCCAAGACTCATCAAAACAGCTTTGCAGGACTTTCTTATCACACATGCCATGCATTTTCTGCCTGTAAACTTTCCCACAAACTATTTTGGCTCTGCAGGTTTATAGACCTCACTGCTTTTTAATTTATGCTTATTACTACCTCTAAAAAAGTGAGCAATTTACTGAAGAAATTAGGCTCTGGAAAAGATTATGAAAAATCAGCATAAATGTATTAAACTCTAGGTCTAGCCAAAGCTTTGTACTGTAATTGAAAGGAACAAAATAAATAGTGTAATTCAGTACAAGGAAAGTCAGTTTACACTGTTAGAGTTAAGCTGGGTTTTTCTAAACTAACAACATGTTTTATAATTATACGTCAGTCTTTCTGATATGTGTGTGTTTTAACCAGCTTGCACAACTGTTAAGCAATTACATTGTCTCCTGCAACATATTGAAGGTGTTAGATCTTCATTGCATTGGAGTGAAAAGAGAACAGTGTACAGTGGTAAGAATGTTATTGATTGATACACACAGTAGTGTTAGAGAAAATTCTAGGGTGTCAAGATAAATTAACACAAATCTGTAAAATATAAAGTGATACTCAAGCCTGATTATTCAGCAAGGAGAGCTGCTGTGGCCAAACTTAAAAAGTGGCAGATCTGAGACCTGCCTGTATATACTACCTATATTAAGGTAGTATGTGAAGCTCCAGCAGCTCAGTATCCTTCATAATCCCTCAAAAGTGCTTAAGATGACAAAAACATCAACCAGCTCCACAAATGAGGTGGGTAGAATGGAGGATTGGATGAAGAGGCAGAGGCAGTCATACACCTGGTCAAAGGCAGAGCACTCCATCAGGAGAGGCAGAGCAGGGGAGCAGGATGTGATACCAGAAAAAAATAAAACAAAAAACAAACCGGTGTGAAGGCTTTGCCTATAATTTTAATACGTAGTCTGTCAAACCAGCCCTCAGCAAGTTTGTCTCCTAAATTCATAATCAGACAAGTTGGGGGTAATCAGAAATGCATGCTTGGGAATGAAATTTTCAGCCTACCATTTTGAACACCTCAGGGATAACAGTACAAACACACTGAAAAAAAACCAAGCACTGGTACTAAACTCACTGGATTTCTGAATTATCCCTGAAATGAAAAATGGCTCCCAGAACTCTTTTCCAGGCAATTACCAAGTATACTTCTATGTGGAAGAGGAGGGATAAAACCTTTGGGCAGTAAAAGTTTTAAGTGCCTGGAGCTATACTAGACAAACATTTATGTGCTAGGAGGTTCATACAATTTCCTGTGCAACAAGAGCTGAACATAAAGTGTTATGTGCTGCTTATGCACAGTTATACATAAATAGCACACAGTTCATGCAGAGCTTTGTATCATGAAGCTTATGTGCAAAATCTTTCCATCTCACTTTTTCATGCGTACACTTGTAATAAACGGAACCACCAAAACCAACCTGAAAGATCATTAAAAAAGAAAAGCAAATAAAAAGCTATGACACATAATCCAATTGAGAAGAGTAAATTTTTGTGAAAAGTCACATCAAAAGTTATCTAACTTTTATTAGAAAACTTCTCTGTGCAGTTTTAATCACAGTTTGTAACATTCCTTGTTACACAATCATCAAGAGGGAACCTCCATTCTGCAGTTTCTGGGGAATCTCAACAAAGATTTCTTGAAGATTTCTACAGAAAGCTGGGAGTTTGTTTTTTTCCACCATAGTGTTGCCTCTTATATCATTTAGGTTAATTCTCCAGATTTGCATCTATATTAGATGAAAGTCTTTTTAAACTAAAAAAAATGGGGAGTTCAACTGTCATTTTTCCACCTGACCTGTACTTTGTATAGAAACCTATGTATTCAAGTTGCTAGGCCTTTTGTTTCCCTTCCTACATACATAAAGCTACCATAATTTTTTTTTAATGAAAGAGTACTGTGCTTTCCAATAGAGCAGCCTAACAGATTTTGGAAAAGAGGCCAACTATGTTGATTTGTCTTGTTACAATCTCTGGAGTCCCCTTTCAGGCCAATAAAGGTAAACTATGGCACTATTTATAACTTCAGACTATTTTAATGTATTGTTTTGCAAGTCCCAAAGGTTTTCTTTCACACTTCATGTTTTCTGTTGTGGTCTGCATAGATTTCAGCATTGTACTATTGGTATTGTATTCCAGCTAAGACATTTGCCTAGGTCTTATCTTCTACAGTTAACTTCCTTTAAATTATCAAATTCTTGATGAATTTATAGCTTTCTACAGTGTGGCTTCTATTTTTATTCACAAATGAAGTCATCCATTTCATAACTAAACATAGGCAAGAACTTATTTTTGTCCTTTATGACTTCAACTTATGTATTAAATTAGACTTCTGAAGTGTTTAACAGAAGTGAAAGAGAAAAAATGCAAGGATGCTAAATATTCACTTTTAACACAAGGAATATTTAGTCATCCTAGATCTTGGTTTACTGTACACTTTATCCTCCTCCAGACCCAAAAGGAATTTCAGGCATTTTCTGGAATGTTCCTTTAAGTATTCTCCCTAATATATAAATAAATATTCTCCTTAGTTAGACACTAAGAAGTCCTACATTTCATCATGGATTCTCTTATTTTGAGAAGTCATTTTCACTCTGTGCTGCCAAAGCAGACATATATGTGACCTACAGTGCTTTTGGATAGCTTTGGAATCTGCTTTTGAGACACCAAAAGATCCACACTACTCACCTTGAAATTAGTCAAAGGACAGGGATAGGTGTCTAAGGGAAATACTTTCTCCTGAGATAAGTAATCCATCTTTCACTGATAAACAGGAAAATAACCATTCCCTTTAAACAAGTCGCTGCACTAGATGTGCCATTTAGGTGGAAGGCAAATGTGTAATTATCCAGGCTGTATCCCCACCCACTGTTCATAGGTGAAGAGCAGGGAGACAACTCAAGCAAGGCATGAAAGGCAGAGAGCCAGTGACCTTCCATCACCTCCACTGTCCCAAGAGGGAAGTGAAAAGATAGCATCCAGTGGTAGAACTTGCTTTTCATTATCTCCTTTGCCTGCTCCCTTCAGTTAACAGCACTCTTGGGTCTGTTTCCTGATGACAAGATTATTGAAATATTCTCTTTACAATCCTTCTGAAGCCTGATATTAAAAATACCCAGACAAAGTTTCTATTTATTTTAAGTATTTGAAAACTGAGATAATTAACACAAAGGATGAAATCACTCACATGAAACACCCCAAATCAAACCTAACCCAACCAAACAAAAACAAACAAACAAAAAACCCCAAACAAACAAACAAAAACACAAAAAAAAACAAACAAAAAGTAATACTAATGACAGAGGCTTCTTAGGGCTGGGGGAAAGAGGGAGGGGTGCGTGTGTAAGTGTCCACACCACAAAATAAGTGGAGGGGAGAGTTAGATTTGGAGAATTTAATTTTGGTTGGTTGGTTTGTTTATCTTTTTTATTTGTTTGTTTGGGTTTGGGGGTTGTTTGTTTTTGTTTTGGGCTTGTTTGTTTGTTTGGGATGGTTATTTGGTTTGTTTGTTTGGGTTTTTTTGGGGGGGTTCTTTAATTTAAATGATCTCAGTACTAAACTTTTTGCAGCAGTGTCCAACAACGTAATTGTAGCAGCAATAACAAACTGCAGCTTGGAAAATTAAGATTGGATATTGCGGGGGGGGGAAAGTCACAAGGTGGGTAGTACTTCACTGAAATAAGTTGCATAGAGAGGCTGAGAAATCTGTCTCCTGGGTGTCTTGAAGAGTCTGCCAGACACAGATAGAGCTGCCCCTGTGCACTGCTGGCAATAGCCCAGGTTTAAGCAGGAGACTCCAACTGACACTTCTGTGATACTATGAAATAATTTCAGTCCCTTACTACATTCCAGAAGTAATAATAGCTACTGTCTAGGACAGGAAATAAATGATTGTATGCCTAAAGACTGAAGTACATTTAAGCCTTACTTTGTTAAGAATAATCCAGAAAGAAAGAAAAAAAATCACTAAATCATTGGCTCTTGCTGATTGTGTTTAACCCCTTAATATTATTTTAACAATGATCTTTTGGGATTTAATAAATATTATCTTGTGTTGATCAAACTGGAAAAAGTCCTCCATAATAGAACCTGATCTTTGAAAGCTGTAAATTCTGTACAGTGTGTATTTTTAATCAGCAAGAAAAAGTAATGCATAGCAGCAGCTTTTGAGAAGGATAGGTATCTTGCAAGAAAATAAAAAGCCATTGTGTAGACAATGGCATAGAATTTCAGCTCATTATTGATTTGACAAGAATAATCCTCATGGTTTGATATTCCAGAAAAACTGAATGCACTCTTTTATACTCTCAATAATTACCTTTACTCAGACATAAAGTTTGGTCAGAACTGCAATCAGAAATACAAAATCAGAAGATGTGATTGCACGGATTTTTGCTCATTCATGATTGATCAAACTGATTACTTAATAAATCCTTATTACTCTCATTTTTTCAAGGTGTTCATTTTTGAAGATCTACAGACAAATGAAAACAAAGCAGTGTTCCTCCACAGATCAGAGTGAATAGTTGAAAACTTAAAGAAATTGTGTAGAAGCACATTGACAGGAGGTGGCTTATAATGAGGAGTGTTATCCCTACTGTGCAGCAAGGGACAGTGACTCGGAGCTGACCATACCTCTGACTCTGCCTCATTAGTCACAAATTTCTGCCCCTGGTTTACTTGGTTGTTCCTGATACTCCAGCAGACTACCTGCAATAAAGCCAAAATCTATATCTTATTTTTTTTTCACAGAACAGTGCAGTAAATGTGGAAATTATGATTAATAAATGTAGTTAATTACTGCGTCTGTAAAAATACCTGAACATTTTCTGCTAAACATGCATCTCAGTTGCAAAACAGCTTTTGTCCTATTGACATTATTCCTCATTTATTCACTCCCCCAAAATAATTTAGAAAAGGAGTTCACTGGCAAATGTATTCATAGAAATAACATATTTCCACAGGATGCCTCAAATATTTGGGAAAAAAAAAATCAGATTGGAAGTAATCTCAAACAGAACCTGCTCTCAAATTATGTATTTGGCCAAAGAGGAAACAAGAATACAAATCAAAGTAGACTTATCTAAATAATTTCCAGGATGTCAGTGGTAAGTAGGTTTTTGTGTAAAACCACACACTGCAGCAAAATTCACTATCCTACCCACAAAAAAGATACAAATTTCACAAAGTAAGTTTTAGGACTGATGTATCCATTCTCATAATCTTTATAGTCTTCTCAGTTATCTTAAGCAATGAAGCAAAAAGCATTAAATGAACAAAGGTTCAGCTTCTTCTTTAAAATACTTTTAGTCAGTGAGTATGGAGCATCCAAAAACAATAAAAAATATTTTAGGCCACAGTAAAGAAAGGTACCTGTTTTCTGCATGGAGATTTCTGCATGAAAATTGAGTAAGTTTGCCTTTTGAATATTTAATAGTCATTCAGCTGAAAAATATTCTTGCCATCAATGCCTAAGAAAGCTAAATATTACAATTAGCTTGTTTAAATTGTAGAAAAGCATTGGATGAATGGTTGCTAAATGATAAACAGATTTTGGATAATATAGAATGTTAGCCTAAATAATGAAAATGTCAAAAAGTAATACAAGATAAATTTTATACGCAGGCTTTTCTGTAGATCTCACCCTACTTTGCTCTACTAATTATTAATTATAAGGCTTTCTAAAAAGACAAATTATTAACTAATAAGCATTTTAAATTCTAAGCTACCATGGACCTTGAGAAGTTTTCTGGAAATACTGTAAAAAAATGAATATAGTGAGAGAAGAGAGAGAGCATGAATATAGTGAAGCACTAACAGAGATGGAGGTTTGTTTTTTGTTTGTTTGTTTGTTTTGTTTTGTTTGTTGTTTTTGTTTTTTGTTTCTTTGGCTGTTTTTTTTAAATCTTCAAATTGATATGAACAGATGCAAATTAACTTTAGAGATTTTTGGACCTTCTTAGATGTCCAGTTCCTTTCAACACCTAAGATATTTTAGTCCCTGAATACATAAAGGCCTAAGATAATTGGCAGAGAGCAGACGAGGGTCTGAACTGAATGGTTTGAGAATAGGGACTTCATAAAGAGGTGACTGTAGACTGAGTGCTGTCAGAATACAAATTGCCAATGAAATAAAAAACAAACTATTATTTCCACTATACAGGGAAAGGCCTTTAAAATATATATTCCTTTAAAATATATAGTGTTCCAGTTCTGAAGAGAGCTGTAAGAGTTCTGATTAATGCAACAGAGATCATTTTGTATAGAAGAAAAAAAAAAATAGAGTGGTCTTAAACAACTGCTGATGTCATTAAACAAATAGGATTATATCTAGTGAAAGTTAAAAACAGATATTGCTTTTAGAAAAGATGAGATGACAGTTAAGAAATGAAGTATGTGTCAGACAGGTTATCAACAGGATAAAGAGCCCTGTATTCACCAAAGATATTGTTGCAGCATTTATTAGCACCCTTGCTCCTGCCTACTTGCTCATAGACATTTACTGTAACTTCAGCAGCTGTTACCAATTTTACTCTTCTGGTCAAACAAAAGAAAAAAATATCCTGTTGCTTGAAGAAATTGTGGATATGCTGATTCCCAATGCCTCTTCCTTCCTCTTGCCTCACTCACTGCGTATATATGTTTTATTGCTTACCTGCCATCTCCACCTTTTATTCAGAAAAGTGACAGCCTTTAAAAAGTGGTGCCTTTTTTTTTTATTATTCTGGGGAAAGGGGTGTTCATACCAAGGGAACATTTAAACAGACTAGGTCCTTGGAGATCATCAGCTGAGTGTTTCCTGAATATCAACTCTTCTTTAGAACATCTTGTACAGAGTATTAGATATATATATATTATGGGGCCGGGGTGTGGGGGGGGGAGTGGTGGTGTCCAGGAGGGGTTGTGTAGAAGGGGGGATGGAGGGAAAGAAAGAAAAGAAAGAAAAAAAGAAAGAAAAGAAAGAAAGAAAAGAAAGAAAGAAAAGAAAGAAAGAAGGGACGGAAAGAAAGGAAGAGAGAAAGGAAGAGAGAAAGGAAAAGAGAAAGGAAGAGAGAAAGAACGAAAGAGAAAGAAAGAAAGAAAGAAGAAAGAGAGAAAGAAAGAGAGAAAGAAAGAAAGAAAGAGAGAAAGAAAGAAAGAAAGAAAGAAAGAAAAGAAAGAAAGAAAGAAAGAAATTTAAAAAAAGGGAAGTAAAATCTGTCAGAAAGAACTGAATGTATATGTGCCTTTGAATGTCAATTAAAAACAACAACAAACAAACAAAAAATCCAACTTCAAATCTGAGGCATTTTCAGTACCTGAGAGGGACTTCATTTGTAGCAGCTCTCACACCTTTTGAGAGTCCTGCTTGAATTACTTGTGTCTCTGTGCCCTTCCTGCTGAAGTGCTGATTGAATGTTAGAAGAGAGAAAAGCAGACCTTAGAAATATGACAGACAGATAACCCTCTAGCCTTTATTCTTGTTACATACAGAATCACTTTGTCCAAAGCAGTAAGAATGTGTTCTGAAAGGTGCCTCTCTACCACCAACAGCTGATACACACTTTACAGATGTAAATTTATGGCTGTAGTTATAACATCCAAGCCCCAGTTCATGTTCAGCAGATATAACACTAATTGCAGGAACAGTCAAGACACCTCTAATTAGGATAAAATCCATAGACTGCATATAGTTTTTTGTAAGAATTGCTGAAGCAGGTTAATTGGGAATTCCCTGATGACAGAGGATGTGTCTCACAGTTGCATTGAAATGCTCCTTGGTGCAGTAAAGCAGGCTCTGGCAATCAAGAGGCAGGAATCAGCAGGGTTTAACACTTTGCAGTGAGATGAGAGTTTCAGAAGCAACTTCCCTTCTCTGCATCCATCATTGACTTGTTTGGAGAAAAACAGTGACGGGCTGGCAGTAACAGTCATGTCACACAGTCTGGACTTGATTATACAGCACCTGTGGAGTATAAGATTATCTTCATCTTCCCCCCAAGATTCCTTTAGTGTTGGACACTCAAACGGCACATTTGAAAAGCATGAATGATTCCTCCACCTGTTCAACTCTGTAAAGTGTTTGGTCCTTCTTTGCCTCTTCAGTTCATGGGCAGCCAACAAATGAGTATCCTTTGAAGTACCAGGATGAAATTAGGAAAATTTGTTTCATCACGTAAGACACGTTCCAGACACAGTGACAAGAAACAGGGTGTCCTTATGTTATTTCACCTTACGAGTCCCATGACATTAGCATGTAACTGTTTGCAAACTATCATACGTAGAACTGTTTGTCATAAGGACTGATTGCTAAGGTAAGGTATCAGCAACACCAGCTAGTCTAGACTTCTATGAGCAGCTTATAATTTCAATAGTTCCTTCAGTTTACATTTAAATTCAATCAGGAAGAGCATGTTGGCACAGCTGGAATAGCAAACAAGCCAACACTGAAATGTCCACTCCACTTTCAGGAGAATTAAATTCATTTCTATCTCCTTATGCTTGAAATACTCATCATATAAAATGGGATATGGAGACAAAATATAGAACCTCTGCAGGCGTGCTGTTTCTCACACAGTGAAGGCAGACCAACTCCTTTTTTGTTCTGGGCAGAGATCTCAAGAGCACTGCTGGTACCATCTGGTGTGGGGCAGGGAAGGAGACTGATACAGGTCTTTAGTGAGGGATTAGATCATCTTGCCTTCATACATAGATTTGCCGATATAGCCCTTTACTTCTGAATTGTGAGACTCCTCTGGGTTTATATTACAGTGTCTGCTCTGTGTTGTTAACCCCTGAATCTGAATATGATTATTTCTGGAAGGTGTGATAGTTGCTTTTTTCACATCTACAAAGATTTTTCTTAGAGAGAAATCTTCTTTAGGCAAGCCATGCTTTAGGCAAGCCTTCTGTGAAGATTTTTTTTTTTCCCTCAGACTATAACTTGACAGAAAAGCAGTCCAATGCATATCACCTAGGAGACACAAAGGACCATAGACACATTGTTTCCTGGAGTGCAACACTTGGGTCCAAGTGACATGGAAACTTGAGTATCACAACTTTTGTTTTGGGAGCAGTGTAACTCTTGTCCCTGTTTGGGTTGAAATGTTTGAAATGTTCAGGCTCCTTATGGATTCCCAGCACCTCAGCACATCATTGCAGCTCCCTTTAGAGCAGCACCTACGGGATGACAGTACTGGAAACAAAAGGTATATCTCTGGTAGAGGAAGGACTTAGAGAAGATAGATTCTGGGAAATCTGTCATAAAATGGGCGGGGTTTTTTGTTTCTTGTTTGTCTTAATAAGATGAGAACTTCTTTGCCACAAGAGTTATCCTGCAGACCTTGGGAGCCCCCATGCCCTTGCAGTTAGGCCTTTTACACCTTGTTTAGTGGGTGCTTAAGGGATGGAAATAATACACAGAATAGCACAGTAGCAGTGCTTCTAACTGTGACCACAAATGCTGGTATGAAAGTACTTTTTAGCCAGTGTTTCATCATCCCATCACAGAAGACAGATTCAGTGCATGTGAACATATTAGGCTAAGTGAAAATGATCTGTACTCAGGGTGCTTTTCAGCCCTGCACAACACCCTGATATATGATACAGCACGACACAATGGTTCAAAATACATTTGAGATGCTCTTGTTGAGGCTATACCTGAGGATACAGTATCTCAAAGTCAACTAATTGAAAGCACAGTTGATTGCCGCGCAGCAGAAGTCAAGCTTCAATTCCAGTTTTCCTTGAAAAAAAAAAAAATCTCCCCTTCACACATTTCAAAATTCCATTCTCACATATGAAATATTACTTTTTGATTGAATTCCCTTAGTGGCTTGAGTTTCTGGGTAGAGAACTATATGACTAATGGAATCAAGGGATGCAGATCATCATCTATGAAAAAGTGTGTGCCCTGGTTTCCTTCATGTTCTGTTCACAGACAAAATTAACAGGCTGCTTGCAGTTTAAGACTGGGAAGTTTTTTGATACTTACGTGGCATATGTTTTACACTTCAGGTAGATAGTCACTGTATTTGCGATACAATGGGCGTGACTTGTGAAGGTCTACAGAGTCAAAGATTCACTTCCCTGCTGATAGAGTTGTAGAGCAATGTGTGTCCATTTGTTTGGGGAACCCTTCTTAAAGAGAGCACAGACTCATATATGCTCTGGCACAGACAATGGCAAAGTGCTTCTTCCAAAGAAATTATTACTCTAATTTTTGCACAAAGTAATTCTTGGAAGGGTAATCAGGTCTCTCAAACAGAATGGTCAGTTGCTGTTGGGACAGTCATGGGAGCCTCCTTTGCAAGGGTTCTTGTAACATCTTCAGCTGGATTGAGTAAGACTCTCCAAACCACTGTTCTACTCAGTTTTTACAAGCCAGTTATTCTCCTATGCAACTGCCCCAACAAATGTGTGACCCACTTAAACCAGTTATTTTAATTGTGGGCAAAATACCTCTCAAACATCTTTAAAACCTATGAATGACAATTTCTTCATCTTTGGGTATGGTTTCTAATTTACTATTGTCTTATCTATGTATAATCTGATAATTTCTGCAGCAGCAACTACCTGGGAATCTCTGGGAATTCCTACCCAGAGTGTTAATCAACATGTAAATTAGAGCAGGAGTGGCCTGAGGAATTCTTAGAAACTGTCCAAACTCCCATGTCAAGAGCTCATGTAACTATCAGTGAAATAATTATTTGCAAAAGTGGCGAGGAGCTGATCAATCTCCAAGTCAGGTCCAGTGTCTCAACCCAGACATTTGCATTACATCTACACAAATAACTCGCTCTTGAATACTTGGACTGGTCAGGGAGTTCATGTCTTATGAGTGCTAGATGTGCATAAAGGCACAGTCTTGATCATCATCTACACAAAAACTGTAACTACAGAAAAAATTGATTTTCACACATACTGCTTGGAATTTTAGTTCCATATCTCTTGCTACACTATTATCATATCCAAAAGCTAAGATCTAAAGTATTTTACTACTCTGATCATTACTCAGTAAAATCCTAAAAAAAACCCCAAAAAACAAACAAAAAAACGCAGTTATTCATATTCTCCATTGAGTCTCTTTGCTTGTGGTGAACCACTGGGGAAGAGATACACAGGTTTACAAGCTCTGAAGAAGGTTTGCTGTTGAAGATGATTCATCATATCTATCTCTCAACATCAGGTGAGGAGGACAGTCTATAAAGGTCAGTCAATGCTGGTCTTCTGTTATCAGCTAAGGGGAGGCTGGCCTAGTCCAAAGCTGTAATCTAGTACATCTCCTGAGAGGAAGAGGGAAGCAGCTTTGTTATCAAGATACCCTATATTTCCATCTCTATCGATAATAGAATAGCAAAAATCTATTCCATTTATTTTCTATTCATTTGTTGTGATAGATATAGATGGATGAATTCTGCTAGAAGACCTAAACTGATGTCACTGGTGCAGCAATAGCCAGAATTGCTTTGCAGGAATTTTAGTACAGAGATGAAAGACTTTTTCTTATACAAATATGCTGGATAGGTCATTATGTGTATATGAAGGGATGTTGGCCACATATTCAGTATGGCAAATCCTGTTAAGATATGAAAGGTGTAATACAGTTATCATTACCCAGTGAGTTCATGCCAAAATGTTGCATAGATATACATAGTGAGTACTACAGTCACAGTAGCATTTATACAAGCAGTATATACTCACTGAATCATGAAAGTAAACATGTACTCAGGTCTTGCTATCAAAGGCAGCAAAAATGGAAGAAGAGCTTTGCCACTGTCCCTTTAGAACCTGCATACAGAGAACAATCATTTATCTCTTAATATTAATGGCAGATGAATTCAATTAGTAAGAGCCACACACATGGATTCATGGTTCCAAAGCAATCTTGAGTGATATTATGCAAGTAGTGGAGGTGTATTTCACTGCCAAGGATTTCAAAAGCCTCTACTGGAAAAGAATCAGAAGTTTACAAGGATGATATTAATCTAATTTCTCATGGCTTATAACAGATGTTGCCTGGAGACCAGAAGGCAACAACTGGTCATTGAGTTTTGTCTCTTTTGTAACAACATGCTTCCTTATTTTAGTCTTGAACAAACATCAAAACTGTTCCATAGCTGTTCTTATTTCAGTCCAGGAGCTGTCATCAGTGCAAATTGGTTACTTCATATTTACATAGGCACACCTGAAATCAGAAAGAGTTTCCTAGAAACTTCATCTTCATGAAAACGTGAAGAAAAAATAATTATATTTAATAGAATAAAACTTTACTAAATGAAAGGATATGACACTTCAGTTTCATTTTCCTAAAGTGCCCTCACAGTTCTTTCCTTGCTCTTGTTCCCTTCTTTTGCTGTCAGTTACATAATTCCTTTTTTTAGCTCATAGACATCAGCATCAACTATGTTAAAAGAGCTCTTCTGTTGAAATTCAAGGTCTCTGTGCCATGATATATCTTCTGTACATTGTTTTGAGAGGTGTTCAAAAGACAATTAAACACATACTTCAGAGCTGAAATATATTCAGTGGATTCAAGTTTAAGAGTTGATGCAGACACATCATTATAAGAATTGGGTAGCTTCTTACTGTATTATTTAGAATACCTATCTTTATAATACAGAGGCTCAACATTTTTTTTTTTAAATATTAGTAAGGTTTGATAGAAGAAATATTCTGCGTTTATGCTTAACCCTCTGCTGGTGTATACAATGGCACTTTGAACACAGAGCTCTAAAGAAAAAAATCTTTTACATATGCAACAACAGTTTCTGTCAATCTCCAGGCAAGGAGACCATTCTAGATATGGGACTGGATTTTGGCTGTCTGTCTGCTTTGGTATTTGTGCCTGCATAAGATAAGCTCAAATTTCAATAAGCATGGAAGAAAAGAAATTACGAAGCTAAAGGGAGCTTTCTTAACCAAGAACCTCACATAGAACATTGAATAAAACAAGCACGGTATCAAGTCAAGGGACTGCAATGAACTTAGGAGATCAGTTAGTCAAGTCTTTTGACATAGAACAGAGTAGTAATCCAAGATTAAGCATAAATTTAAAGCCAGAAAATTAAATCAGAAATGCAAGAGAACCTTATGAAGAGGAGATGTTATTTTTTTTCTGTACACTTCATTGTATATACAAAAAAAACCCCATTAAGTAACTTTATTCTTTTGTTTCTCAACTAGTTAAGTAAAATCAATCATAGAATCATAGATTGTTTTGGGTTGGAAAGACCTTCAAGATCTTCTAGTTCCATACCCCCTGCCATGGGCAGGTTGTTCAGAGCCCCATCTAACCTGGCCTTGAACACTTTCAGGGATGGGTAACCACAGCTTATCAGGGCAATTTGTGCCAGTGTTTCACAATCCTCACAATAAAGAATTTCTACCTAGTAAAAAAACTAATCCTATCCTCTTTCAGTTTAAAGCCACTAGCCCTTGTCCTATCACTCCATGCCCTAGTAAAAAAGTCCTTCTCCAGTTTTCTTGTAGGCCTCCTTAAAGTACTGAGTCAACTCTGTACATCATTCAAATATCTTCTATCATCATCCTTAGCAAACTAGCCATCTCAGTGAAAATATACTGACATCTGCACATCTCTTAAGTATGAAAATGTGCATGCAAACATAATAAGAGTATTAGTGGATAGAGAGGTAATTTTAATTTTTATTTTTTTATTTAATTTTTTTTTATTTAATTTTAACTTGGAGTGGGCTAGAGCTACATTTGATCTAGATTTAATTAGAATTTTTTTAAAATCTGGTCTTGCCCCTTTTGATTAGAAAATTTTATTCCATGATGCATATTTCTGGATACTTTGGACTATTCTGACAGTGAAATTAGTTTAGTACAATTACTGTGGAACTAAATAGGGTGTGAACAAACAATTCTGCTCACAGTAGGAGCCTCATATTAGAATGAAATGTGACTTTGTGAAGAACAGTCCAAAGCTTTAATATAATACTGGTTGAATAATACCTTTGTGAACATCATAGACCATTACTTAAGACAGAAATTGACAGCACTTACTTTAAGTAGTCAAGTTTTCAAGTTATAACCTAATGTATATAATTTAAAAGAATTCAAATAACTTTGGCTAAGAGTCTGACCTCAGAAAGAATTCCCACGGGGCACTGAGAACCATGTATAAAAAGTTTATTGCTAGATCTGAATCTGAAGGAGCTACTTAACAAGCATTTACTGAATGTCATTGAAGATATTCCTAGCAGCCTGTTCGAAAAACTCAGTCCTTAAGAACTTAACCTGACATAAGCTATATATAGTTGGAAAACGCCTCCTCCTGAGAACACGGAAAAGTCTTTGTGAAACTTAAATCTCATTTGAGAGTGTGAGGCCTAGTGGGATTTTAAAGATTTTGCTCACACAAAAAAATTTCTTTGGCATAACTATTTCATGGGTGGGGATCTTATTTATACTCAACTTTTTAAATTATCCCAATTACTTTTTTCCTCTACTCCTAAGTAAAACAGAGACCAGAGGTAGAAGAATATTCATTAAAAACTTATACTCTGTCAGAAAAGTAGTGAATAAATACTTTAAAAATCAATAACAAATAAAAAGTTCTAAAAAAAAAGAATGATTAGCTTCTATTAATTAGAGCACTATAGGTATAGGATTAGGATTGTTAAAAAGCAGTAGACAATGAAGGGGCAGGTGCCTTCCTGGAAAACAATGATGTATTCATTTTCCCACAGTATATGTTTATATGTAGTTCGTTACATAGTTTTGTAGAAAGGTATGGAAAAACAAAGGAAATAAAACCCATCTGTGTGATCCATGTCCTTTTATAAACACTGCATTTTTATTATTTAAATATTGCAGTATTTACAGTTGCAGAAACAACAATTTTTAATACCCAGTTAAACTCTGATGTTAGAAAGAGATAGTCTATCTAAACATTCAATGGTTCCTACTATCCCTCTTTTTGTACAGCTATAAGTATAATACTTCCCTCCTCTTTAGGTATTGTTGGAAAATGGAATAAATGGAAGAAGAATGAATGATTGGTTAAGTGTTGCTGGCTAGTCTTAGATGACTGGTTCCTGAGTTTTAAAAAGATTAAAAAATTAATATTAAATTGCATTTGCTGTTTGATTTATAGCAGCATAAAGAGAAATTAGTTTTAGCATGGTCTATCCCAGCACTAGGTGCTAGTGAAATGATCTGTAAGAGGTTTCCTAAGTCCCCAAAAGTTAATATTTTAACAGGGAAAGAGAGATTGAAGAAAATAATTTTAATCTAGTCAAAATATTGAGGGATTAAACCTGGCGCAATTAACACTAAGTAAATACTAACTCCTAAATACAGTGGAGGAAGGCTCTCTGCCACAGGCAATTTGGCAATGGCTGTGACTTTAAGGGTCATTTCTGTCAGTGTCTCTAGTGCAGCCTTGCATAGGAAGATGGGTGTATTTGTCTTCGGTAACATCCAAGACTCGGTGTGTTTTGGCAGTGTTCCCTGTTCCTCTGTTCTGGATCCTTCAGGCATCATAGGTTACAGCCCTCTCCCCATTGCTACAGATGGGAGTTCAGCTTTCTCCTTGTTGGTGGCCATGATCTCTACAAGTTCACAGGAACTCAGAAAGATGTTTTTTTCAAAAAACATGAAGTCTCTATATCTTAACAAAGAATTCCTGTTGTTTTTTACCTTTGTTTCTGTTTTGCTATGAATTTTGAAAAAAAAAAAAATTCTTTCACCAGGTGCTTCTTTTTTTATACATGGCAAAGCATCCTGGTGCTGCCATGACAGTCAAGCACTTTTGAAATTAGACTTAATGATCACTAATGACAGCCAAACAATACTATTTTTATTGTTCTGTTTTCTTTTCATTGTTCACTATATTGTATGCTTAAATGATGAATATATATTTCCAATATGGATATCTCAGAAGTCAGAACCTGATTGAAGCTTTTAAAAATGTTATTTTAGAATAATATGTTCTATTTTTTTCTTCAAAGTACTTCTACAATGCACGTTGAATACCTTTACACAAATCTTTAAACTTCAAAACAGAATGACTTCAGAATTCATCAGAACTATGATACAATTCTGCATTTTGGAAAACCTATATAAAATACATTTAGATTTAAAAAAATCCCATTAAAAGAGAGGCAAGTTGTTTTGACTTGTCTCTGCAGCCATGTTAATAAATCCACATTCTGCAGAAACTGGCACAATTGGAACTAGAAGAAAAGAGTGGTAAAGCAGCACTGCAGGAAGAGAAATAAAATTAGGTATTTTGTTCAAGTAGCCTTGTAAGAGATGTTCAGAAAAAGAATACAACCTGGGAAAGGACTTCTAACTGGATTTTGGGGTTTTGTTCTGTTCTATTTGGGGGTTTGGATTTATTTTGGGGAAAACTTTTGCTGTAAAACTATTTCAGCTTTATCAGGGTTTCCAACTGTGGAAAGAGGGAAACTAGAGTGGCCACTGCCCTTGTAGTTAAATAAACTGGTCAATGTAAGAAACTCAGGAAAACTGAAAGACAACAAAATCTGTAACTCACCTTTTGGCCTTGTGGGCCCAGAGACTGTGAATATATTTGGAAGTGAATATCTGCCCGCAGATTACTGTCATTTACATTATGTTTCAGCATAAGTTTTTATGCATTCATCTAAAGTAAATAGCAAGTTAGTAAGGCAGAGCACTATCTTCCTATAATACAATCCAGCAGTGGGCAAAGACTACATGGCCTAAAAAGTTAATGACAGGAATATAAAATTTTCAGCAGTTAAAGTTGCCTGGTGTCTTTCCTTTATTCCTCAGATATTTTCAAAGTACTTACTCAGAGTCAACATAATGACAAGTACGAAAAATATGAACACATTTATGCAGTATTATTGTGTGGTATATATGAGTGGTATTAATGTTCAAATCTGTCTATTAGCATCTTCAGTAAAGAGGTGGTAAAACTATTTTCTCTGCTAAATATTTCCCAGTAATAAGCATTCCCTTTGCAATTTTTCCTCCCTCAGCATCTCTCCAACTTCCAAATGCCAAGGACATTTGAGATTTACAGCTTTTATAAACACTTAGTACTCATAAGGCTTTAGAAGTATCATTATTTCTCACATCTGACTCAGGACTTTACATCATTTGGGTTTAGCAGAACTGGAGACATGTTAGTCCATTGAGCTGCAGAAGGAGCGAATACTCTCAGCCTTATCTTGTTTCTATTTGTAGGAGATAAATATTTTTCATCTCCATACAAATAGAGAGAGATCTTCTCACAGAATCTAAACTTAATATCATTTGTCAGGAAGAGACTTCCAAATTTCAATATATCCAGACAACATTCCTTCATGGAAATGTAGCTTAGGACAGGGACAATTGTTCTCAGCACTTAAGGCTGAGTGAAAACCAGACAAACCTATTTATAGTGAAGCAAAAAAGGAAATATTTTTTCCAATAATCAGAAAAATAAATCTGCAATGTAGTCAAGAATCCAAGAATTATTGAATTCAGTTATTGAACCGAAGACTAAAAAAAGAAGTAGACAATTATAAAGTCAGTCAAACCAGTCAGCAATTGCAAAAAGGATTAAAGCAAAGAGATGCAGAAGTCAGGATTGAAGAGCAAGAGCCTAGAACACATCTGTAAGTAAGAAGCATATCACACAGAAACCACTGTGGATTTTCTAAGTGGATGCATCACACAGGGCAGTCCTTCATTTTTTGCAGATAAATTACAGCCAGATGTAGCTTCATTGCCCAAGTGGAACCAACCAAGACACACAGAGACTGAACTTTCAGTTTCTCTTTGGAACAGAGGTTTCACAGAATGTTTAACCTAGTGTTTATCTCTGAGGCTCCGGTTTTTTTCCCCCCTCAGAAACTTTCAAAATAAATAAAAAAAATTTGAGGTGGTTTGAAGGATAGCCCCTTCTCCTTTTGTTGCCACTCAGAATCAGCAGATGGAAACAGCAGGCTGCAGGAACTGAGCTCTCAGCTGGTGTCTGAGCAATTGTCTCATGCCAAGAGAATTGAGAAGGCCACAGAGGAACCAGCTCCCAGCCAGCATTTGGACAAGAGCCATGCCAAGGTGGTTAAGCAGCCTGTGGAGAAATCTGGCTTCTGCCACCGTGTAGATGAAGTGCAAGGCACAGTGAAATGTGACTCCCAGCTGGCACAAAGGCAAAAATCCATGCCAAGATAGTTGATCCAGTCACAGAAAGCCGGCCTTCATTGGTACCAGGCCAGATATCAATAGCATTGAGTTGGGAACAGTTTTCAAAGCTCTCATCTCTTATTTCAAATATGAGTCCCTTAGAGAAATAGAGAGGGTTCATTATCATTTCCTGAATCTCAGAAGAAAGCAGAGTTTCAACATAATTTTTATGGCAACTAGAAGGAAGGAATTTCTATTTCAAGACAGAACATACATAAGGTCAGTGATGACATGCATAGCAAGAGGAGAAAAGTCCATCCTATACATGCACATCCTTAGTTTCCTTGAAACATTCTTAGAACTTTCTGACACCAATTAGTCTTTTACATCCAATGGATATAATTTGGTTGTCATTTTGTAAGGTTATTTCTACTTCATCACAGTCTCATCAAGAATGATATTGTCGTTTATGTCTCCTATGCATGGATATAGACCTGCTAACTTTCCTCATTGTCCCAGAGGGAATTATGGAATGGCTGTTGTTTGTCTTAAAATATACCCACACATGTCCAAAAACTGCTTGCAATTTCCCTTGCAATTTCTCTTCCACTGAAAGGGCATCTCTCAGAAGTTTGGCATAGTGATCAATGAATGACTCTTTTCAAAGTCAGCTTCTAAAGTGGGAGCAAAAAATCTCATGGGCAAGGCTCTCCAGAATTCTATGAAGCAAAAAAAGGATAGATTTCAAGCTGGGATATTACTGATACTATCAAATATGTAGCTAAGATTTTCATTCAGGAGAACAAATAGAATTTAATTTCATGTGTGCTTTCAGAAAACAACTTTCTCTTCTTCCAACCATAAAGAAAAAGGAAGGGAAGGGACTGATGACTCATTTCATCTCTTTCTGCACCTTCACTGCCTTTTCAGTACTTGGAGAATCTAGAAGAAACTGAAGCAAGAAACCAAGTTATTATAAATAAATTAAGAATTTTCTTTCAGACAATAACTAACTTTTCCTTTTTTAACCTCTTTTGTTATCAGACATTCTGTCCTTCCTTTTTATGACTGTAAATACATTTCTAAATAATTTTTATTAACCAATTTTAATGGGAGATGGATTTGTTTTTTCAAGCAATTCTCTAAATTCATGTGAAGACTCAATGCTTGAGAAACAAATATTTGCTAATATTTGTAACATTACTTCTGAGCAGTTGGAGATTAAGGGTGGTTATAAAACAAATTTAGAACACAGATCTGTCCTACCTGTAGTCACCCAGGAGATTGGAAATACACATGTTAAAAATTTTAAAAAGTGGTTGATCTTTTCATGAAAGTTTAAAAAAACTGGATTAAAGGAAATATTTCTTATCTAATTATCCTTCAAACGGACTTTACCTCACTTCGCTACACAAATGTCTTTATTATATTTGTCATAGTATATAAGTACCATATACTCCTTCAAGAATGGAAAATTTATGTTAGGAGAGTAGCCAGAACATCGCCTATTACTTTTCTAGTACAGGGTCCAGAACCAGAAAGACAGAGACTGCTCCAGTCCATCGTTTTTTTCAGAGCAAGAAACTCACCTTTGCAACAGATGCATTGCTGCTTCTGTTTCTTTACCGGGTGTCCATACCAAGGTTTTGGCAGTGGGGAGGCCACAGAGATGGCCTCTGTAAGAAGAGGCACAGGGCTAGTCCCATGTTAGACACAGCTGGTCCAAATTGGCCCCAGGGGACCCACAACAGGACACAGGTGAGCCTGTCAACAACGTCGGTGGTGCCTCTCTTAAAAGATAATACCTGTGGCTGGGGAAGGGCCTCTGCTGGAGCAGGTTCTCCTGAAAGGAATTGTGGCCTGGGGGTAGATGCACAGTGAAGGAGGTTATCCTGAAGGATTGAAACCGGCGGAAAGAATCCATGCTAGAGCAGTTGAAAAGTGAGAGGAGGAAGGAGAAGGAGAGAGGAACTGTTATGAACTGACCACAATGTTCCTGCTCCTCATCAGCCATGTGTTGTGCAGTCAGGTGTAGGTGTAAGAACTTGGCAATGAAGGAGTGAAGTTGAGCCTGGGATAAAGGGTGGGAGGGAAAATTGTTTAAATTTGTCTTTGTTTTTTACTACCTAAATGTATTTGTTAGTCAAGTAAATTAATTTTACCTGAGTCAAGTGCATGATGATAATTGGTAAGTGATCTCCCTCTTTTTATCTCAGCTCATTAGTTTTCCATCTTATTTTCTGCCCCATTCTGGTTGAGAAGGAAAAGAGGGGCTAATTGGGTCACTGGCAGCTGGCCAAGACCAACCCACCAAAATTTGCTCTTCTTTCTATCCTGATTTTTTAGAAGAAAGGCAGTTTAGCCAGGCTATATCCAGAACCAAAACTGAAGACAACTTTTCTTACTTTAAAATTCTCATGTGTAGGAATTATTGTCAAAAAAAAAAAAAAAAAAAATAAAATACCAGATTTCTCTCCACTTTGCCAGTCAGCCATAATTATCAAATATACTGTTAGGCAGACAAATATCACTTTGATGTACCAACATGGAATAATGTTTATCATGAGCAGCTTTGGGATTATGAATTGAGATGCTTAAACAATTGCTTTATATTTGTAGAATTGCTGCAATGAATCCGCTGTAAATCCTTTAGTCAGAAAACCTCTTCAAATTCTGTGATTATCAGCACTTCAATACATTTTAGAAATGCCAAGAAAAGATAGATTGACTAAATGGTTGGTTTTCAGAGTAATTGTTTGTAACAGATGATATTCTTATAGTAGGTACCTAAATACTGCCTTCTAAAATCCCTTTTTTTCCACCATTCATACTTTCCTGAAACTTTTGCCTCAGAGATTAAAGTTTTCTGAGCCTAGTCTAAACCTGCAGTTTGTTTCTTTTTCTGCACTGTTTGGATTAATACTGTTTGGTCCTCTGGAATACAAGTAAACTAAAATTGACTTTTTGTATAAATTGCCTTATGACTACTTGCTGAAGAAGTCTGCTGATGAATCAGCTGAACTTAGAAAATCAGAAATTGGCAGATATTTATTCCTTATTGAGAAGCAGTGCATTTGAGTGTTCCAGGGAAAATTGGTTCTGATTTGGCTAAGCTGTGGAGGTTTGAAAATAACACCTCTAAAATACGTCCTGTGCTTGGAAACTTAGTTCTTTTAGCATGTCTCGCTAGTGTTCTTAGTAAGTCAGATTGCACTGACACCCAGCAGACAGCCCAGGGTGCAAGGGAAGCTCAGAGTACTTGTGAAAGACAAGACGGTTCCAAAGATTCCTCCTTATTCAATCTGTATTGGCACACATGCTGACAAATATATGTACTGCATGTTCAAAGGCTTCCCAGATACTAATTGCATCCTGTTTTGTTTTATAGCTGCTAACCAACAAAGAAATGTATCTTCTAGGGGTTTTTTTTGTGACAGTGCCAGGTGGTATCTGCTTTATTATGCATTTATAATTCTGTTTATGTTACCTTAATAAAGCAGCTGGCTAAAAAGGCCCCACTGGCAGGAGAAGCCTGCATGACCCCAGGGTAAGTGTTCGTCGTAATAGAAATTTCTGGAGGTTGTGCTGATCCACCAGCAATGAAAGTGCCCAAGATCAGTGTCTTGAGAGCTACAACAACTTTGTTGGAACGTGTACATTTACTCCAAGATCCATTTATTCATTCTTGTGTTGAACTTACAAATAACTTGACCTCTTAATTTTCCCACATAACTTCTGGCAGATTTAGATTTGTGTTGCAAAACTCTCCAGAAGTCATTAAGATTTTTTCTTCTTTATAGTCATAATAGTTCATCATTGCCTAAAAAGATTAACATTCTCAGGTCACTAAATTCTCTTACATTTCCCTTATTGTAATAAATATACTTTATGAGTTGATATCTGTAAGTTTTCCATTTTTACTGAGAATATGTTGAATTTACAACATACTTTGATCACATTGTCTTTCTTCTGGTTTCTGATAAACCACCTTTTTGAAAACTTCATCAAATCTTAATGAAACATATGTGTATATATCCTCTTCTGCTTGGAAATTTCATGTAGTGCTGGCTAGATAAATTCTCAGAATGGTTCTTCAGAACAGGCACATCAGAAAAGTGGAGACTAATGCATGCTGACCTGCCATATGGGCAGGATTTCACTGAAACCCTTTTTTTCTTCTTATGAGACATACATACAAATCCCAGAAGCTATGTACACAGTTTCGTGTTTAATAACATAGTGCAGCATACTGTTCATAAGAGTATGTAGGCACAGATGAATCATGAACATAAACAGAGGGAGACAGATTGTATACATTGAGCCTCTGTGTCTAACTCTCACACTGAGCCCAGTGGATGCCAGTTCTTATGCCTGAGGCAGCAACTACCTGCAGAACCTCTACCCTTGTCCTCAGAAGCATCATATTAACCCCCAAAGAGCTGCAGATTCTGTATTACCTGCTGTAAGTCTCTCCTCTGCAGGTACCTGCAGTCGTCCTGTCTGCAGGGCCTTCAGTGTGGAAATAATCTTCCCAGTAAGCCTGAGCAGCTTTATCAGGTTCCCTTGAGCTGCACACCCAGGCTCTGCTTCTCTCCTTGTTGCTCACAGCAGGGTGATGGCATCAAAGTCAGTAAATTTTGTTGTGGAATCGGCTGCTGTACTACAGACAGGCACAAAAAAAAATCTCTGCTGGAGAAGTTCGAACAGGGGAAAAAAACCCCAAAAATCAACAACAAACCAACAAAATTAGTAAAAGAAGACAAGAAAGAAGACAGATTTTTAAAGATGGAGAGAGTGGATAGGACACTATAGAGACAAAAGAAGAAGAATGTGCAGAAACATAATAGCCAGAAGACACCTATGACAGAAGTAATCTCTAGACAGTAAAAGGATGAGGCAAGAATTGCTTGCAGAAGATGTATTTTTTTTAAAAAAAAAAAAAAACAAACAAACAAAATCTCAAAGAACTGGAGCACAGCCGTCCATGCTGTTCATTGTGGAAAAACAAGCACAACATTCCCTCCTTCTGCTAACATGTGGCCATGACAGGAAGCCAAGAACCAGTCAAAAAAGAGCATGCATTCACTGCCAAATGCATGCTAGCATTCTTGCAACCACTATCATACAACTCTGATCCATGTCTCAGGAACAGAGATTTAATGAGTACGTGAGTTAAAGGAAATAAATTTAAGCAAGAGTGCTTATTGTGCCCCCCAAGTTATGGCTTTGGGGTGAACAAATAATTTCAGCTGAGAAAAAAGGAAAACAGACAATTGTGTAGTCAGATTCAAGATGTTTCTCAACATGTGTCCTTTGGCTGAAGACTCCAAGGAGAGCTGGAGATCCCAGGATGCTGTGCAGGAATTGCCTCCCCTCAGCACAGACATGGCACATTTAAATATCCAGCCAGCCACAAGATGTCAGCACACTCAACGGGAATTACTACAAAAAGCGACATATGTACGAATGGGGTATTTCTGTGTCACATATCTCTCGTCCCTGCTATTAACGAAAAAAAAGGTGTTTCTGAGGATTTCCATGAAACTTCACACTCATACTGTGTCTTCTAAGCAGAAAGACCAGATCTATCATGGTCTGACCATAGTACTTAATGAGAGTAAAATACCAAGAGAGAATGGAGAACATGGTTTTCTCTTCCCACTCTGAAACCAGGAGCTGTTGGGCAAGGAACTAAAAGAGCTCTTAAGCACTCTAAAATGATTTTCAATGAGGGAGTGAAAGCTTTGGCCAGCTTCTTCGATGTTTTAGACTGCACATTCAGCCTTGAAATCCTGCTCCAATACCTCTCCAGAAATTATTTCAACTCGTTAAAATGTCCAGATAGCTGTTTCATGGACTTCATAATCACAGTATCTATAAACCTTTAACTACAAATCCTACAGGTTTGCTCTGGCTTGTGGTACTAAACACTTATGGTATTTAGTACCATAAGTGGAGACCATATGGGATGTGGTCATAGCACAAAATAAATTAATCATGTCCACTTTCTTTCAAAAATAGTTCAGACTCAAGATGTCATGATATTAAGTCTTTTGCAATTTGCATACTGATCAAAATATTCAGTGAGTTGTTTCTATTACTGCATTTCTATCTCTAAATATTCAAATTTCACCTTGGGCAGGAAAATGCCTGGAATCTTCCTTTCAAAATGTAGTCAGAATTTCCTCTACATCTTTTGAATTCTTTCAGCACAGCAGGTTGTGTATCAGAGGCTTTCTGGGAAGAATGGGGTAGCTAAATTCTCTAAGCCTGACTTTTGTATTAGGTAAATTACTAGTCAAAATGTATAACAAAATTAGTAGGCATATGGATAAATACAGATTGCTAGGAAAGATCAGTATGCCTTCTGTGGAAGGAAGTTCTGTGATGTAGATGTTTTCGTATTTCTTCTGACAAAGCCATCAAACATGAAAATAAAGAAGATTTAGTTGATATAGTCTATCTGTATTTTCAAAAGACTTGACAATGGCCATCTCTCAAGTCTTTTAAGGAAAATGAGCACCCACAGCTTATTTCAGAGCTGAGGAACTTTCCATGGGTAAAAGTATTTGATTAAGAGACAGGAAGTAGAGGAAAAGGAGTAGAATACTAAGTTTTTCTGAGCAGAGGGCTCACTATGGACTTCTACAAGGGGCAGAGGTGGGACTTGTCCTTTACAGTGATTTCATGCAAGTCCTAGAAAAGGCATTTTGTAGGGACCTGTGAAAGTTTGCTGTTAATACTTAATTATTCAGAATAGGAAAAATGCAGACTGACTGTGAAGAATTGCTGCAGAAACTTATGAGGCCGTTTGGGCAATAAAACAGGAGATGAAATGCAGTGCAGAAAAATGCAAAGTGATGCACAAGTGGAAAAACCCCACAAATTCACATATAAAATTATAAGCTCCAAGCTAAGCATTATCTCTCAGTAGAAAAATCTTGAGAAAATGAGAGATAGCTCACCATATATGTCAGTCCTATGCTGAATAGCAAACAAACAAAAAAAAACCCAAATCAAATGCTAGTAATTATCAGGAAAACATACAGCAAAACAGAGAGCAAGATAATTCTTGATAAAATAAATCACAAATCACCTTTAAAATTGTGTGATTCTGGCCCCTGTCCCACTGTCCTCCCATATCCAAAAGAATATAGTAGAATTTGAAAACATTGGCAAAGTGATTGAAGCAACAATAATTGTTAAAGATTTATTTCCAAATGGGACAATACTGAGGCATACAGAGTGAGACAATACTCTCCTATCTGGAAAAGAAACAAATTAGTTGGAAGACAAAACAGGTCCATAAGCTCAAGAAAAGACTGAGCAGAGAGATGCCTCCCAGCTGGATGTCCCTTTGTGACTGACCTAATACAGCCATTCCACTATTCTGACCACATCCTGCCAACAGGTAGTATGAATTAATAAGAAGCATTTAGGCTTTTAATTTAGCTATTGGCTAGTATCACTTACAGGGCTTTTATTTCCTGTGTTGTTGCCATTTATCATGTAAATTTTGATTAATAAATTCACTTTATTTGAAGAAAATAAGTAGAAATATTTTTGAGAATAAAGTTTAGGAATAACGTAATGATGCTATTACATTTATAAAACAGACTAATAATATCTATAATATTGGGAGTCAGCCCATCTTAATCATTACCCAGCTAAAAGTCTAATTGAAATTAATTAATATTTTCTCAGAGGAATGGTTTCAGCATTCTCTTCTATATAGATTATTTATATCATGTTCATCACCATAGTTTCTGAATGTGTTCCAGTAGTACATTAAGCAATGTGACTAACATCTGCCACATGTTTTTTTCTTCAGTCTCTCTCCAGGGAGATAAATATATGCAGTAGAGGATCTTGTATCATAAGGAATTTTGCCAGGTGAAGAGAGTAAGAAAAGATAAAAGAATCAGGGTCATGAAAATATTTTGTTATGTTTCCATTAATAAAAAAAATTGCCCCATTTTTAGATCAGTGAGATCATGGGGGAAAATATATACTACGTTTAGGCCTTACTATTTCAATTTGTAGTCTAGTTTTTGAGTATGACCTTGATGCTGAATTAAGACGCATGTACAATAAATTTATATGCATTAATTTGACTGACTTTCTTGTCTGAACTAGTAGTGGTAATCAGAAGACAAAAGAAAACTATGGATCATTCTTTTGTTAATGAAGAAGAAAATATGTCACTGATTACAAAGAATTAAAGATTTTTCAAGGATGATAAGTGAAAATTATCTAGTAACTAAGAAGCTATGTTAACATTTTAAAATATTTAATATATTTAAATTGAAATTGATAAGAAAAATTATATATTTTATATACATAGACTAATTAAAAAATAATTGTAAACTTTAGCAAAAACAGTACTATCCATGTTTCACTTGGAATATATCAGCATGATTTCTTAGCCATACAAATTTCTAAGATAGATTCATATGTAATTTTCTTTGCAAATCACTTTAAGATACTTTTTCCAAGGAGCAGTTACTATGACCAAAATCTGCATTTTACAGATGTAGCTAATGAAAATGACTCATAAATTTAGTGAAAAATCAAACTAATGCTAAGTTCCATGTTGCTTGTGGAGTATATTGCCTCCTCAAGCTAAGGAACAAAACTAAAGCAAATAATAACAGCCTATCATGGTTTGATATCCCTCCATCATTTTCCCAAATCTCACTGTAAAAGTGGTTTCTCCTTCTTTATTTAAAGTAGAATGGTGATTACAATCTTACCAGCAGATGAGAAGCGTAGTAGAGTGCAAATAAACCTCCCATCTTGGACATGACCTTGGCTGATCCCATCCATTTAAGATATCTAAAACCAAAGGATGATTTCCAGGAAGTGTATATGATCTATTTACTGTATATTGTATATTTAGTACTCTACAGCCCATAAAATGATAAGTGCCATGTGCATATTGTGCTCAAGAGTGCTGGGAAGGATCTTCAGAACGAACCCCAGCAGCACATAGGCCAAAGCAGTCCTACACCAGGTTGCCAGGCTTCTGTTAAAGACCTTGATGAAATATAGAGTTGCTTAGTTCAATAACATTAAAGGAAGCTTGGTCATTCTGTTAGGTCTTCCTTTTCTCAGTGACAGACTTTCCATTCTATCTAATGACAGCAAACACATCTGAATATTTATTATGTGTTGAAAGCACAAATGTTGGATAGAGACAGAATATAATAATGCCTTTTATTTTTCCTGAGGCGATCTGTCTTGGCATTCTAAGTGACACAGATAAAAGCAGCAATAAAATAAAGAAAAGAAAGAAGAAAGGAAAAGGAGAAATTAATACCTCAAAATAACAAAGCATTACTGAATAAAGGCTAAAATCATCTTAATGCACCAGTCTGAAATCCATCCAAAAGTGACCTAGGAGAGCATCCTGTAAAATTACAAACCTATGCCTTTGCCAGAAGAGAGCCTTCATTAAACCTCAAAGGTGATTTTTTTCGAAGCTTGCCTGGAGAAATAGTTCATATCACCTAAGAGGGTTAAAAGGTATAGAGAGTGCCAGAATTTCTGCAAGAGATGGAAGTTGCGTAATAAACCCACTGACTATGGATCTGAGACTATACCTCATTTTCTTTATGTCATTTAATATGGCTATGTGCTGAACGAGACCAGAATTATTCATACTGATGAATACCCAAGGAATTGCCCTATGGCAGTTCTGCATATTGTGTGTGCCAGATACACAAGAGTTAGACAAGCAGTTTAACTGGGTCTAGTGACCTTTAAAATCATGCCTGTTTTTTATTCATGAATCATCACTTTGTTTAGCAGGCAGTTAATGTTCATTCACATTTCTAGCCTTTCCTGACCTCCTTTCAGCCCAAGTCCCATATTGCAGCAGATGAATGCTCTGAAGTAAGCTCAAGTCAGGGTAGGAAGCAGCAAGTTGTTGCTATTCAATGACTATTTTATTTAAATATTCATAGTGAGCTTAAACCCCACACAAACACAGACACACCCTGGAATTGTAATCACAGACCTGTCTGTAGGAATAGGGAAAATCCTGTCCTGCAAGCTTTGTTAGTGTCTCCAAAATGCAATTGATTTATTTTAGACAAAAATGGAATGAGAAAGACTGATTGTCTCCATAGTCTGTTTGCTTTCTGAGGAGAGGGCTCTGGTCAACATCTAATTGCCAGGATATGATATTTCTTTCAAAGGACAATTCTTGCCAGACAAATTGCCTGATGATTTTGGCCTTCAGGCATTATATTTTTCTAAACCAGAAAAAATTATTTTGAGCAAAAAGAAGAACCAACTACAAACATCTTTGCCATTCTTTTGCCTATTTCCCCTTCAGCTTTGAATCTTCTCTTCCTTTCCCATGCTGTATATGCTCATCTCATCTCTTCCCACTGACTTTTTTACTTCCTTGCTGTTGTTTTTCTTCTATTTTGCTTGTACAAACAGAGTTTATTTTGTTTTCATTTTGCACTTAACTTCTTGTCTGTGTTCACTGCAGTTCCTTTGACTGAAAGCATCGTGCTCTGTCTTCCCAATCACCTCCCTTCTTTTTTTTTAATGTTCTCATCCCTTTACTTCCAATGTGACTATCTCTTTGTATATTCCCCAGTACCTCCTCTGAGTGTATGTATGTATGTAAAACAGGTGATCCCATCTTTTATCACACTCTTTACGCTGCACAGAGCTCTCAGCCCTTGATCTCCTTATCTCACACATTCTCTGCTGTGCTTTTGTGCTGTGACTAATAAAATGTGTGTGGTGGGAGCTTTTAGCTACATAATAGCAAATAAACTGACACTTTGCATAATTTGTGGGGGTTTATTTGTTTTGGTTGGGAGTTTGAAGGGGGTTGTTTGTTTTGGTGGTTTTGGGGGGGAGGATTTTTTTTTTTGGTTGGTTTGATTTGGTTTGGTTACTGGGTTTTAGTTCTATTTTGGTTTGTGGGGTTTTGGGGTGGTTTATCTTTTCTGTTGGGATTTTTTTTGTTCAGTTTGATTTTGGGGTTTGGGGTTTTTTTTGGTTAGTTGTTGTTGGTTTGCTTTGCTTTGCTTTGCTTTGCTTTGCTTTGCTTTGCTTTGCTTTGGGTTTTTTAATGGTACCATTAAAAAGTTAACAAACTATCAATTCCCATATAGCTGCTATTCTATAACTGACTGAAAACCTAAACTTTTTTGAGGTGTCTTGGGCTTTTGAGTAGCAGCTTTGTGGCAATCCATTCAACCTTTTTTCCTTACACATGTTCATGTCAAACTACAGAATGCCTTCCTTTCTACCTTCCTCCAAGGGCACTAGCTCTTGGTGTGAGTCATCCAGGATAATGAGGCTGAAATCAGTCAGCGGGCTGAGCTGCCATATCACTGTGCTTGGGGGATGAGGCAGCCTTGGAGCAGTTCACCTTCAGGCGGTCAATATATAGTGAAGGGGAACTTACAACACTGGTACTGGCATTAGGCCAAAACACAATATGTTTATGGCAGTGTTTTAGTCAGGGTCTTCCCTGAAATACCCAAGTCTGGGGAATATGGTGAAGTATCACAGTTGCCAGTGACTTTCACCTCTAGTATATGTTTATTGTCTCAGCAACAGGGCATCAGAACTTATTTTTGAAAGCTGAGGCAAACACTGGCAATAATAAGACTACACATTTTAGAGCTTTTTCAAACAAAATCCATCATATCTGTCTTTGCTTAGAATCCAGTTAGACCTTTGTATGTATATTTATTGATGACCTGTACAGAGTAATAGCATTAAGATGACAAACATAATTCTCTGTGCTCAACGAGTAAAAAAAGTAAAATGCTTTCATCCAAACGTCAAATACATAATTTGGATAAATCCATGAGGGTAATGTTCACTCTCTGCAATAGACCATCTGGCACAGAAGACAGTGTGCCAATTAATATAAATGGAATGACTGTTAGCACTACAGATAGTAAATATTTCAGACTAATCTTTTTTGTCATTTATCAGCTACGCTCATCCTTCAAAATTTGTGGTCAGAGTCTCCAGCATGTTGAAATAGATTGATCACATTCAGACTTTTACTAGCCTGAAAAACATTTGCTTTCTTTTAAATTCTTGTATAGTCCAGGTACCACTTATTTGTATGAGAGTGAAAGATTATTTTGAAGCAACAGAACAGTTAGCACTACTATTTGGCTGAGTTGACTGCCTCTGTCATTAACATATAAATATTTTGCCTTGCTTATCATAGAATTACAGAATGTGTTGAGTTGGAAGGGACCCACAAGGATCATTAAGTCCAACCTCTAGCCCTGCACAGGACCATCCCCAAAACTCATAGCATGTGCCTAAGAGTATCATGCAAATGCTTCTTAAACTCTGTCAGGCTTGGTGCTGTGATCACTGTCCTGCGTAGCCTGTTCCAGTGCCCAACCACTCTCTGGGTGAAGAAACATTTCCTAATATCCAACCTGAACTTCCCCTGACACAACTTCATGCCATGCCTTCGGGTTCTGTCACTGGTCACCACGGAAAAGAGATCAGTGCCTGCCCCTCTTCTTCCCCTCACAAGGAAGTTGTAACTGCAATGAGATCTCCCCTCAGTCTCCTCTTCTCCAGGCTGAACAGACCAAGTGCCCTTAGCTGCTCCTCACACGGCTTCCCCTCAAGGCCCTTCACCATTTTTGTTGCCCTCCTTGGGACACTTTCTAATGGCTTAATATCTTTCTTATATTGTGGTGCCCAAAACTACCCACAATATTCAAGGTGAGGCTGTCCCAGCTCAGAGCAGAGTGGGACAATCCCCTCCCTCGAGCAGCTGGTCATGTTTTGCCTGGTGCCCCCTGTGACATGGTTGGCCCTCCTGGCTGCCAGTGCGCTGTTGACTCAGATTCAACTTGCCATTGACCAGGACCCCCATGTCCCTTTCTATGGCACTGCTTTCCAGTATCTCAGTCCCCAGTCTGTACATACATCCAGGATTGCCCCATCCCAGGTGCAGAATCCAGCACTTTCCCTTGTTGAATTTCATATGGTTGGTGATTGCCAAGCCCTACAATTTGTCAAGGTCTCTCTGCAGGGCCTCCCTGCCTTTGAGGGAGTGAACAGCTCCTCCCAGTTTTGTGTCATCTGCCATCTTGCTTAATATCCCTTCCAGTCCTGTATCCAAGTAGTTTAAGAAAACGTTCAAGAGTAATGGTTTCAACTAATGTAATTAATCCAAATATTGTGATTCACCAGTTTTTCTCAAAGGAAGAGGTAAATATACTTTCAGTAATACAGCCTTAACGGTTATTTCATAATAGAGAATATTTTTTTTACAAAGTTAACTAATATGTTGATCTGAGGAGACTTCGTCAACATTTAACCCTTCCTAGAATCATTTACTAAGACAGTATTTCAATTGTTTCTAAGAAACTGGGGAAGTTTCTTTTTATAATACCAGGAACTATTCCTTTAATGGTCATCAAAGAAAAGATTTGAATGTTAGTTTGTTTTCCAGACCCATTTGACAAAGCTCTAAACAAAGGTGCATGGGGGCTGAGTCAAGTATTCTCCAAACAGTGTGTTCAGAGTGCTTCAGAAACATCAGACTTTTGAATCTTACCCTTCAATGTTGGAAACTTAGTAATGAAGCATTCAAAGTCTTTGTCTTCACCATACAATACTAGCAAGAAATAAATTGCGTGAAGGCGGAAGTAGCACAGCGAGAATTGTTTTAGTTTTTAGGTCATCAGATGGCAGTCTAAAGGACAGTGAGAAAAAGAAGAAAATGATGAAGACACAGCTGGTTTTGTTTGTTTGTTTTAGAGTTGCCTTTAAAGATGCAGAGAGACAGAAATTTTGCATATTACTCATGTGGAAACTTGGAGTATGCATACGGAGCAATGTAGATTGAGAGCAATGTGATCAGAGAGGGATTTTTTAAAGATGGCTTCACATCTTACCATATTCTTCTTTGCATCACAGGAAACATTCAACACGTTATGAAAAAAAATGCATTTTTTTAAATATCAGGTTTGAAACAACTTCATGAATGTGAGTCGTACAGGATCATAGAATTAGATTCATAGATTGGCTTGGGCTGGAAGGGACCTTAAAGATTATGTTGTTCCAACCTCTCTGCCACGACCATTCCAGTACCTCAGGTTTCTCAAAGCCCATCCAGCTCTTCCATGAACACTTCCAGGATGGCGTGTCAGCAATTTCATTGTGCAAACTTTGCCAGTGCCTCACCACCCTCACAATAAAGAATTTCTTCCTAGTATCTAACCTAAAGCTACCCTCTTTCAGTTTAAGGACATTACTGCTTGTCAAATTACATACCAAAGTATCATCAAATGTCTGATTTGAAAGTTTTCTGCAAATTTTGTTATAACTGAAATCACATACTAATTTCATAAATCTGACTTCCACTGTTATCTGAGGCCAACAGCTTCAGCAATGCAACAGGAGTTCTCAGTAAATGAACAGATAAGTGTTTGGCTATTTCTGGAATCTGTGCTGCAGACATTTACGCTAAACATATTGGTTTTATTTTGCAACAAGTGCATTGCAATGCTCTGTGAGGATACCGCAATTTCTTGGGATTTGAGACATACATGCACACAAAAAGGCTTTATGAAACACTAACTTGTGTCTGTTTTGTTTTTATTGCCCTTAATAAGCTCTTAACTTCCTAGAAATGAATCCACTCTTCCTCTTCTAGGGCAGTTAGTCCTCTGTGTATTTGGCGGTATTGAAAGAAATGAAATATAACAACAGGTGGACATTTAGGACAAATATATCTCTTATTTTTTTAATCTCAATCTGAAATATCTGACACTATTTTCTTTTAGACAGCAAAACCATAGATATTTTTGAAAGTGAAAAATTAGATTTTTATATCCTCATTATAACACACATGCACGCCTATAGAAGTTGTAATCATTCTTGTTATCATAAGTAAATTTGTGTTTAAGCACCTAAAAACATAGCTAAACCTCAGGGAGTGATTAAATTCTATCTGAAGAACTGTGCATTGCTAGAATACAGTCCCTTATGCAGACTTTGTAATTCAGGTATGTCCTTGCTTGTTCTGGATGTGACCTGCAGGCCAACTAAAGTTTTTAATTATGTATTTATAAATGCTCATGCCAAGGACATGAGCACTCACTGGTTTCCTGCATGAAACTTTTTGCTTTCTAGTATATCTTCATCTTCCTCCTTAAGTTTTTATTTTTGCTTTTCAGCATTTTCATTGCATGTTTGCAAGTTCCTAGCTTTAAGCTATGGAAGAAACAACAAGAATTCAAATCTCTAAGACTAACTTCATTTTAATATTACATATTTAATAACCTACTGATATGGTTTTATAAGAGTGCAAAGGCTGTACTCCAGAGCTTTAGAACACTACCTAGATAAGGCCAGGAAACTTCAGTTATAGGGTTCACTCTCAAGACTTATATAGTCTCTGAATAATTACTGTTAGAAGCAAAAATAATTTTTTTCTTTTTCTTGCTTTTAGAAAATAAAGTCTTGAGCTGCTGTTTGAAATGCTTGCATATGTATAAAGTTGGTATAAAACTTTCATCATGCATATTGCAAAGAAGTCCTAATTAACTAACAGTTTTAAGAGAGATTTGAGAGAATTTTATGAAAAATGCTATAAATTTGATGAAAAATCCTGTTATGATGACAGAATTATAGAATAGTTTGGACGGGAAGGGATCTTTAAACATCATCTAGTCCAACTCCCTTGCCATGATCATCTTCAACTGGACCAGGTTTCTGAGTCCTATCCAACCCGACCTTGAATGTTTCCAGGAATGCGGGATCTACCACCTCTCTGGGCAACCTAATCCAGTCCTTCCTGTTTTACCATGATCAAATGATTGAAGTTAGTGTCCCACCATGAAAATATATTGCCTTATAACTTTGAGTCTTGAACTTTAAAATGCAATTTTCAAGCTCAAGGCTGGATGAGTACTTTTTTATCACTATGCTAAGAAATAAACTGCACATCCATTTAATTAGTATATGTTACTACCTTCAACCCCTGAATTGTAGTTAATAATAATTTTTTAAAGTGTGAACTAAAGTCTGCTGTTGGTGAATAAATAAAAACTGAGGATGCAATTTTTATTGTTTGACCAAAGCATAAATGAATTCACCTGTGCTGATAGCTATAAAATTCTTGAAAATATTTATAAACACTGCCCTTTGACAGCCACCCTTTACATTTGTCTTAATAAAATAATTGTTTCCAGGCCCTCTACTGTTCTTTGCTAGGCACTAGCTCTTGGAGTTGAGGAGATACATTTTTTATAGTGCAAAGGAGCAGCTTCTTCAAAGTGACCTTGTAGGCACTATTACATTTTAAAGAATAAATAGCAGGTAGGAGACAGCAGGTATGAACTTATGAATTCCACTTATTTGGTAAAAAACATTTTCCTTGCAACCTTCACTTGCATTGTAAGCTCCATCATGATTAAGATGTTTAAGGCCATGATTCCACATTTTTTTTTGGTGGTAGAATGGCTTAAGTAGTTCCCATCTTCTCCCTCTATTCAATGTTTACATCTATCCTTTCTCTCCCTTTGAACTATTCTATTATTGTTACAGAAGCAAACAGTCTAGACTGGAGTTGCTGCTGTAACCAGCTTCACAACCAAACCTCACAGGAGTGTGTCACAGAGATGTAAAAAAAGGCAATTTTTCCAACCAGAAGTGATTCATGAATAATCAGACTAGGCTGAAAGGAAGAAATGTTATGAGATATTACACAACTTTTAGATGAGAATCATACAGAGTGCCTTGATACAGGCAGAAATCTATTCAGAGATAGGGTTTTTTCACAGTCTACACATGCTTAAAGAATTTATGTATTTCTCATTCTCTCACCATGTACCCATTTTTACCTCTAACTGGGAAAGCATTGTTCTTGGAGATTAAGGGTCTCCATTCAGAGCACATGTTAACACTAAATCCTTGGAAGAACTGTGGCAGCTGTCCTGAAAGTAAATTCATGAAAGTCACGGTGCTGCAAACTGTGACCAACACTGCTCTTAACTCATGACCTCAGGAGCGTATGGAAGTGAGTGATTGGATCCAACCACAGCAAGCTAATGCCTGCCCATAGAGTGAACATGTGCCAGGGCCAAACAGCTATACTACTGCTCTTAAAGAGTTACCTGTTCATTGTTGAGTATCTTTGGTTTCGTAAGAAAAATACAGTTTTATCATAAAGTCATAAATATAAAATCAGAGCATGAAATCAGAGTAAGAAGCAAAAAGCTAGGCTTACATGAAAAATATGAATGTTTATGTCTCGGGGTATGTTTTCCCAATCATTTTCATCTGCTTATTCTTAAGGAATTACCCCTTTGCTTCAGGAATAAATAAAAAAAAGAAACATAAATCTCTTTAAAACAAAAACTGAAATAGAAGTTATCTCTCAGTGAACATTGTCTTCTCTGTATCCTGACTTTTCTGAAAATTTAGCCCAGGGTGGTTAGACTATGAAGGAGGAAAGAGAAGATGGTTTCTTGTGGATGAGCAAGAAGGAGTTCTAAGAACATGGGGTTGGCTGGGGTGAGAGGATGTAAAGTCAAGGGCATAAAGGAAAGCCACTAAAAGCAGTTAAGAGAAGGGAAAGGAGACAAGTGAAGAGCATGAGGGGGTGTAACATTATTTTTAGCATTATGATGAAATGTAAGGAAGGGTGGAGCTGTATTGATAATTGAGATAAAATTAGAATATTGTAATAGCCTTCTGGAAGACTTAAACTGTGCTTTCTTACCAGCAGCAGATTAGTATGAGAAAATTAAAAAAAAAAAAAAAAAAAAAAAAAAAACCAAAGAGACAACAACAAAAAACACCAATCTTTTGGTACAATTAAAATGTTCCTAGATATATCTTACTGGAAAAGTAACTTCTTGCTGAAACACTGTGATTCTTCCAAGTGAAAGATAAGACAAACTTTGGGAGAACTTGATTCCTTGTCTCTGCTCTCAGGAGTGCAGGGCTCAGAGCGGGACAGTCCTTTCTGCCTTGCAGCTCTAATGTAACAAAGTTCTGTCTGCAATTCAGTAGCTGCATGCTACGTACAGGGAGGCTTTTATGAGGGGAGGTGCCAGGTCTTTTACAGTTCAACCAGGTATCAAGGTCTTTGTTTAGAGCTAGCAAGCCCCAACTGTTTTCACTAGCTCTGGAAACCCAGTTAGAATAACCTTTGTAGACAGGAGGCACACAACAAAGTCCAGTGGGTTCCTTGAAGTGTGGGTTTAAGCAACAGAAAATGAGAGGGAAGAATTCCTGGAACTTCTCCAAGGACCAAGGCAGAGTGTGCCTTTCCTCTTTGACTCTCTGATTCTGGTTTTCAAAGACCAGTGTCACAGCAGTCCTTCTAAGAAGAGAGATCATTCAGTGTACTCCTTCTGCCTTAGAGGATTCTCTGATTGTCCATTAATGTTTCTCCCTCTGGTGCATAAATGCATGCCACATGGGGTAGATACTGATTGGTATATTTGTTTTTCTCTGGGGATGATGTGTTTTTAAACATGTGGACTTGGTGTTCTGCTAATAAGCGCACTGATATAAATAGAGTTTTGTACATGCACGAAGAAGTTCAATTTGTTCTTTGTCTGGAGGAAGTCCCTCTCAAGGACAGATGCAACATATGGGGAGTGGGGGGGGGTGGGACTAGACTGCTGTCTGGCTGTCACAGGCTTGTTTAGGAGATGTGTAGAATCACAGTACCCCAGGGAAATCATCACTGAGATCTGTTCTGGGAGGTATTGCTTTTTTGACACAGGGAAGACAAACGCTCTTCTGGCCTTTCACTTTCCCATTGGCACACTCACCATTTATCTGATATTACAGCTTTCTTCTGCAGGTTTAGAAAAAGGACCTACTATTGTTGGTGGCCCCCAAGAATCTGAAAAAGGTGGGAGTGTCTCCTGATGAAATAAACCAGATCCCATGAGATAATACTGTGCATAGAGTCTGGCTGTACTGGTGAAATGGTTGTGAAAGCTATTAACTGTCTGTCACACAAAGGTCAGGACAGGCCAGTATACAAGTTGCAACAATGGTTGGCAAACACACAGTGTATGGGAATGGGGTGACTGTTCTTTATGTTCATGCTCAGGCAGACAGGTAAAGAAAGCAGGTATGTACATTTTTTAAAATGGTTTGTTACAGTCATCAAAAAGACTAAATTTTTAGAAAATTCAAACAACCCAAAGAATTAATTTAATTTATTTTTTAAAGTTATTTTGCTTTGAAATTTAAATAAGTTAATTTTAAAACTAAGATATATTCCTCAATATCCACAATCCATATATTTCCCCAAGCACGAATATCAGAGCCACACAACTTTGATATGGAAACAGATTCTGAGAGCCCAAAAAAGGGGTCAGACTCAGAAGGACAGAAGATACTTTTGAGAAGAAAAATAATAGACAGAATTAATCACTAAAATTACTCATTAAAATGTTTTGAGAAGACATAGAAGTGCACTCTAGGGCAGGCCACAGTTTGTTAAGAAAAGAAGTAAGAGAACACTATTCAAATGACAGTGGAATTATGAGCTTAATGCCCTTTATCCCTTGTGTCACTTTATTCAAGCATACTCAGATTATGACATGTATTTAGGTACAAAGCTTACTTCCTTTTTCAAGTTTACTGTTGAGGCAGTGAAAATACATGGGGTTCTACTTGAAGATAGTCCAGAGCAGGAGCCTTGTACAGGCTTATACAGGTTTATAAACCTGCCCTGAAATACTCCTTGCTTCACTCCTGGTCTTGCTGTAATTGTCCTTACTGCAGAGGTGTGATTGATACCTTGTGATGTGGATTGGCCCCTGAGAGCAGCCCTGGAGCAACAGGCAGCAGAATCCTCTTGTCTAGTGTGGTTCCATCACATGGACCAATGCCTTGTGCTAATCCTTGGGGCTGGCACTATATCAGTGTAAGCAGTGCCTCCAGTCCTTTCAGTTTCCCCTTATCATTCATTGATAGATGGGAAGCCAAGTTGGATGATATGAAGAACCATAATAACATCTTGAAGAAACATTGATCATGATTTTTAAAGTGTTTTCAAGAATTTTACAAAACTGATCTCTGATTTCCTCTTAGCAAAGAGAAATAATTGATATCTGGTAGTAGGTACAGGCTGAATATTCTGATTTTTAATTTTCAGACAAAGCCAGTTATGGTACTGTTACAGGGAAAATAGGGGTCCGAAGGGATGTGGAAGCTGAAACTGAGGCACCATAGAAAACTTAACCCAAACAGCAGTTTTATTACCAAAGGTGGCCATGTAAACAGGAAAGAGACCCAATAGAGAGAGAGAGGAGAGAAAATAAGCCCCCAGGTGCAAACACCCAAATTGCCCAGGTGTCCCCCATGGAATTGCCTCACTGACCCCTGGAATGCCCAGACTTCCCTAGCAGTGGCTGCATCCTCAAGGGTCAGCAGGCTCACAGGTGATGACAGGTGTCTCCACCAAGGCAACATTGTCCTGTCACATGAAGCAAGCGAGCCCCAAAACATGAGCCATCTGCCTTTTATCTACTTGGCCAAATGACATTTACCTGAGCAACATGGCCAGTGCCACCCAAGCAGAGGTATTTGGCACGGCCCCTTACATTACATAATTGATACTTCTCTGCACTTGTGTGGGTCTCTCCGCATCTGCGCAGTCCATTTTAGAGGGTCTCCCTTAATTGAGTCTGGGGATTTACTTCATCCTCCTCCTCCTCCTCCTCTCTTTCTCCTTCAAATGCCCATGGAGGGCCATCAGCCAATCATGAGAGACCAATTAATTTTAGTTTACACAGAAATCTCTCTCTCAAGGATATAGACCATCTTCTGTTTTCCCATAACTTGGCAGGGGAAAACCCAGCTTCTCCCAGGTGTCTGGGCCAAACACGGGCCAAACACAGACCAAAAGTACCCACATCAAATTCTACCCGAATATAGGTACTATGCTTTATAAGTCTGGAAAAAGAAAAAGAGAGAAGGGGTAGAAAGTGAAACCATAAACAACTATGAAAAATCAGATTCTTCAAGATTAAAAATCAAAGAAAAATAATGTAAGAAAGACAAAAACCAAAAGTGATTGAACTGGAAAGGCTGAAATGTTACAGATATGATGTTCAACTAAAATAGTACGTGAAGCTTTATAGTTATCCTATTTGACACTGTTACTGGTATTTAATGAAACTGCACAAGATAATACTCATTTCTGAGAGTTGCTTGTAAACAAAAGACAGAGATATCACTAATTAAAAATTAAATATGATCCTTTGGGAACAATGACAAGGAATGGGTTTTGGATCAAATTTCAGCACTACAGAATCACACAAATCACTTTACTGAAATTAATTCTCATGGAATATTTTCTTGCTCTATTCATTAGTATTTCTTTATAAATCCTGAGGAAAACTATACATCTCTGAAAGTTATAGTTCCTATACTTTCACTTCTACCAGTAATATTGTTTATTATGGCATATGCTCTAAGTCATATAATTGTATCATACAACAGCTCTGCTTCTGCACATTTCATCCTTCCATCTTAAATATTCAGTCATGGGAGTGCATCAGTTTTGCTATTTGCCATTGATTTTCCTGTATTATTAAGGTTAAAGGGAGTTTACGTATTTTGGAAGTAAGCACTAATGGAAATTAGAGCTCAGGGGGCTGGCTCTTTCCACAAAACTGAACAATTGAACTGCCAGTCCTGAACAGGAGGAACAAAGAAGAAAATGGATAGATAGGCACCTTTAAGGAATGTGGTAGGCATAATCTCTTTTCTCATGTCAATAGATGGAGGCAGAGTCTGTATGCACTAAGAATTTCAGCTGATAAAATGTAACTTGATTTATTGCTTCTGAATATTCAGTATTTTAAGGAAAGATTACCACACCACTGAGACCTAATATTAGCTTCTTCAGCAAGAGATACATGCAGCCAACAAAGAATATTTGATCATCTTTTCTTCCTTCCTTTATAACGTCTTTAGTATTTACTGAGGTAATACAGCAGTATTTATATCTTCTGCAATATTTTTCCTTGTTCTGAAGAGCATTTGTCTAAATCTGCTTGTTAAACCCTTGTGGTTCTCTGAGATGAATAATTTAAACAATACATATGTTACTAACTTGACTCAAAAATGTATGAAATCTAACAAAGATGCTCATGTCCTAGAGGAAGGAAACTATGGACTAAACAATCTATAGTTCTCTTACAGGTAAGAGGATTACCTTATCACCTTGGTTGACTTGCTGTAACATAGCCTTCTTTGCAAAGGTGTTTGCAAAGGTAGAAAAATAGACTTTTTCCTGCTTTTTTCTCCTCTTAAAACTGAATAGTATAATTTCCCAGCAAAGCTCTCTGTGATAAAGAAGATTAAAAAAATAGATAAAAGAATCTGAATGGATACTGACATAAATGATAAAAAATTGTTGACACTTGAAGGAATTTTTCATGTGTAATGTCATCATGGGGGTCACATCTGGCACAGCAGGACAACTGAAGCCATTAAAACTACTGTAGTCACTGAAACTTATTTTCTTACTTTTAAGTCTGACAGACTGACACAAACTGACAGAACTACAGTCATTCAGGTCACCTGTGACTTCTGGACTAGGTCAACACCTTACTCAGAGAAGGATTGGCTAGAGTGGGTTTCTAAGGAGGGTATTGAGTCAGGGCTTTGAGTTTCTTCAAGGATGAAGATTCCAGAACTACTCTGGGCAACTTCAAGTTTTTGGCCATACAAATAAATAAATAAATAAATATTTCATATGTTTAGGCAGAGTTAAAACAGTGCCCACTGCCTCTTATCTTTGGATCATTGGATACCACAAAGAAGAGTCTGACTTCACTTTCTTTAATGTCCCACAAGATATTTTTACATACATAACATCTCCCATGAGGCTTCTCTTCTCCAGACTGAGCAGTCCCAGCTATCCCAAACTCTCCTGATATGACAGATGCGTCAGGTTCTTAATCATCTTTGCAGTCCTTGGCTGACGTCAATCCAGTATGTTCATGTCCTTTTCCTACTGGAAGCTCAGGACTGACATTTCAGATGTGTGTCACGGGTGCTGAATAAAAGGGGAAGGGCAGTGCTGGCAATTCTTTGCTTACTGCAGCTCAGGAGGCTTTTGGCCTTCTTTGCTACAAGGGCGCAGCACTGTCTCATGTTCATCTTGTTGTCCATTGAGAGAATAAACATAACAAAGGTATTTGTATATTTTTATATCCAGTTGAAATGAATCTGCAGCCATCATGATTTGTAGGACTTTGGATGAGTTTAAAGACAGTGTAAACATAGACCTCCTTCTATTAATAGTTTAAGCTCAAGCTCTTCTTACTTATCATCAGCTTTTTGAACTTGTCTTTCGCTTGGGGATAACTCAACCATTTCACAATGCTGAGTTTTCAATCAAACCACCCTTATTTCAAAACTCAGCTCCAACCTCGAGAAAAAGAAAAACGTTTAATTACATACTTCAGTGCACTTCAGAATAGAAACGAGTCTTTGTTAATCACTACTGCAAGCTCTCAAACACCACTGAGACTCCTGATCATCATTTTAAGATTAACTAAATCCACAAGAACAGGGAAGTGTCTATACAGTGAAAGCAGAAACCTGAATCCCACTTTGGATAAAATGTTAGTAGCAAAAAAGCAAAATATCAAGCATTAGAAATATGGGAGTTCATTCACTATTTGAATGCAAAATATTTAGAGTGAACTATATACAATCATGCATTTGCTTTCCTTTTCAGAAGAAATGGCTAGTCTAAAATATCTCCTTAAATGAGTTTTTAAGTTTAGAAAGTAGTGTCAAATATTTATTTATTGAAAAACATGCTGGCTTTATTTGTACAGAGTTAAAATAAACCTCAGAGTGCATTTAGAAGATTTTTTTTAAAGTTAATTGACAAGCAGCGAGCTTTTTGTTGGATGATGTTAGTTTGTTATAATTTACAGGAACATGCTTGGAAATTAACAGACTGGGCTCAAAATTTCTAAACAAAATTGAGCTTTCTGACATCTGAGATTCCAACAAAGGCTAGCTGTGAGAAAGAGTTTGAAGTACAGTTTACATATATCAGGAAAAGAGTCAATTAAAACAGAGGCTATGTGCAAGGAGAAACAGCAAGCAAGGTTAGCAGCATTTAAATGTCTGTTAATAGTTTGTCAGAATCATTGTGTGCATCTTTCCACATGAATAAAAAATAAATAGTATAAGAGGACTGTTAAGTACTGAATGAAACTGCACAGTGTCCTGCTTGCAGAGCAGTAGAGAGCCTAAAATCTGACAAGGAGAACGCATGGATATAAGAAATCCTTGATATATATGTTAGAATGCAGGAATAATAATGGAATTATAATGGAGATAAGCTCTAGGAAACAGTGGTATTTGCTGTTGTTCCTGAAGTGAAAAATACTTACTTACTAAGTAATAAAGCACCTCTTATTTTCATAGTTGAGTGTACAGTCAATTCTTTACAAATTGCATGGAAAAAAAATAGTGAAAAACAGAGACATGGTTTTACTAGGCTGTAATTTTTCATGGAAAAAAAAGCCACACACAAACCTTCAGATTATATGCTCTTCCAGTCCAGGGTTACTCTCCAAGCATTCAGCTGAGACTGGGGTTGCTATTTTTTGGCTGGCTTTAAGCTGCCCCTTGCTCAGGACGTGGTAACACTGGAGGAGCTGCGTACACTCCAAGGAGTCAAGGGAGAGAAAGAGTTTGCTAACTAAAGTAGGTACTCATAGACCCTGAGAGAGGTTTAGCTCTCTCCACTGTCTACTTACAGAGTCTGGACTGCTGATTTAGGTGGTTTGGATTATCCTGTTGGGGCCCACTAACGACACTTTAAGTGTTGCTTTGGTGAAATGAAGTTCGTAATGTAGTCTGAATAGTGCAGACAGGCACAGCTCACAAACTTTTCTGGATCTGCTCCCAAACGCCTCATCAAAAACTGTGGAAGAACTTAGTGTTGATAGTGAGCTGAATGTAAGAGTCCCTTGCATCTAGCCTTGAACAGAAATTGCTGCTGCCTACTTCTGTCAGCAGAAATCTGATGTAAAACTAGGCTCTCTGAGTGCTGTATCCACATATAAATAAATCAGCATACAACTGTAGAATTAAGCTGTGATTTTAGTTCAGTTTCTTATTCATGTTTAATATTTTGATCATAAATCTTTCAGATGACAAAGAAAATTACCCATACATTCCTCTTGGGAAGATGGTCTATTTACATTGCTTGCAGGACCGCCCACTAGAGAGACAAACCAAATGAAACCACAAAGAATATGCAATCAAGCATATTCCCATTGTGTGGGAACTGCAAGCAGCAGGGAAATTTAAATATATATTCCTAAGGAAGAAAGAATCACAATGCACACACAAAAGAACATGCATGCACACACACACATACAAAATCAGCAAAACTGGCTTTAAAACTACTAGAATAATTTTGTGAATGTAGTGTAATTGGGGTGAAATCCAACCTACTCAATTTATGCATTGTCTCACAAACTGGTTTAAAAAAGAGCACTATGTCTAACTTCACATTTCAAAAAGTAGAGGAACTACTCCCAACTTGGAGAGTAGTCACACCTGAAAACCTGCAAAAGTTAAAATAGTTTGCATATTTTTGTATGTCTAGAGAACAGTGAACTGACAGGGATGTTCTAGGACTTTTGAAAGATGTAATGGAAGAGGAGAAAGAGAAACATGGGGTAAGATTCTGCTCATATTCAAATGTCTAGCTCTAGGCAGTCATAATGGAAAGGTAAAAAATCAAGAAGTACAGTCAGATTGCCTCTAGTTTCTTTCTTTCATATTCCATTTCTTTGCATCCTTGTTCTCATCTCCCATAGGAAAGATGGTAAGGTCTCACTAGGGAAGTGTTATAAGCTTGGTTAAAGCAATGACTTTGAGGTTCAGATAGAAAAGGCTGAACTTAAAGCAGAGGCTGTAATGCAGAATGCTATTTCCTAGCTGAGTACCTCAAGAACAAGACCAGTGTCCAAAAGGTAGGAGCAAATATTGTAAAATAAGGTGATTTCAATTTTCATCCTGTAGTCATCTAGCTTTTCAAATTTCTTCAAGGGCATATGTAACATGGCAGCTGACTCAGAGAAGAACCAATGGAGCACAGGCAGGCACAGACTACATTTCCTTCAATGATCTCATTTGTATTTCTTCCTTAAAAGTAAGACTATTCCATTAATTTGTATTCATTCTAGTAATTTTTACTATAAACCTAATATATAATTGCATAAATGTTCAGGACAGACATGCTGAGGTCTCAAATACAAAGATTAACTATGTAGATAGAAAATTAAAATTTCTTAAAGGCATGACAATTTCTCAGCAGTGATTGAAAGATTCATAGTCGTGCAAAAGGAACAACCAAAACCCGTCTTCTGGCACTTCACTATAGACAAACAGTCCTGTTCTGGATTGTCTTTATGTCAGCCTTTAACCTGTATAACAAAGGATGTTTTTAGCTAGAAACCCAAAGTCTTGTAGAAGAAACAGTTTCATTTTTTTCCCACCTTGCTACACTAGCTTATAAGAGTGTATGTCTGTTATAAGGGTTTAAATTTCTACTTTCAAGATCATTCCCAGCACACTTTTTTGTAGATAAATATTGTGTCCACATCATGGAAACTGCTCTTTTCTCTGCATGCAGGGAAGAGAGCACTCAGACTAGATCTCTTAGTGTGCTAAACCAGAGAATGAAGCCCAGAAGAGCTCGTGCTGAATTTGAGTCTACATTGTATCCTCAAAATGGCACTACAAGGAATAAATTACTGTAAAAGAGAGAACTGAAATAGAATAATATACCTACCCTAATAAAGTTGATAAAATAGAAAGCAGCTTTCTAAAAGCAAAGGATTTCACAAGTCATGTTCCAAATATCAGTTGTTCCGAGAAGCCAAATTATCTGCAGCACCTGAAACTAGCAACACGATAACTCAGCCCTCTGGTAACCATGAAGAATGTCATCATTTTTGAGGAGAAATTAATTCTTCCCCAATAACTTGACAGACAGGAAAACCAAGAATTGTGGATTGAATCAGTCTCATTTTACACTTCAGCAGTCTCCAATTGCTTTGTGAGAGTGCTAATCACATGGAGTAAAGAACTAGGAAAAGTAGCCTCAAAGGACTCTGCAATCAATTCCCGCCTAAATAAGATGTGCTTATCAACTTCATTCATGTCTATGGATACTATCAGCTCTTCAGCCGGTGGCTACAGGCACTGGAGACAGAGTTGCTATGCAAAACCTTAGACAAACTGTTCAATCAAGAATTTGAGCAAGGTGTGGGGGGAACTAAGATAAGAAGGAAGCAAGCCAAGCTTCTTTATTTTAAGAAGCTTCTTTGTTATAACTAAGAAGTAGAGCAGAACAAATATTTTCAGCTAAAATACACATGTAGCTGAAAAGGCAAACTGAGCAAAGCTGAGTGTTTTCTGAAATTATTTCAGGTTGAGTGGGTAGATAAAAGTCAGTTTTTTCCCTTTAAAATAAAAACTTTTTGAATTTTTGTGTTGGAATTTCTTTCAATTTTATGTACAAAGTCATTATTTTTGTTCAGAGGAATTAGAAATTATTTTCCAGTAAAAACTGTAAAAAAATTATTTTGGTATACTCAATGCAATCTTTTCAGGACTGACAGAAAATTTGAAAAGTAATTCTAGTTCTGCTGAAAGAGTTAGATTCACACAGCAAAACTTCAATTGACATAACAGGATCCACTGGCTGATTGGAAGAAACAACAAATGAGAAATGCTCCTTGTGATCCTATAATATACTAAATAACTGAAAAATATTTCAAAATTTAAAGAAAATAGAAGAAAAAATCTTGAGAAAATAATATATCTTTTATCAGCATTCCACTCCATTTCAATAAAATTTTATTTCAAAAAGGGGGGAAGTAAATCACCTCTAAATACACTCACTCTATTAAGGCTGTTACATATAAACCAAGGACCATTTTTTTCATAAAGAAATGCCAATGTATCAGTAAAATTTTCAAAAGAAAAGCATGAAATAAATCAGCATATCTTTTTAATTTTAAGTTCCTAATGCACACTTACTTCAGTCAGAAAGAAATATTCCATTTGAACATTGTATTGAATTTCACTTAAATACTAAAAATTAATATTTTGTGTCAGGGTTTTTATTGCATAAGAATGTAAAGATATGAAAATGAACCACAGTAATTTTTAAGTGACTTTTTAAAAAAAAAATTCTCTACAGTAAGAAATACCTACACTTTCATTTTTCAATTCAAATAATAAAATAAATTTTACAATGTCAGAATTTTCTGTAGAATGGAAATAAAGTTTTTGAACCAACTATACTGATAGAAATGTAATTGTTTATTTTTTTAGTTCACCCTCTGTCTTCTGAAGATACTATAATTTTTCAACTTATTTGAAACTGTTGAATATTTCATTCATATTAGATCAGTAAAAAAAATCTATAGTTGAGATACCTTTTAAATTTGTCTAATATTGAACAAATTAAGGAACCAAGAGCACTTATATACCCAAAGAAGTTCCCCTCTTTGGACGGAAGTTCCCTAACAATTATTGAATTCTTTAAATGGCTATTGAAATTTTCTGCCTGTCCCATTGGAAAATGTTTTGTTGTTGGGTTTTTGGTTTGTTTGTTTGTTTGTTTTTTGACAGCAAGTGCTAGAAACCATAAGTGACGTAGTATTGAGCATCTTGATTTTTCTGCTTTAGACTACAGAACAATTGTTCTTCTAGACTCTGCTTAACTTCACAGTTTATTTTGAGTAAGACTACTTTCTGAGGAGAAATCAGGTGATTTCATTTCACAACTATCTCCTTTTTTGATCTATTGACAGGAAAGCTGTATTTGAATTTGGTGTACTTGCTGTTTCTGAGGGGAAAAAAAATGTATGCTACATTTATGATTGTTTAAAAGGTTAATATCACCAGAGCTCTGACTTCTCTATATTGTTGGTGCATTTTCATTTGATATAAAGATACATTGCGAGAAAGTGTATTGCAATAAAGTGGCAAGAGTATGTGCTCTGAAATACATTGATCAACTGTATTCATTCAGTTATATTGAAAAAAACCTGAACTTGGGACCTGAAGTCAATGATTTGTAGCCCCCACTAGAAAACAAAGGAGTAAGTTATACATTGTATACTTTTCTATTGAATTAAGATGTTCACTACTATTCTCTTACACCTCAAATGGTAAAGATGAAGTGAAGGAACTAAAACTTCCATGAGGCACATATTCTTCCCAGAACATACAACCAGATTGAAGACGCTCGAGTTTTGTGGTAAAACTTTCTTATCTTAATCATGGTCATCAATTACTCCTAAACAAAAACTCACAACTTCTGACAGTGATACAATATTTGACATAGAGAATAAATCCAACCTATCTAAATGATCTTCCTAAAGAAATAAAGAGATTCTTAGTGTAAGTGGAAAGAATTCTGAAACCTGAGGGAATGGCCTGAAATTGTGTCAGGGAAGGTTTATGTTGGATATTAGAAAGAAGTTCTTCACCCAGAGAGTGGCTGGGCACTGGAACAGGTTCCCCAGGAAATGGTCAGAGCACCAAACCTGAAAGAGTTCAAGAAATATTTCGATTATACTCTTGGGCACATGCTGTGACTCTTGGGATTGTCTCTGTGCAAGGCCAGGCGTTGGACTTGATGATTCTTGTGAGTCTCTTCCAACTCAGTGTATTCTGTGATTCTATAAATATGCATGAACATTTTTAAACTAGAAAACACTATGATATTAAAAAGGTTCTGTGACAGACTAGCAGTTTCAAGATTGCACTATGAAAGATACATATTTGATTTAAAAGTCAAAGCTAATAAAATTCTGAAATACACTTTAAGTGAAATATGTAGAAAAGTGCAAGAATACCACCTCACATTAAAACCACATTTATTTATCTGACTTTGGATGCCCAAGAAGAGCTGGTTTTCTTGCTCACTTTAATACTATAATTTTGATAGATTAAAATTATGAAGGTGTTGGATCGCTCTCATCTATTTGATCAGTGTAATTGTATCATTTATTCCAAAATTTGTTACTTGTCCATAACAAGATTAAAACACCTGCTGCTACAACCTTTTTGTTCCAATTACACTGATGGGAAGTTCACATTCTTCAGCTACTCAACACAAATCTCTTTAAAAGAGAAAAAAACAAAATACCTGACTGACATCTGGGATGCCATTATATTCTCATTAATAAATTACTTGTGTTGGGATGGTGTTACAGCTATACAACAAAAATCCTGGAAAAAGGCATTACCACACACAATTTGAACATGGGTCCATAGTAACACGAAAATTTGGATAATTACTCTAGCTGTTCTACAGTTGATGTCCCTGTAAAAACACACCATAACATTCTGAAGTCATGATTACATTACTTTAGATTAAAAAAAAAAAAAAAAGATTACTTTGAATTACATGACTACATCAGATAAAAAAAAAGTTATATACTTATACAAAAAAGCTACATTTCTCAAAATAAAAGTTTTTGTATTTCTGGTGTGATACAGCTTTTTGGTGTGTCATGTGATAATGGACATACACAGAAGTGAGAAGATTTTTTTAAAAAAATAAATTTCAAACTCATGTGACAATCACATATTCAGAGCCCCTTCTACACAGCAAATTGATACCTAATGAACTCTCTCATGTGTTTATGTCTCAGAAATCCATACCAGAACTTTTACAGAACTTTTACTATAGAAATTACTTGCTAGTGGATTCATATTAAGAAAACTCCTACAGCCATCCCTACCCAAAATCTGTCTTTTCCCCAGAGTGTTGGTAGACATGTCTGCATGCAACAGAGTTGTTCTCCAAACACAGATTTTTACATATAAATAAAACCCCCTGCTCCCTCATGCAAAGGAGGAAGAATTGAGTCCAATAATGTTTAATAAAAGTAATAATTTAATGTACAGAAATCAAGGATAATTTTTATTTGATATTTACAAAAATGTACTTTTATTTCAGTCACTTGTGTCTACCTTCTATGACTCAAAGTGAGCTGTTGAAAAAAAATTCTCAATAAAGGCAGCTTGCTCTGCATCTCTTCCATTCAAGACTTGGAATTCTAGAGGACAGAAAAGGAGAAAAGAGTATCCTAATGCCTCAATAATCTTGAAAACATGGGACAGGGAACTGAACCTTCAACAAGTGTATGAAATATGTGACAGGTGTGCAGCAATGATGTATTGGGTAGGGTGTGTTCACCTCAATATTCCAGGATAAATTATTACCTGGACGATTAGGTATTAGTGTCAGAAAGAACTTATGATCTGTAACATTGCTACAGCTGAAAACATAAGGAGTGAGTGTAAATATGGATGTTAATTTATTATCATTTCAAAGCAGTACATACATTTGCCCTCCTAAAGTAGAAAATCAGAGGTAGAAGCTAAATATAACAAAAATGCATTTTGTAACAGAAATGTAAAACAAGCAGTTGACCATATTTTAACATAAAAACCTCTGTTGATATGTCTTAGTATCTATTACAGTTTTCAACTAAACACTGTAAAATTGATTTCTGGCAAGAATACTCAGTAGAAACACTACACACTGTTGAATAAAGTGTTTCTTGTGACCTTATCCTGACTTTCATCTACTAATGTGGACTTATTCCTCCAAATAATAATAATGGCTTTGTCAAAGCATTGTTTTTAATCATTGAACATAAAGATACATGCAATTATTCTTTGTCTTCCCCACTATTTCAGCTCCACGGGGAAGGACACAATGTCGTTTTCAGCAGGTGTAATTAGTGCAGGTCCTGCTTCCCAAGGTGTATCTTAGTAACCTATGATACACTAAACTTACAACGTATTAGCTACCAAAAGAGTTAATGTGCAGTAATGTACAACTTATGTGCTCAGAAAAACAAAATAGAAACATCAAGGGCAGTTTGAGCCAGTATTGGATGATGAGACAATTGTTCTCATCTATTCTGTTTTGTTGACATTGAGTAATAGAGAAGGTTGTTTCTCCTCTACTCTCCTGAATAAGCTTTGTTGATAATAGTTACATTGACAATAGGATATTACAGAAAGAACCCCACACCTTCCTCTGATACCTGAAATAGTGGCTTGTCTTAATAAATACTGACTATATGTTCCCACAGAAAATGTCAGGGTTGGAATTACTGAGATGAAAGTAAATAGGGGTTTTTTTTTACTTCCTTTCCTCCTTTTAAATTTTATCTTTAGTTAAAATTTGCTGTAGCTTGAGGTATGGTGTATGATAAAATATGGTTACCTCTCCTGACATTCACATGGCTCTTCAGAGGGTTTTTTTCCTTTGAAGCACATTTCAGTTTTCTAAAACAAATTTGGGTATGGTCAGGAAATAGAACACAGCAGCAATATCTATGATAATCCATTATAAATTGGTGTTTGTGATAATTTCTTCTGGAGTCAGAGGAGGAACAAGCACCAAGTAAGTGGCATAGTCACTAAAATCTACTGAGTTATTCAACCATTCACCTAAACAGCTAATGACTCCTAGTGTTCAGCTGAGGACTATGAAACAGGTTAGAGTTGTCTTGTCTACATCATTGGATACATTCAGATAGAGACTTGATAGCTAACTTGTCTAAACTAATAATCTATGCTCCCTCAACAACGTACCTGAGGAAACTGTGCCTTGCTGGTGAATGGTTTACCCCACTCCTATCTGAGAGATAGGGTGAGGGACACTGTGCCTGTATTGCTCTCTATTCCTGTCTTGCACAGGGAGCTTAGGCAGATAGCTTAGACTAGTTGCCCTACTTTTGAATAAGTAAAGTTATATAAGATGAATCCAATTCCTGATCAACTTCTGTCAAAATGATTGCTCACATCCCCAGGGATGGCCAAGGAGGAACATGACAAACTAAAAGTTTCTTTCTGCAGCAAAAGTACAATAACAAACATTTTTAAAAGAAAAAAAAATTTAAAAATTATAAAGTTGTTTCTCTAGCACTTCAGGGAAGTGGAGAGAATGCAATTCTTTTGATATTAAGACCAAAGACAATTTTTATCTGGAGAGTTTTTGTGTCTGTATATATTACCATGTACCTAAAATGACTGCTTCAGAAAAATCCATCTCTCCTATAATTTGTGACTGGCAGAGTAACTTTCTCAGGCTCAGCAGAAAACCCCCAGAATTTAATTAGTTGTTTCCTATGAGTTACCTACTCTTTAGGAAAGGTCCTTGGTGGGTTGAACCACCAAAGCTTCTCTGCCACTCCCCTCCTCAATGGAACAGGGAGAAAATACAGAGAAAGGCTCGTGTCAAGGTAAGGACAAGGAGAGATCACGCACCAATCACCATTACAGGCAAAACCAGACTTGACTTGTGGAAATTTAAACTTATTGCTAATTAAATCAGAGTAGAGTAATGAGAAATAAAGCCCAAATCTTAAAACACCTTCTTCTATCCCTTCCTTTTTCCTGGGCTCATAGCCATTCCCTATTTGTCTAACTCTTCTCCCCTCAGCAGCTCAGGGGGACAGGTCAGTACATCACATGTTGCCCTTGATGGTTCTTCCCCTTCCCACTCTTCCTTCGCTTTGCTGTGGGTTCACTCACACAGGATGCAGTCCTTCATGACCTGCTCTAGCATGGATCCCTTCCATGGAGTGCAGTCCTTCAGGAATAGGCTGCTCAAGCATATGACCCCCACAGGGTTACAAGTCCTGACAGCAATATTGCTCGTCTCTTCAGCAGTCCTCAGGTCCTTTCAGGAGCCTGCTCCACCATGGGCTTCCCCCAGAGTCGCAGCCTCTTTCAAACAGCGTGAGATCTTCCACAGACTGCAGATGGAGCTCCACTCCACCATGTACCATGAGTTGCAGAAGGACAGCCTGTCCCATCTCTCTGACCATATTCTTTCCCATAGACTGCAAAGGAATTTCAGGTCCAGTACTCGGAGCACCTCCTTCCCCTCCTTCACAGCAGGACTTCGACACATTATCACTCTTCACATGTTTCTTCGACACATTATCACTCTTTTCCAGTTGCTGCTGCATAGCAGTTTTTCCCCCTTCTTAAATATGCTATCCCAAAGGTACTAACGCTGTCACTGATTGTCTCAGCCTTGGCTGAGACATAGGAAAGCATCTAGCAGCTTCTCAGACAAGTGACTTCTGTAACTCCCTTGCTACCAAAACCTTGCCACATAAACCCAATACAAACTCTTAGAAAAATACTGACCTATTCAGCACACATTGTTTACTATCTGCGTTTGTCCTATATAATGTATATATTCTAATAGCACTGATAATTTGCCAGACAAAGCTGCAATGCAGGGAGACATTATGCTAAAGCCCTTATCGTACAGGAGTGAGGTTCTGTCAGACTTTGCACTTTGCTCACTATTGCTGGTAAAACCCTTGCAAGAATACTTTTGAACAGATTAGTACCCGCTATTGCAGAAGAACTTCAACCTGAAAGCCAATGTGGTTTCAGAACCGACAGGAGTACTGCAGACATGGTATTTGTTCTCAGACAGCTGCAAGAGAAGTGTAGGGAACAGAACAAAGGACTCTATGTAACTTTTGTTGACCTCACCAAAGCTTTTGACGCTGTGAGACGAAAAGGCCTGTGGCAGGTCTTGGAATGATTAGGATGTCCCCCCAGGTTCCTCAAAATGGTCATCCGGCTACACGAGGATCAGCGTGGCCAAGTCAGATATGGCCATGCACTCTCTGAGCCCTGTCCAATTACCAATGGTGTGAAACAAGGTTGAGTTCTTGCACCAATCCTATTCACAATCTTCTTCAACATGATGCTCCAAAGGGCCACGGCAGACCTCGATGAAGAAAACGGCATCTACATCTGACATTGTACCTATGGAAGCCTACTCAACCTAAGGAGACTGAAGGCCCACACTAAGACCATGAATCACCTTGTCCATGAGCTGCTTTTTGCTGACGATGCCGCCCTCGTTGCTTACACAGGAGCAGCTCTGCAGCGCTTAACATCCTGCTTTGCAGAGGCTGCTGAGCTCTTTGGGCTGGAAGTCAGCTTGAAGAAGA
>JAWWMO010000043.1:15579862-15625920 GCA_035047845.1 Dendrocincla fuliginosa
AACAATACCTCAGCCTTGGCCATATTGACCACCATCAGTGGTCCACCCTGGCCTCCAATCAGGAGAAATGGAGACACACCATCCATAACGCTGCTGCTTCCTTTGAGTACACATGCAGAATCAGTCTGGAGGAAAAAAGGCAATACAGGAAGAACCGTGCCTTGCCAGTAGGGCTGATGGAGATTTTCTGCTGTGCCTTTGCAATCGGACTTGCCTATCGCACATTGGCCTTTTTAGCCACCAGCGTGCTTGTAGCAAGTGTGAGTAGAGACCTTGCAAATCTTTGTTCACAAAGCCTGGTCATGATGATGACGATGGTCATGATAGGAGTGAGGTTCTGTAAGGTTTTAACAGAGGTAAGGAAACTGAGAGATTAAAGGTGTCTTTATGTCTTTTAAAGTCTGAACAATTTTGGGGCTGAAAGGATGCCTTGGTATAATTCAGAGTCTCTTTGTGATCTTCACAGGTCATGATAACTTTAGACTGTTTGATGTAATATTAGGCTTCCTTAAAACTCTTTAAGCTACAGGCTTATATCAAACAACATTTTTGTCTGGCCCCAGGTAGCTGTGCTATGCATAAGATACCCCTTATATGGACATTTGAAAGGATTGCTTGCCTTCCACAATTGTCTTCCACAATTCTTGATGCACCCTGGTGTGGCTTGTCAGGAGTTCATGTTTTCGTTAGGAAAAATATCACCCAAGTTGGAATTTCAGACAAATCCCAGATGGTGCTTTGATTTAAATGATAAAATATAGTTTTAAAAACTAATAAATTTTCTCTTTTCTGGACAATAGCAACTCCTTTGTTAGATTGGCTAATAATGTAATACTGTTCTGAACTTGGTAAGCTTTGTAGCAAGTGGTAGAATGAGGGGGTTTTTTATGTGCTATGAATGCCTAGCATTATGTCATGACACAGGCAGGATTAGTTCCCATTGTGCTAATCAGAAATATGACAAGCTTAATCTTTTTCTTATTTTTAAATGAAGACCAAGATTGCACTTTCTTCCCTGTGGTTTCAGAAGATTATAACTCAAATTACTACTTTAGTTTTTAAAAATAAATTTGCAGTTATACCTAACATGCCTTCCAAAAGTGTTGCTTGTTTTTCATGTCCAGTCACCCTCTCATGGAAGACTCTGACCCTGACTTTCATGCTACACTTTGTAAGCTTCAGGTTATTGATTATGCTGTTCAGAGAGATGCTTGTATGTAATCTATGTGCTGTTGGCTAGGGGAACGATACTGTGGTTATTTTCTGTGTTCCAGGCAGTTACCACTTGAGAGTTCTTGTAAATGAGAGGCTGATTCTCTTGATATTTATTCACATAAATAACTGAGATATATCAATCTGCTCTAAAACAATTTAAGTGGTCAATAAGCAGGTTTTTCTGTTCACTTTGCAAGTACTGCAGGCAATTTGCTGCTCATCATCTGTCCTGATGAAAGAAATCAGGCTTTAATCACATTTAGTGGTAACAGCCTTTAAAAGGCTCTCTTTTGTTGAAAATTTTCTTTTATGTAACTTCACACAATGAGAAGTCATTTAGTACCCTTTAATTACTATAATGGAGAGTGAAAGATGGATATATGAAGTTTTAATAATTAATACGTCTCAGGCTTTAAAAATGGGACCAATTTCTATGTTCTATCTTGTGAGTAGGCTGAGGATTTTGTTAAAGCTAGTCCTAATATTTATTCAGATCTCTTCACTTTATTCAGAGTCTGCCAAAATATTTTATTTGGAGACTTACAGTCAATTTAGAATAGTGAATGATGTCTGATATAGTCAGGGATTTTCAGATAAGACCTGAAAGGACAATGATTCAGGTGTCTCTGTATAAGTATCTGGACTTATTTTAGCTTCCCTAAGACTGTGTGTCTGGCTCTCAGCTGCTTTTCCATCACAAATCCTTATTGTTGCCAATCAGAAGAATTCCTTGAGAACTCCTGGATTGCATCTGAGCTGTTTGCCTGTCTTCATTCAGATCCTCCTCACAGCATGTTGCTACTCTTTTTCTGGTTTCCATTTTTTGTGTTACCTTGGTTTTTACTCTTTCTGCATTTTACAGTCCAGGTTACACCACTATACACCATCAAGCTAAGTCACACAGAGTGTTCAGTATCGACACAAGATTGTTGAGCGCATTCCGCTCTAAACACTGGAAGAAACTTTCTGTCTGAAGAAAACTACTATGTTGCATCAAGAGTACCTTGCTCATATCTGTGGGAGCATTTTTGTCACCATTACATGGAATTGACTAATTCTCTTCCTCAAGAACCTTTACTATGAATCTGTCAACCAATTCCATGGTTGCTTCCAACTAAAAAAAGCCAATATTCTTTATTAGTTTTACAACCATTGAAAGTAAAACTTGACTTCATTCCTTCAACCTCTTTTTCAGTGAACTCTTGGCATCTCATCAGGGTCTTTCATTGGCTGTGACAGACACTGAACAGTCATATCTGGGTCTCTCTGTCTAGGGTGTGAGAAAATTCAGTAAGAGTTTATAATCCTTCATGTAATTAAAAGGATGATTTCTTTTAACTGGGTGGACATTTTTTACAATTCTTAGATATATTCTTTAATCTGGTTCTCTGAGTAGTTTTTAGTTTTTTAATTTTTTAATTTTATTAGATTTAAGCACCAATGCTATAGTGTTACTGCTGACAAAAGAGAAATATGCTCAGAAGGTAATTGAAATTGTTTTCTATCAAAGGAATCCTTGCATATATTCTCATAGTTTGTTTTACTCCCCTGTTTTTCTGTGTTTCAATTTATAAAGGCTTTAGAGATAACAATGAAAGCTTCTACAATCTCATTGAGTCCATTCCAATATATATATGTATACTTAGCATTTCTTTATTTTCTGTTTCTTTTGATCTTTTGTTTAGTAAATATTTAATATTGTACTTAGTTGTATATTTTGATATTGAAATTGCTTTCCACATATCAAACAGCTTTGCCTATAAACTGCAATTGCTAAACATCAATGTATGTTCCTCTTGAATACATAGTACTTCTTAAATGTTTACCTTACTCCATGCAATGCAAAATCCTTGAATTTATTTGGACTAAACAGATCTTGAAAAAAATATGGATGCTTGAGATGTACCTTTCATTCAGAATTAATGAACTTGTTTAATGAATGAGGTTGTTGAAACATGAACCTGCAGGCTATAAGATCCCTTTTACTTACAGAGCTTAGAATTTGTAAAAAAAAAAAAAAAATTGTTTTTTTTTCTTAAGGCAAATCCACAACTTCATTAGAATCTAAGCTTCCACTGTGTTTCTTTAGCTCTGTTATTGATCTATGAAAATTTTTCAGGTCTTGCACTGATTAAGTATCAGGCACCAAGCACTCAGCTTTCATGTATAGCTTTCTAAATATTCATTAAGGTATTTATACCCAACCAAGTGATAGCATGTTACAATCTAAGGTGAGTTTATTTAAGTTCTACATGTGTAATACTATACTACTTTAATACTATATAATAAGATACAACTGATGTAAAAGATTTCCTTCTGTTTCTCTGTCATTACTGTTAGGCATGGAATTGCAGTAATTAAACCAAATTACAAGTTCTGCCAATTGTACAGCATGTCTTATATATCATGAAGACAATTCAAATATCTGTGATGAAAACAGCTTTAGGTAAACACAAGCACATTTGTTTTCCACATACAGTATTTCTATCAATCAGCTGTATTCACAGGTCTGCTGTGGTATACGAGTGAAGAAACATGCACTCCCTCCTTCAAGGAGTCTTTGTTCGACTTATTTCTTGTTTTCTTGTTTCTCTACTCTATAATAAAAGTCATACAGAATGACAGTGTTGTCTACAGGTGCCCCTCAGGTGTGGAAAAACATAACTCTGGTAATAGATACGGGACTGTGAAAAAAAGCAAGGGACTTAAAGAATGTGAAGAGATTCCTATGAAAGACAGTGCTGAGAAATCACTGGGTTTCCACAGGACTGGGTTGAAAACTCTAAAAGTTAAAATTATATATTCTATACTAATTATATAAAGTAGCTTATAAGACTTGGAGAGAGTTTTGTATCAAACTCAAGCTTTCTGTCTTTGCTGTACGTGTTCTTTCAGAGGCCAAAATCAAATAGCTACATAGAAAGTGGGACTGCTGTAAAACCTGCTCACTTTCTTAAATACATTGAAAGGATAGAAAGTCCAGTAAACTTCTACAGCCCAACTGTGTCTCAGCATGAAGGATAAAGTTACAGCCACTCTCTCTCTGTCTGAAGTACATCAACACTGACCTGGTACCGAGACAGGACACTAACCTTTGTCAAGCACATGCTGGGAAGACAGAAGAATTTGATTCTAATTCTGCAACTTTCCAGCAGTACATTAAAGATTTTTCTAGTTCTGTCATCTTAAAGAGATTGGACAGAGGGCCTTGGTACTAGTGAAAGGCCTTTTATATATTTTGCATATTTAACCTTACTATTCACACAATCTACTCAAAACAGCAAACCATATGAAGCCTTATTACTTACTGGATATGGGAAGATCACTATCTTCAAACACATCTGTCTCAATCCCCTTTTCTTTGTTTTGTTTTTTTTTTTTCTTCTCCAACATTAAGATTTTATATTTATTCTGTTCAGGAAGAAAATTAAGAAGCAAAGTCTAAACTTTTTTTTTTTTTCCCCTCTAACATTCTAGTATTAAGAGAAAATAAATCCTGAAATACTGTGAAAATAAACTTTGATTAAGTTTAAGTGCTGATTTAGGATAATATTTTAAGCCCCATTCATATAAGAAAGAATTATTTTGAAAGGCATACCATCAGACAAAGGCTGTGTCTTTAACCAATTAGAAAAAATTGTCATGCTTGGAGCAAAAACCAAAATTTAGTGACACTATTGATATGATTCCCCATATTTGTGAAGATACAGAAAATATGCATGGAACACAACTGCAAAGATTCTGTCTGGAAATGAACCATTATCTATTGTGAGAGCCTGAACACATTTCTTGTGAGTAGTAACATCCATGAAGGCTCACCTGTCCAAAACTGAAGCAGAATAATAACTCTAAGAGCTTCTCATGTCCTGCCCCAATTACAGTCTTTCAAAGTTATTAACCTACAGAGAATATTTGTCAGTCCTTGCCCTTGCCATAAGGCTGATGTTTCTTTCTAGCTCCACAGAAACGGGAACAGGGAGCATGGGGGAATTTTGGGAAGATGTGTGAGACTATCAGATTAGGATGCAACAATTAAATTCTTAAGAAGGTTAGAATTAAATAACAAAATCGTCTGCTTTCTCCTTTGTCAGTCTTTATTATACTCTTTTATTTGAATACTTAGGCAAATTTGTTGTCATATTTATTATTTCTGTAATAATGATTTACAGATTAGGCTGGAATAAGAATCAGCTTCAGACGTTTCCTTGACCAGACTGTAAACATCAATGTATGAGTACAAATATTCACCAGATTACATGAATGAAGGTATGCCAAGTGTTAAAGAGTAGAACTGTTTTATTTGAATGGGGTTTTGGTAAAAAGGAACCTAACAGAGAAACATCAAAGAAGCCTGTAAGCACAGGTACAGGCAGATCTGAATCTATTCTGTTCATGCTCTGAGCAAGCAAAAAAAGCCAAGCTCATCCTGGCTAGAAGCCACAGAGATGCATAGTGTTGTGTTTGGCTCCTGAGAGGTCAGGTTTATTAGTCCAGGCTCAGTGATGCTCCACCACAGCCACATGGTTTTTGGATGGCAGCTGGAATAAGGCCAGACAGCTTGCAGGGTGGGCAGAATGAGTTTGGGCTATCTGCATCTGTCTGTATAGATGTGCCAGATGCTTTGAAAAGGATGCATTTTGCATCCTGGAACAGGAATACCATGAAGAAAGCAAGGGTTGTTTGGTTTTCATTTGCATTTCTTTCCGTTGTTTTTTGTTTGTTTGTTTCTTTTTCCCAAATCTAATTTCTTAGTTGAGGTGCAACACAGAGTTAAAAGTGATACCTCTGAGAGACCTGGTAGCAGGTTAAGGAAACCTACCTGTCTGACCATCCAGGACCCACCTTGGCAGTCACAACCCACACCATGGGAGCTGGGATCAAGGCCCCTTCACAGCTACACACCCCACACTCATACAGTCAGACCACGTTTCTTTACCTGCTGGATCCCAGGTTTCCCATATCAGAGTATCAGTTGTCTCGATTCTTAAAACAATTTAATCATGGTGCAGTAACAAAATTGGAGCTGGGTGCCTCCGAGGAGGAACCCCAAACAAAGGAAACTCTGGGCTTTTATACTCTTGCAGTCTAAGTGTGTGTCATCAACTCCTGCTGTGTTTCTGAGTGTCTAATCACCTGGCTGGGCTACAGGTCCCCATACCCTTTGTTATGTGAAGGGTCAGCAGTTCATGGCCTCTTGCCTGGGGCTCTCACCACCCAGAGCTCCATCTGCAGCTAAATGTATTCTTCAACAGAGAAAGGAGGTAGCAAGATGTCAAACACCACACGGAAGGATGTAGATGTGTTGCTCCATTGTATCTAAAGTTAGCTGTACTGTTAACTGTAGGAGAGTCAGTATCTTAGGTACACACAGGTGACTAGTTGATTGCCCATCTAGGTTGATTCGGTCCACCTGGATGTCAAGAAAAGCAAGAAGCTGCAGGCTCTCTCCTGCCAGATGATAGAGCAGGTTAGCTGCAGAAGGCCTGGCTATGGCCCTGGAATGGATTATACCTCTGCCTTTTCCCACTCTCACACAATACTTGTACCTCTTAAAACAGAGCTTTCTCATCACACACCCAGTGATACACCACTAATTGAGATCTGATTTCACACATGTGAGGATGGAGAAAAACTCTCTTTTGCTTCAATCATGGCAAACAGCAAGAGGCAATCAGCCCTGCTTTTTTGAGTAATGCTATTCCATTTACATCTGTTGGAAGAAAAATTACTGTAATCATAGCTAACCCACACTGCTTCCAGAGACTGGCATGTCTCTGTTAACAGTGGTAAAGGAGAGAACACATGCTTTGATAGTACCTGCATAACTCCATGTCATCATGAGGAGAGGAACATGAAAACCCAGTGTGGTATCATGATTGCTTTCAACAGGAACACCTAGTAGAAATGAAAACATGGTTCAGATTTTCTTTTCCAGGGGACTTCTCCCTTATCGTCAAAGAAAAAAGGGGGGAAAAATAAAAGGAAAAAAGAAGAGTGCTATAATGTATTCTTTTTATACTGTGAACATCTGAAAGATTTGGTCTTTTTTTAATTCAGGTGAATAAAGTATTAATAATGAATGACTGTTAACAAGAGAGTATATGGAAAATGACAGACAAAAGGAATGCTTAAAAATTGCATTTGAATTTCATTAATTTCATTACAATGTTGTAAAATTAAAAAAACTGGCCCAACTGAAATCAGAATATAGAAAAGTATTCTTGCTTTTTAGCAATTAAGGCTCAGCACAGGTTAAATGTTTGAAAGCTAATTTAGAGTTATAGTCAGTTAATTACTTTAGCTGACCAAAAGTCAGTCGTACAATATCTTATTTCAATGACATCGTGTGCTGAAATGGAAAGCCCAAATAAGGCAAATACTGTATGTATGATGTAACCAGTATACATCACTTTCTGACTTAAATGACTTTGAGCAGACAGTTGTTCCTTGACAAACCCATAAAAGCACCATACTGATAGCGTAAGCCCACAAGGGATGCAGAAAAATGATATATGAATTTAGGTTCCACATCTATAATATCCTTCTGGAAAGAGCTCTCCCTCATGAACTGAGAAAGCTTCCCTACCGTTTAATAAAGGTAAAAGAAGTACACTCAGCTCAGCCTGAATGAAGCTGAATTCTCAAGAATGTTCAAATCCCATCACTGTACATTAGTCTTGAGAAGGGATATTTCTGTTGAAGCTGCTCCTCAACCAACGCAAGTCGAGATTCATTGGTTTATACTGATGGTTAAAAATTGGGTCTGCTAATCTGTGTGAGCGAGGTTTGAGGTTGTTCTACCACCACTTCCCTCCTTTATCTAAACCAGGTAAATGCCATGTCAGTAATAAAGAATATAAAAAGTGCTTAATTTTCAGGACCCTCAGTGCTGAGAGTCACAAAGCCTTTTATGTCTAGTCCCTTGGTACAACATCACTTTTAGAAATGTTAGCCTAAAACATTTTTCCTTAATACAGAAAGCTGTTTCTTCTTTGAGTACTCACAGCCTTATTTATCTTATTAAAAGTTCTAAATGTCTGATGTCATCATTTCAGTGTAATAGCCAGATATTTTAATTTATAAAATTAGTTTCAGATTGTGTTAACTTGTTTCATTATTGAATGAAATGTGAGATATATATATATATTATGCATAGTGAACATAATCACAAACCTTTAAATTAATAAAATAATAAAAAGCATAAACCATTATGATTTTCACAGCTCAAAAAGCCTATATAGCTTCTGTCAATGTTCCTAGCTTAGGGAAATTTGGATAGATCTTTTCCAATTGCACTAAAATAAAATTTGAATTATAAGCATGAGTTGTAGTGAAATACTCCATTTCAGCTAGTTCTCTTTTAAGTACATTGAATGGATTTGCCTTAAATCAGTTTTGTAAACTGGTTTGATTAAATAGATCAAGCATTTGTAATATCAAACTGCTGCAATATACAGAAACAAACAAAAAAAGTGAAAGTTCTTTCATAGTGCAAAGCACTGAACTAAAATGTCCTTAATACTTTGTCAGTGACATTTTCTATGATGAAGTTTTCTCATTCAAAGTATAGATTGCAATTTCCTGGAAAACTAAATCATTTAATCATTTTAAGGATGTTTTAACTGGAAACCAAAATCATCACTACTTTCCTTTTTTTTTCTTTTTTTTTTTTTTTTAACAGTTCAGTTCATCCATTTATCTGTGAATAGCCAGTTGGGACAGATATGTCAGTCTCAGGCCATTTCTAATAGAAAATGGTTGAATATTCACTTGGTTGGATGATGTAGGTATATTATTTTGATAGAAGAACAGTTATTTAATGTCATGGGTGATGAATGGCACAAGAAGAGTTAGAAGGGAAATAATGGTGATAATTTGTCAAAGACGCTAAGAGATAGAGTGGTAGGGCAGGTGAGGTAGAATGATACACTATGTAGTTAGAATAATATGATATAGTGCTGGAGGGTTGGAGAATAACTTAGTAGGACAGGGATAAAAAAAAGAAACAGGCAAACACTACTTTGTACTAGAGGACTGAGAAATATTTAGGAAAAGATGAGTGCTTGGAATACTTTACTACAGCGCAAATAAAGCCTAAGAATAAAAATAATGGTAATTATGCAAATAGAGGGGAAGTTAGATACATCCATTAGAAGGATACATGTGAAAAAGCAGAGTAAGAGACGCTCTTCATGTCAAGGGAGGGAAAAATAAAATAACAAACTATTTTATATCTCCTTCTGCTGGATTAAATCTCTCTGAGTTACTCAATTTACATGTCTCACTAGAGGTAGTGGTAGACAAAACCAGAAAAGAACAGAAAGGTGTGTTTCTGGAAGGTTTCAAGCTATTCGAGCTTATTTCTAGCTTTTAAATGACCTTTTTAAAGACATTTATGACTAATCAGGGTGTTGAAGATTTTTAAAATATAAGAGGTATTTTGAAATTAGATTTTTTTAGAAAAAATAGAGTAAATACTGCTGAAAACTCAGGTTATGCGAGTTTTTCAATGCAACATGCAGAAATTGAATGAAACACAGAGGGATGAGTCATACATAAAATAGAGTAGTTATATGCCAACAAGAGAGGAAAAGAAAAGACAAGTAGGAATTTGAGCAGCTGGTAAGGTTGCTAAAGTCTCATCATTGTTACAGGAAACATCTCTGTGAAATTTAAAATCTATAAGATATAAAAGGAATTATGAAGACTTCTGTTCCTGCCTGCTATGAATAACCACTTATGTGCAAATGAGAGGAAGTGTTTTTGAAAGACCAAGCTGTCCTTTGAAGGGACAGTTCAGTTCATTCAGCTTTTCATCAAAGAAAATAATTCCAAGAATAAATAGAACTCAGAATAACTCAGTTTCCCCAAGGCAGTGCAGTCTTCTTCCCTAGACCAGGCATGCTGACCGTTATAAGAAGGAGATACAGTAATGCCTCAGAATTTTCTCATCTTTTAGGTAATTATGTCTTTTATTGCTAAGGAAGCTCTCCCTATGCTTCTCATATACATAGACCACTCACAGAGTTGCTCAAGCACAATACCCAGTTTAAGTGACTGTTTTTTCTCTGCCCTCATAGTTCATGCATTGGGATAAAGCAAGGATTATTTCGCTGTGGTTTCACCACTGCAAAATTGATAAGACAGAAGAGTCAGGCTTCTCTTTTCTTGCTTCAGCAACCATTTTCTACTGCTTTTTTGTTTGGTTTGGTTTGGTTTTTTACTGAGTTCATGATGATAATTAGAATCCCTTTTTGGAGTTAGGGGCAAGGGAAGAATGATGATGATGACATAAATTATGCCAAGACTCTTCTCTGCAGTCTAGAATTATGAACCTGTTGGTGTATGTGCAATACAGATTCCTAAATCCATTCCTGCATACCAGTGTTTCTTGCTTGTACTATTTAAGTGCTCTTCCTTAGATGCAAAAGTGTCAACAGGTGTAATCAAGTGTAAGGAGTCATGTTGAGAGACAGCCTTACTGTGACAGAGCAGAGGCTTCCTACTGAAGAACCAGCACATGTAAAGCTCTGCAAACAGCAGAATTTACTTGGCACCTATGCCCTAGCAAAGCTGACATACCACCTTGTGTGTGGGCACAGTGCCATCCTGACAGATGGGGACTACTGCAAGCAGCCAAGAGACCATGTCTGAGCATCAAATATGTTTGTGGAGGGCAGAATTCCCAGCTAGAAATGTCAAAACAGCTGTTTGTCCTGAGTTTTGTGTGCCTACAGGTTAGGTGCTATGTGGCTTTGCTAATTCATCACTGAGCTTGATTAATTTGTAAGAGTCTCTGCCATAGCTGCCAGTTGCCATGATTTCACACTAGTGTTGTGTGCAAAGAAGCAAAATTAGTTCCTTCCTTTAGACTGCTCATGACAAGACTGAAAATAGTGCCGCAATAGGATGGAAAAGTTTTTCCTGAGAAAGAACTTCATTGTGTGCCTCCTGCAGTTTCCAGTTTTATTTTACTTAATGTAATCTCATAATATTTGGTATTTGTTCATCTCAAATCCAGTATCTTTAAGCCTTCATACTCAAACCCATTAAGAACTGCAAGAGTTATTTGAAACTGTTTGTTCACAAGATGACATATCAAAAAGTAATCAGAGCTGAAAAACGTGAAAAATGGCAGATCTCTAGAATTTTACTGTCTCAACTTCTCTAATTGTAACAATATATACAACTTTCATTATCATAAGAACAAAATATATTCTTTCCCACAAGGTAGAGGAGTTTCAACAAATTTTTGTTTTTTAAATAAATCTACGTTCATCACTTCTTAACCTTCTCTTTCAGAACTGATTTCAGACATGACTGTACTATAACTACTACTAAAACAATTTCCATAATTCTTTTTTGTAGCACCTCAGCCTCTATGACTCCAGTGAATGGCTTCATAATGACAGTGAAGTGATTCTTTTTTGTTTAAGGTTGAAAAGATTTCCTTTCCATAGGCATTATTGCAATTGCTACTTTTTTGTGATTTTTATAGTTTCAAGTACAGTGCACACTTACTTTAAAAGAATCTAAAAGTATCTACTATACCTACTGCCCTAATCTGCAGTTCTTAAGTGTTTAGCAATATCAAGCTAACCAAAGAATGCCTTTATTATTTAAAATTAAAAAAAAATATATAGTTGTGCTTCAAAAACATGTTTCACTATAAAACCTTTTATAAATATTGACCTCAGATAAAAGGAGGTAATTTTAGAAAACAGAGGACATTTTGCATTGTAATTTATGGAACAAGGTTAAGGGGACTTTCATACCCAAGCTTCTAAAATTTTGTACTGCAGCAAATGACCCGCCTTCAGATTCTCTGTCAGGTGACATTTGTTCCCTCTGTAAAATCTTTCAGAAGGACTATGCTGACCTTGAGCAGCAATAGAGAACTGTACTTCTTAATGGAGATACAAACTGTGCTGACAACTCATCTACTGCCTGCACCAGTGCTACCAAGGGGACAATGTTTAGGCCATGGAATGAATGCTTGGGAAACATTACAGTTTCTGAATGAAGAATGTTAGAGATGACAAATAGTAAAAGATCATGAAATTCAGATCTGTGTGGCTTAATCTGCTGCAAATACACCTCTGTGACAATATACCACAGGAGACCCAGGCACCAGACTCTTTGAAACTAAGGTTGAGTAAGCAACCTCACATTCTTATTCAGTAAGTAAAAAGCTTAGTGGAGGGGAAAAAATAATCAAGTTCATTCAAATCATAGAAGTAGTATGGGGATTAGAAATCACTTTGTTTTCTCTATCTCCTCACTTCAATGGAAAGCTTTGACTTCTTCTGTCATGCACACTGCCAGCCATATTCACAGCCACTGACACATATGCTGAAGGTGTGGTTGATTTGTTCATTTGATAATTATGGCATGTTATTTAACTGGAATTTTGGTAACTATTTTATGTTGCAAAAGGATAGCCTGCTTTCAATTTGGCTGTAGCTTTTTTCTGTAGCTTGCTTGTCATCCTCCATTTCCCCTCCTGACAGCAGGACTTTTGTCTGCTATACATTACTGATCTCTGCAGCTCGCTCCTGCAACTACATCTGCCTGTGGTAAATGGAGTTAAACCAGTATAAAACCATTGAGACTGAAGAACAGTGTGTCTGTCTTTCACTCCCAAGAGTAACACCACCATTCAGGGAGCATCTTATAGTTACCATCTCACCAACCCTTCCAAATGGACACAGGGTCTCAGGGAAAAAGACATTGCTCACTCTAAAATTAAATACACAAGCTAAAGGAGGGCAGACAAAAGTAATTATATGTATTATTTGGGATTAAGCATTTGGAGAAGCAAATATACTGATAATACTAGGTATGTTTGTTTTAAACTGTAAAGAATGGTTAAAGCAACAAAAACATTGGAAACTAACAAGATAAAGGGTCAGTCATTCAGGTTTGTTACATGAAGAAAAGGTTTATATGAACAAATGCAATAAAATACTAAGCAGTAGATCAAACACCAACTGATTTGAAAAAGCATCCAGACAGAATTTATTAAAACATTTGTATTAGCATTCAGGGGAGTTACTGACAACAGAGGATAAATAAGTAACAACTGTGGTGGGGGAAGCCGGCTCCTCTACTGTCCCATGGCTTCCCAGGGTCTGGAGGGGATTGCAAAATCCCCACGTGGTCAGGAGTCAAGACATGTGACCCCCCAACACTGAGTGGTCATCGAAAAGCGTTTAATTACCGATGTCCAGGGTATTTAAGCCCTTCGGGCGGGGTTTGGGAGGTAGGATGTGATAGGGTAAGGGTTCAGGGGGAGTGGTGTGGTTTGAGGGGCACAGGGGCCAATAAGGGAGCAGGAGGACCAAAACCCAGTGGGAACCCAGGGATAGGGATTGACAGGTGATATATCCAATCAGATCGCGAGGGGGGCGGGGCTGGATACCCGGCTAAAAGGAATACTCTTTTCACATGTGTGCAGGGGGTTTCTAGGGGTTTCAACCTAAACAGGGGAAAAACTGTACAGAAAAGACACAAGTAATGCTGAATTATAAAGTCTCCGGTCCTTTGGAAGTTGTCACAGCGCTGGTTCTGTCTCCAGGGACTTCCTTTTCCACGATGTATATAGTCTGTATAATCCTCTGTCTCTGCTCTGCATATGTTGTGGCAGAAGTCTTTCCCAACAAATAAGCAGAGCTAATAGCTCTCCCCAGTAACCTTTTTCCTTTGCAGGAGATTGATATGTAGACTAACAAGATGTATAAATTAAATATTGAATAAAATATTTCCACATCCTATTACACAAAATATCCACTTATGTCAAGCCCTTTATCACTTCAAGAGAATTAAGACTGGTAACCACAGAAGAGAACACAATAGAGGGGGAAAACAAATCTAAAACTAGTTCCTGGAGTTGAAGCTCATTGCTGGATAAATAAGATTTAAGTCTTTGCTAGTAAAGTGATCCAGGGTCTGCAATGACCTGGGCTTACCTTGGCCAGAGCTGGGCTGGGCTGGTTTCAGCTCCTGCCTCAGGGCCAAGAGTCTGTTGCCCCAACTGCCGGACCTTGATCTGTGCCAGTGTCTATGTGAGACATTGTGTTGGAGCAATATCCAGTGAGGCAGAAAAGAAAAGATTTTCAACCAGGTGTAATGTCCATCCTATCCTTTAGAAACCAAAGAAAGTCTATGAGAATGACCTGATGATTAGTTCACTAAGAAACTCACCAGCAAAGAGGAAAATAAAGGAGAATAAAGAAGACCTGGCCTTCAGTCTTCCTGCAATTTATACCCAGTTTAGAGTTTATTAACGAGTTCTCATTCTCTCCTTTGTTTGTTTACATTTTGTGCATGTCAGGGGAGAGAAACATATGAAGAGGCTCTGTGTATAGCTCCTCAGACTGATTAATTGGAAAAACATCTCATTTTTTACCAGAAAGGCTGAAGGTTGTGAGCTAAATACTAAACTGAACATCTTTATTAAACTATAGAATATCCTAAATCTGTATGGATGAAGGACTTTCATTAGACACTTTATACAAAACTGAGAATTAGTTAAAAATTTATATCATTATTTTATGTGTCCTGAGAAGTGCCAAGGCTTTCAGTTAAGTGTGGCCCTGGCAAAGCTGCAATGAGAACCCTACACCATCCCACTTCCATAAAACCTTTGTAATAAAAATACCCCAAGGCACAGCATTCTTCAAAGAGTTTCAAGGGAGTCCAGATAAGAGCTATAGCAAAAAAAAAAAAAAATAGACCATGTTGCCATTCCAGGCAACAAGGGAATGTTTCCTAGACCCAAAAATCAGAAAGATCTCAGGCATAGAACAGTCTGTGTTGGAAGGAATCATCTAGTCCAACCACCATGTAGTGAGTAAGGACATTTTCAACTGGACCAGATTGGTCAGAACCTCCTCCCACTTGACTTTAGAAACAAAGAAACAGAATAGTTTGTATTGGAAGAGAACTTTAATGATTTTGAATGTGTTCAGGGATGGGACATCTACCACTTCTCTGGGAAACCCATTCCAGTGTCTTACCACTGCCACCATAAAAAATTCTTCTGTATATCTAGTCTGAATCTGCCCTCTTTTAGTTTAAAACCATCACTCTTTGTCCTATCTCTACAGGCCCTACTAAAAAGTGTGTCCCCATTTAAGATCCTTTTAGGTACTGAAAGGCTGTAGTAAGGTCTTCCTGGAGCCTCCCCTTCCCCAGGTTGAACAACCCCAACTCTCTCAGCCTTTCCTCACAGAAAAGTGCTTCTGCCCTTTTGTCAGTTCCATGACCCTCCTCTGGACCTGCTTTATCAGGTCCATGTCTTTCTTTTGTTGAAGGTTCCAGAGCTGGATGCAGTACTCCAGGTGGGGTTTCACCAGAGTGAAGTAGAGACACATATTAGAGCAATAACATCCAACTGCACAAGTATGTAGGTTCAAGGAGTGCATTTTAATATGTAGGTTTTTTTACTCAGAAAACATGGTTTGAATTTAATGTAACCTCCCTGAGTTTCTCTTAAATATTGCTCTGTGTGAGTTATTCCATAAAACTGATGAAAAAAAGATTTTGTAAGCAAAATGTATTTATTTAAATAAAAAGTTTCAGTAAAATAAATACATGTTTTGCTTACAGTAGACATCTTATATTTGTTGACCACAGCTTTTATTTGTAATTAATTTATACAAAGATTTTAATTAGAATGGTCCAAAAAAAGAATACATCTTTTTTAGGGCTGCAAAGTACAGTACTTTTGCCACCATCAAATTATATCCTTTTTTTTTTTCCTATGAAAATGAGACAAAGTCAGATACCATGAAAGAGGAAAAGTTTCTAATTGCACAGATATGTATACATATACACTTTTCGGGCTGATAAATATATAAAAAAAAATTTTGCAATTCTGTTTTTAGAACAGGCTTTTCAATATAGTCCATGTTCTTCTTATATAAAGAGAAGGGAAACAGCAAGGAGCATTTGTAGCACAAAGTGCAGACTGTCATTGATGAACAGTGCTGTAAGACCCAGAAATGAGAGAAATTCCAATGAACATTAGAGACAAAGAGAGGGAAAAATCCCCTACCCCCTTTAAAAGGGTAGCCAAATCCATTTTCTCTGCCTTCTGAAGCAGATGTTGAATCTTTGCATTGCAAAAGGGATGAACCTGCTAGTAACAAGGTGTGGCTCAAGAAACCTGAGACTGAGTCACCACCATTGAGAGGGCTCCTGTGTGCTCATGGACAAGGCAACAATTAATCAGTCCACTCCTTTCCCTGTGTATTAATTAAGAATCAGGACCCTTGCTTTCTACCTCCCTTACCTATACAAGGATCTGCAACCGCTGACTCAGAGCAGAGGAAAATGCCATTAAGCTGTAAGAGCCTCGTACTTCTCTCAGGAGATATAAAGTATCGCTCCAGATTTTCTTATCACATGTACCAGTATCTCATTCGAAGTGCCTCCAGTCTCAGATAGGGCATGGATATGCTACAAAAATACAAAGATTAAATACTCTATTTGCTGCTTCAGCAGTTTACAGCTTTCACACACAGCAAACAAAAAGTCACTGTTCATGCTAAGCATTAAAGGTTTCTCTAAAAGGACACTTCTTTTTCATCCAGACCTTCATAACAATTTTACTTCATTATATTTATCAACAGTTTAAAGTAAACTTGTGGCTAACACCAACCTGGTTCATCAGCTGACCAGTAGAAGACACAAACGCTATCCTGAAATTGTGCCAGAAAATACTCATTGTGAATCCCTCTGACTCACAGTAACATGAGTGTGTCTGAGGGGTAGCAGAAACAGCTCAATTTACCTCCCTTACTTGGGATGTTTTCACTTGTGATCAGTAAAAACATGATCACCTAAAGAAGGCAGGAAATTTAAAACAAGGTATTTTAAGAGGAAAAATCTTTTTTTCATAGGTCTTCTATGTTTTATACACAGTGATTTACTTTAAAATAGTTCTTCCAGTGAATTTTTACAACTTAGGAAGTGCTTCTATGGATAAATGGTTAAGAACTATTTTTCCATAAATTATCAAGAGAAAACCCATAAAATTTGTCATCAGCCTTCAAAAGTATGCTATTTTCAAACAGTACAAATTGTGACTGGCCCAGCACCATATGGTATTTAATTTTCTTTAGTGTATGCATGTGCACAAATTGCATTTAGGTAACTGGTATGCTGTCAGTCTGAAGATAATTCTACATACACTGTAACAAGTAGAAAACAAAGGTCTCTGACAATATCTGAGTCATTTCCAAAGATGGACTTTTTATTTATGCTTCATTCAAGTAAACATTAAGAAATGTTAAGAGCTGGGTTCTTGGCTAGATCTGAGATATTATTTCTGAACCATGGCTCCATGCAAAAAAAGAAATGCTCAAAATAAATATATGTGGTTTTCAAAACCATTCTCCAGGATTTTTACAGCTTTCATGGGAATCTGATGAGTTGCTTCCACTGAGACCTATGTTTATATCATGCTGTGACACAATAACATGACATAATATGAACAAGTCAGAAGAAATCTGTGAGATATTTTTCTGCTTTAGGTATGACTATTCTATAAATGTATTTCCTTCCCTTTGCGCTTTGAAAGTTTTAGGAAATAAAACACATTAGCCAGATCTACAGCAAGGCTGTGTATACTGCATCACTGCCTTCTTTACAATTATATTTTCATGAACCCCCTTAGGATCAGCTTGACCTCAGTACCCAGCAAGGTTATGGAACAGATGATTTTGGGTGCAATCACACAACATACACAGGAATCAGAGCTAGTCAGCATGGTTTTAGGAGGGGCAGGTCCTGCCTGACCAACCTGATCTCCTTTTATGACCAGGTGATCCACCTGGTGGATGAGGGGAAGGCTATGGATGTAGGCTACCTGGACTTCAGCAAAGCCTTTCACACCATCTCCCATGGCATACTCCTGGAAAAGCTGGCAGTCCATGGCTTGGATCGGTGTGCTTTCTGCTGGGTTAGGAACTGGCTGGATGGCCAGGCCAGAGAGTGCTGGTGAATGGTGCTGCATCCAGCTGGTGGCCACTAATGGTGTCCCCCAGGGATCAGTATTGGACCCAGTTCTGTTTAATATCTTTACTGAGGATATGGATGAGGAGACTGAGTTCACCATTAGCAAATTTGCAGATGACAGCAAGTTGTGGGGATTGTCTATCTGATGGAGGGTAGGAAGGCTCTGCAGAGAGACGTGGACAGGCTGAATAGTTGGGCCAAATCCAGCAGTATGGAGTTCAACCAGGCCAAGTGCCAGGTCCTGCACTTTGACCACAACAACCCCATGGAGTGCTACAGGCTGGGGAGAGAGTGGCTGAAAAGCAGCCAGGCAGAAAAGGACCTGGAAGTTCTGATTGATAACTACTGAACATGAGCCAGTAGTGTGGCCAGGTGGCCAAGAAGGCCAGTGGCATCCTGGCCTGTATCAGGAATAGCGTGGCCAGCAGGACCAGGGCGGTGATTCTTCCCCTGTACTCAGCACTGTTGAGGCCACATCTTGACTCCTGTGTCCCATTCTGGGCCCCTGAGTTTAGGAAAGATATTGAAGTGCTGGGGCCAGTCCAGAGAAGAACAAGGAGGCTGGTAAAGGTACTGAAACATGAGTCTTTTGAGGAGCAGCTGAGGGAGCTGAGGGTGTTTAGCCTGCAGAAGAAGAGGCTCAGGGGAAACCTTATTGCTCTCTACAACTACCTGAAAGGAAGGTGTAACCAGGTGAGGGTCAATCTCTTCTCCCAGGCAACCAGGAATAGGACAAGAGAACACAGTTTTAAGCTGTGCCAGGGGAGATTTAGGTTAGACATTAGGAAGAAATTCTTTATAGAGAGAGTGATTGGACATTGGAATGGACTGCCCAGGGACGAGGTGGATTCACCGTTCCTGAAGGTATTTAAGAAGAGACTGGATGTGGCACTTAGTGCCACAGTCTAGTAGGCAGGGTGGCGTTAGGTCAAAGGTTGGAGTTGATGATCTTAGAGATCTTTTTCAACCTAGTTGATTTGGTGAGTCTATAATTCTGCAACTCATACATGAGACAGCTTGGAAGGAAAGGAAATTTGAAATGTAGTAATGGCACTTGTATTAGAAGCTGTAGGACAGTGGCAAATGGCCAAAATCAGAATAATGTGCTCTGCTTAACCAACAGCAGTCTTCCTCTTTTCAATCTCTGTAAGAGATATGGTCTAGAAATTGAAGTGATTTCCATCCAAACTTTGGGTGATCAGCAATGATTAACAGTCAACCTTGAACCTTCCATTTACATAGACAGTTTTATAAATATGCTTTGGGGGAGAAGTTGGACTTTGCCCTCTTTATAGCTAGGAACATGTAGATATTGCAGTGATTTAGAAAAATGGATTTCATTGAAATATGAAATGCTGTATTATTAACATATACTCAGAATGGTGTTGAATATCTCTACCTTAGTACCCTAGTACTGTGTATAAAATCACATGGAACAAAGCCCTAAGCTAAAATGGGCTATTTAAGTAGGCTGTTTTCTCTGAGATAATGAGAGACAGTCCATAAACACATTGCATCTGAATTGACAAGTAGGATCATAAACACGCAGCAGTCAAAAATTCTTCACTTTTTAGCTGTAGGTAAGATTAAAGGTCTGAAAATGCATGATAGACTAAGTATGGGTCCCACAGTAAATGGTCAATAACTTTATTATGTTGTTGATATATGTCTATAGAGAAAATGTTTGAAAACACTCTGAGGAAGAATGTGCATAGCTCCCACTCCCTTTCAGGGCAAAATCACTCCTGCTAACTCATGCCATCTGCAATGACAGTGTCAACTAATGTAGCAGATTTTGCACTAAAACTAATGAGGGATACACACATGATATCTTTCATAAGCCTTTCTGTGGGCAGTCATGTCCAGCAGAAAACTAATGACAAGTAGCCAAGGAGGAAGATTTAAGAGATGAGAGACTCAGCATAACGGTTTGCAAAATGGATATACTTAGAAATCTTCACAGAAAAAAAATCATAGCTAAGTCCATTTGAAGATCAAGATAAATAATTTGATATGCTGTCTTTCTCAGAAATTCTTAGAAGTTTCTTAAGTTAGAAATGCTTATGATTGATTAATCTGAAAACAGGATAATATAACCTAAGAAATAGACATTAAGGAGATTTTGAGATACTTGAAATATAAACCAACCTAAGTGTACACAAGAGTTTTTTTCTAGGTTTTATTTTTTCATTTGAATTTACTCTAAGTTTCATAATATTTGCTATGGTTAAAATATCCTGGAATCATCTGATGACTTGGAACCTCAGCATTTACTAAAAAAAAGTAGATGCCATATGATTATGGAGAGCAGCCAAGACCAAAAAAAACAACCAAGTACACATTAAGAGATAAACTCCTATTATTATGATAGGCAGATTGAAAAAAAAAAAGTTCTGGAGTCAGCTAACAAAACAAATCAAGTCCCTTTCATAACCTTCTTGCAGTCCTTTGAAACAAATGGTGAAATAAGGATTCCATACTGGTGCACACAACACATGGAGATATAAAGGAGCACTCAGAACAAAATAATTTTGCAGAGGCTGAATATATTATTTTAGCTGATGTTCAACAGTTTATAGTGAAAGTTCCAATCTGGAATCCCTTGACAGTTTTGGGCATGGAAGGATTCATGGGATTCATTCAGGTTAATATCCAAAGCTGAACAAATGTGGTTAAACGCAAAGAGACAAAACCAATGTCACCCGCTCACCAGAACTACATGGTATTCACCTAAGAGTTCAAACCCCAACCCTTTCCATATGGAAAAAAAATCAGTAAAAAACACAGGAAAGGCTAAATTTACTGAATCCCCTTGTATATACCCTTGTGTAAACACAATCCAAAGACTTCTGTGAAGAGAAGTTCTGTCTACAAAGTCAACAATCATAGAAACAGAAGTGATTAAGTTCATATAGCCTGTCTGGATCTCCAAAGTCTTCATAGTGATTGTCACTACAGACTCTTAAGGAAAACAAACAGCTATTGCATCTGTGCAGGGAATCCTTTCATGTACAAAGGTAATGAATGAATTGTTGAGAGAACAGAAATGGAAATCAGGAGTGAAATGGTAATTCCTGTGATGTGAGTAGATCAGTGGTGGAGTCCCGTGCTATTCAACACCTACATAAGTAGCCCAGTAATGACACTGAAGAAATGCCTGTACTGATGATGAAAAGTAGTTCAGCATACTAAGGATGAAGGCAGACTGTGAAGCGTCTTATAAACTGGATATTCTAACAGCAGACAAAATAGAGAGCAGGTAGGTGTAAACTGATACGCAGAGGGAAAAGCAGCATTAGAGTCCTATACAAAATGAGAGGCTTTCAGCTGACAATTGTCACTCAGAATCAAAATTCTGGACTCATTATAAGCCATTCTGTGAAAGCTATCAAGCTAAGTGCTGTATAACATTGCATAAGTAAAATATGCAATGTTCTTGTTATTTTAAATATTCTGTTAAGAAAGGAGATAGTTCCTCACCCAGCAGGTAAAACTGTAGTCCTCCTGGAAAAGGATTTTGTGAATGTAAATGATTTCTCGGAGTTAAAAGGTTGACCAGACAGTTTCATAAAAGTGACATTCCTGGGAGACCACCAAGAGAAACAGCAAAATCCTCCGGAATCCTCTGCAGCTGAGCACGTAAGCATCTTAGGGACCATTACCCTAAATGTTTGCTTTCATCTTTCTCTTCCTCAGGTGTCCTCTTACTGTAGACTTATTTATCTCCATTGGATCTTTGTTGTGACCCAGAATGCAATTCATTTTATAACCCACTTTAAAAAGAAAATCAAAGTAGCAACACTGTACAACAAAATCATCTGGCACTCTATATAGCACACTCAGGAAAACAGCCCCTCACATTTTCTCTATTAGTGACTCCTTATGCTCAGAAGACCTGCTTCAGTTTTAGGTGTAGCTTGCAAAATAAATAATTTTGGAAGTCTCTGAAACATTAACTTTTATCAAGAAAACATTCAAGAACAGATTGAGAACTTAAGGGATGGATGGGATTTTTTTAGAGGCTCAAGTGAAAGCAAAACTTCCTTTCTTTAATACACACCTAACTCAAAACACAAATGAGAAACAAATGCATACTCAGCAGAGACTACAGCAGGCTAAAAAACGTCTTGAGTAAATGATCCTTTGTTTTAAATGATCATGGACTGCCTTTAAAGAAATTATGTCTTAAAGAAACATACACCAAAACAGCCCTTCCAGTAAAAATTACATTGTGTCAACAGGAACAATGATTTACAGGAAGTAAACATTAAGATTCTCAGAGGCCACAATGCAGAAGACTAGGTAAAGGCTAAAGTAGTTAGTACTTTGCCTGATATGTATAGAAGAATATATAGTCAGCATTGCATACTCAAAAATGCATTGGAGACCAAAAGTTAATATCAGAAAGAAATATCAGAAGGTATAGATCAATATCAAAGCAACAACAGAGGTATTAGTTTTGTCAAATAATTTTCTCTTGACATTGCTCTTTTTTGTGACTGGTGCAAAAGAGAAGAGAAAAATAAATGGTCTATAATGATATCCTAAATACCATCCTTAAAAGTAGATTCACAAGCTGTTTGATTTTCCAAATTTCAGAGGTCAGCTTTCAGTTACCTGTTGGTTTTCCTTTTAGATGATTTTAAACCTATATAAATATAAGCAAAAATACTAAACCAATCTGGTTCATAGATTTTTGTAAAATACCTTCCTTTTAATAAAATATGTTCTTTAACAACATGCTGTACTTATCAAAGTCACAAAGCCTGATATACTCAAGGGTTTATCACATAGACTTTTTAAGACATACACAGAGATCTTTAGAATATTATCCTGATAGGGAACAAGAGTATTCTAATTATATTCTTTAAAAAATTTACAAACTTCATGGTCACCAAAGGTAATTTTAGACATTAACTTCCTAGATTTGAATTTAAGTGACAAATCAGGATTGCAAAAGTCACATCTCTAAATTTTGTTTAAAATCAATTATATCTATTACCAAAGGGATAATAACCTAGTTGTGTCTGATGAAGCTATTGTGCTTTGCAAGAGTGAGCTCTACTTTAAATGTTACATCCTTGCTCACAATCTGGCTTCCTGATATATAAAGAGGACAGCACAACATGTTGTCAAAAGAAACCATAGCCCACACAAAGCAAGAATTTGTTTTTATTTGAAAACCTGTCAGTATATGGAAGTCAAGAGATAAATGAAGAGTAGTACCTAGAAAATATTCTTATCTTCATCTCAGAGAACTGTCTCAAAACTGGAAATAATAGAAACAAGATTTACAAATCCTTTTGAATGTCTTGGAGGAAAACAGGAGTGAAGAGGACCTAAAAGTATCTCCCTTATTGCATGCAGTGGGCAAGAAATTCCTGTAAATATTAACACATTTTATTAAAAAGAAACTTAAAATATTCCACTTAGAATGAAATCCTAATACTTAGGAACTACTGAAGTTCAGGAAAACTATTGGGTTTTATTGGAATCAGGTCCTTTTTTCACCTAGGAAAAGAGCAGATAAAATACATTAAAAAAAAAGCTGCAGGGGGAAAATAAGTGCTGACTTCAGAAAAAACAAGAGTAGCATGCTCATGCTTAGTGCTCCTGCTGAGAACAGCCTAGCTAGAAAAGAGTGAAGGAACTTCAATTAGAACTAAAAAAAAAAAATATATTATAAAGGTGTTGCAAAAATATCTCTAAGTCAAACACATGGGTTAACAGTTTCATCAAATTTAGGAAGAGGAAATGGCAGAGAAGAAAGTCTGTGTTAACAAGGATTCACAAGAGAATATCAGGTTTATCTTGAGATAGCATCATCCTATCTGCACATTAGTTGATACACAGCACCAACAAGCTGATAAAAACATTTTCACTGAGAACAAGGACAGGTCCTGGCAAGCCAGATTGCAAAATCAATCAGCTGAACTGAGCAATTTCAAACCCTATACAGTAGTTGCAAGATTTATCCATTTACCTCTTGCAATAAACTGATATAGTGAATGTTTTAATAAAAGAGCAAAGAAATATTTGCAGATATTTTGAAGAACCACATGATGAGCTGATAATGGCTGTGCCAGCCCCAGATGAACAAATACACTGAGGAAACTGATGACAAGGACACAAGGATGATATACCAAGTTCATTCTCAAAAGATCCCCTCCATGACAAAAGCATTCAAACACATGGGACACTTATATTCATTAAGCCATTTAAAGAACATATAGAAGCTGTAGCTGACATGAAATCCCTCACAGAAATGTGTACAGCCTTGGGATCTTGCTGTACAGTACTGCACAACCAAAACAGGTTTAACTGCTTATCTAAAATAATTGTTTTGTGGTACCACAGCTTTGCAATTGTCATGAAAAAATACAAAATGTGCAGGAAAAAAAAGACAACACTCTGACATAGCCCTGTGTGATCATAGGTTGCAAAAAATAAATACCTTTTCTGGAAATCACATAAAACCAGCAGAAAAACAAATCTTGAGATGGATAGATGTGTTGATCTAGTGTGACTCAGCATACAGAACAATTTCTGCATAAGATCTTCATAGTTTCTTTAGTCCAATTGCTCAAAAAAGCTGAAGGTCTGAAGGTTTCTTTTTGTCCAGTTGGCTGGGGTTTTCTTCCTTGTTTGTTTTTGGTTTTGTTTCAACTTTGGCATGTAACACACATTTAAGTATTTTTTCCCCATTTTCCAAAACTTCAGTCTTCTGACATGTCAGTCCATTCTGCCGTTGTTAAACAGAGTGTTTTGTCTTTAACACATGGCATCGCAAAATAAGTACTGAGTGATATACTTGTGCAAGCGAGAAATGCTTATTATTTTAGAACATTAAAATACAGCCTAATGAAATGATTGAAAGATTTCAGATTGCTACAACAAGATGATGTGCAATACAGCCACATCAGACAGAAATATTCTCTCTCTGTTAAAGCAGAGAAATTAAAAAAGATGGGTAGGAAACACTCTCCTGCATGTTCACTGGTTGATAGAAGATTTCTTTTGTCCTGTTATGCCTATGTCCCTCTGACTCCAAAGAGCTTAACAAGCGTTAATGCACCTGTAATAAAGACTGAAGTGATAATGGGACCAGACAGCACAACTACAGTCTCTTTCATACTGAAGATTAAATACATATGGAAACTGCATACACAACTGATGGTTCTGAAGGTCACAGCTGGGAGGTGAAAGGTACACATCTACAAACTGGCAGCTGAGACTGGGACAAATTAGGACAGTTAGAAGTAAAATGCTTGTGTCTGAGAATGAGATGACTAGGCAACACTCATGATGGAACATTAAGAGTATCTGAGAAAAATCAAGAGTTAGGTGTGCTTGCCAGGCTAATGAGGAGAGTTGCTGGACATCTGGAGCTGTTTAGCTGTATTATCTCCCTTTAACTGACACAAAGAGCTATTAATAATAATGGTGCCTTAATTAATATAATAAGCCACTCATGCCTCAGGTTAGATGGTGAAAATACTGTCAAGCTGTTTTACAGAAATGTTTTCAGGAACATAGAAAAGAAATCCAGTACATTGTCCTATATTTTCTTTAAAAATAGCTATGTGCAATCACCAGAATACCACTGTAAGACACGTCTTACATGATTTAGGCACTGAGTCTTCTGCACTGTGGTACTGTTAAAAATTATTACTCTCTGACATATAATAGGGAGCTATGGTCCAAACTTAAATAGCTTTAGTGTCATTAAGAGCTCTTTGCACAGTGAAGTTATGACATTTGGAAATGGACACAGTCTTTCTTTTTTCTGTGTGACTGCTGGTAAGTCTGGAAACTGCTGCCATAGGGAGATACCACAATGTGCAGATATCATCATTAAAAAATTCACAAACAACCACACTTTCATCCTTCCTGAAGGACATTATTAGTTTAATACTAGCACTAACTAACAAGACAAATACCTGTGATTCCAGACACATAGTCTACACCCCTTCTTTTGGCTAAAGGGATGGATTTCCATCAGTGACCACAATTCAGTACTTTCAAAAACTGATTTTGCTGCTTTATTCTCTATGGCATAATTTGGGATATTTTATAGCCTTTAATTAATGAAAATTTAACTATATTTTCAAATACTTTGTAAGGAAGTGAAAATATAAACTTAGCACAACCAAAGACATATAGTGGGTATGTCTCTAAATGCATATGTGGAGGTGGAGAAAAAGAGTAGGATAGAAGAATAGAAGATAGCAAAAGAAGAGACCAGCTGGGGATGGGGGAGAGGAGGGGAGGGAGGGCAGGAAAGGAATGAAATTTCAGGGTCTGTGGCAAATGGTAATGAAAAATATTTAGAGGTGTCAGAGAAGTAAAGGTGTCTGCAGTGACATGATCATTTGAATTTCAAAATAGTCTCTGTAGGCAGTTAGGTGAGTAGTTGCTAAGGAAGCGGGTGTGGAAGAGTTAAGGATAAAAGGAATTGCTTAGATTGGATCTACCTATGAATATCATGAGCACAAGTTTGCTGCCATTTTAAGCACTAAATGTTCCACTTAGCCACACTTTGAGAGCAAGTTCCTGTAAAAGCAGGTATTCAGGCCTGTATGAGGCTATTCTTTGGCACTCATAGGAATAACTCAAGCAAGTCCTGCAGAGACAGACAGCTCAGTGTTTGAGGTATAGCGGTTCTGCAAGAAGATCTCTTTTCTTAGGCTGGTTGATTTGGTATATAGGTATGGGAAGGAAGTGACACTTGTATTTGGAAGTTTACAGTTACCTGAGGTGATGGACCTGCTTCAAAATGCATATATGATGTAAATGAAGAACTGATGTATGGACTGGGGAAACTGCTTACCCATGTTGTCCTTGAAGACTGAGCTGTGGGAAATCAGCTTGGATGAGCGTTTCATGGGGCTTTCTATGTCTTTTCCTGCTAGAAAGGCAGATTGCCTCAGTGAGCTGAAGATCACATTATAAAATAGAGTGGAATAGATATTTTCAGTTGGAAGAGTCCAACAGCAGCCATAAACAGCCACTGGTTTGGTGTGGAGGGGACTTTAAATATCATCTAGTTCCAAACTAGTCCCTGACATGGGCAGGGACACCTTCCACTAGACCAGATTGGCTGCCCTTGCAGCCTGGTCTTGAACACTTCCAGGGATGGGACATCCACAGCATATCTGGGCAACCTGTTCCCGTGTTTCAACATCCTCAGTGTAAAGAATTTCTAACATCTCATCTAAACTTACTCTCAGTTTAAAGCCATTTCCTCTTGTCCTATCACCTTGTAAAAAGTCCCTCTCCAGCTTTCGTGTACCCTTTAGGTACTGGAAGACTAATAAAAGGTCTCCCTAGAGCCATTTCCTCTCCAGGCTTAACAACCCAAACTCTCTCAGTCTGTCTTCATAGGGAAGTGTTCCGGCCCTCTGATCATATCCATGGCCCTCCTCTGGACTCACTCTGGTAGTCCCATTATCTTAACAAATTCAACTGCTTGAATCAATTCAGGGCTGACCAAAAGGTAACATATTATTAAGGTCATTGTCCAAGTGCCTCCCAAACACTGACAAACTTGGAACCACCAGCCACCTCGCTAAGAAGCCTGTTCCAGTGTTTGACCACTGCCTCTGGAAATAAATGCTTCCGAAATTTCATCTGGCACAACTTCAAACTGTTCACGCATGTCCTATCACTGGATACCAAGGAGAAGAGATCAGCACCTCTCTGTTCACTTCCCCTCCTCAGGTGGCTGCAGAGAGCAATGAGTTTGCTGCTCAGCCTCATTTCCTCCAGCTGTCAGCACTGCAAAATAATCACCCCTTTAGACCAACAGGTTATGCTGTGTGTTATGCATCCCAGCATGGGATTTGCCTGGGTCATATTGCTGGCTCCTATCGAGCCTGCTGTCAGCCAGCACCCCCAGATCTCTTCATTAACTGTCACAGAACATCAGCTGGAATGTTCTACAATTTATGAGCCTTGCTTATGAGCCTCCGATCACATCCCAAGAAAAGAGAAGATGGTGGTAGAGTCCTCAATCAAGTCCCTGTTCAGGTGCCATTTGACAATACCCTTTGAGGGTAAGAAGGAGAGGCACATTCCAGGTAGGGGTTTGATGGAATGGCCGATTTATTAAAATGGCACTGGCTTATATGAGGGAAGCATGGAACTTTCCGGAAAGGGAGTTGAACTTGGGAGGAGCATGCAAATCCTCCTACATGAAATGAAAGATACGGGAGGATCACAAGCATAAAGGGTAAACAAGGGTGGAGATAATCATATAAGGAAAGGCTCCACTGTGGCAAAATCTGACCACCCAGGGAGTGGGGGCAACATGAGGGAGAAACCCAAACTCCATTTTGTATAGCATACAATAATGCTATTTAACTTCAAAACTGTGAATTCATAAACTAGGAAACCCATAACAACCCTGTATATGGCAATAAACTTTCTCTTATATGAAACAGCTCCTGCTTGCAGCTCTCCTTCTTGACACTCAGTCTCATCAAGGAGTTTCATGGTCTTTCTTCTGTTTGGCATAATTTCGTACTCCTACATCAGTATATTTTTTTTGTGAGGAATGACTTTGTCTTGAATTTGCATTCAATTTTATATTTTTGGAGCACACTGAGACTGGGACAATGAAATATCTATTCCTTCATGCAAACACATGAAGTTAAATATATGTCTTGACCTAGTAGAATATCAACTGCAACAGCTACAAGATGCTGCCTTCTGGATTTGAGTATCATCTACAAAAAATCGAATTATCAAAAGGACTTTTCTTTTTTTTTAATGTTAACCTCTATTATTCTATGTAATCTACCAGAGCCTGCTGATTATGTCCTCACATGCTTTTGCTAAATTTCTTTGGGGTATCTCAGCATTCATCCATCCATGTATCTACTTATCCAAATTAGAGGATACATATTGAAATATTTTCCACCCTTGTTTGTGCATCTATCACTGTGGCTTTGATAGCAGCAGTGTTTAAATAAATGAATGGAAACGGAATTATACAAGGTGAGGTATAATAGAAAATTAGAAGGGAAAGTTCTTTTTAAGGACACAGGTGATTAGGACCAGTAATGTAGGCTAATTTTGATTTCAAGGCCACAGCTTTGACCCAGTGCCTGGGTTTTTCCACAAAAGCACTCAGCCTGGTTTTGATGACTTTGAGATATAAGGAATTTACCCTTTTCTTCATGTTTTGCTTTAGTGGATATTCTCTCCATGTGCCAACCCCCCCCCAAACCAAAAAATAAACAAACAAAAAAACAAACACCCCCCCCCAAAAAAACACCAAAAAAACCCGTAAACAAACAAACAAACAAAGCTTTGATAAGTATTTTCCGTCTGAATACTTAACATCTTTTGTTTCTGTAATATTGTTTGCTGCTAGATTAAACAGTTCCTTAAAATCCTGTACTTTTTTTCCCCATAAAGGCAGTTAGAAACTATGATCAAATAACTCTTCAGTCCTCTTTTTTATTGAGATAACTATATTGATCTCCCAAAGGCTCTCAGTAAACATTAAATATTTTTTTGTCTCTGAAGGTTTCTGACATTCTATCATATTCCAACATTTCCTTCCATTAAAATATATGGTATTAGAACTGTAGTTATCTGGCATTCCTGTGGTATTCTCTTTAAAGTCTGTTCCTTTACCTGCAGAAAGAGGGGAATACATCTTCTTATGTGTTACTTCCTCTAAATGCAGCCTAGGATAATTATAACCCTTTTACTACAATTTGTAGTTATTTCCAAGTATGTCTTTAGGCACTTTTGCCAAATTCTTTGCCTACTACCATCTCTCTAAATCAAGAGTTGCAGTATGACTTTTTTCCCCAAATATTCCACAATTATTTTACTCGTATGAATTGCACCGCTGATCAAAAAGTATTTTGATTTTCTAGAAATACAATTAGTACATAAACATTTTCAAGAAAATCAGGGGTTTTTTCCGTCTTCCATTCTTTTACAACATAGGCTTTTAGAATGGAGTGTTGTTTCCATCCAAAACTACAAAGGCCTTAGAGAGATTTCTGTTTAAAGAGCAGAATTGGAGACCGGGGGGTGTGGCAATCATCATCTTACTTTGGTGGTCCTTTAATTACTGATGCCATGGCAAAGATATTTATTACAACAGTATGTCTAGAACTGTACAAAATATAGGGAAGTGTGTCTCTCAAAATTTACATTGATCATCTCAAGATTTTTTAAACACTCTATTTATCTTGCATTACTTTGTTGATACATCATTGCTTTTACATTCTTAGAGAAGCAAGAATGAAGACACTCAGATATGGCATTAGAATTCCACTTGGTATTTCTTCCAACACTCTTTGGCATAAGTAATTGAAACAGAATATTGTACTTTTACATACCCTGTAGCATTTCTTCCAAGGGACAACTTTCTATTCACTTATTATTGTATAGGTTATAAATTGTAGTCTGCATTTCTTCTATCAAAATGCTCAGTTAGTGATATTTTACTGTAAGGAAATATATCCTTGGGGGAATGAATATAGTCAGAAATTACTTGGTGAATTTAACCAAGAAAAGAATGATCCTATATTGATGTAGTGCATAAATTTTTGAGTGTGGGACAATGGTCCCCATTTATAAACATTTTATCTCCACATTGAAATGCCTGATCCTGCTTCAGTAGTTTTATGACTAGCAAGATCTCTGGAAGTTCAATTTTTCCCTCAAGAAAAAGAAAGTAACTATGTCAATGGGAATAAATACAACTCAGATGTAATTTTTTTCTGTTTTTCTTCAGATGTAGCAAAAAGTTTAATACTTCTATAGCATTACAATTCAGATAATAAAAAGACCAACTGCCATAAGAGTGGGGAGAGGAAATGCTTTGAAATAGATACCGTATTATACACAAGTGAGACACTGAAAGTGATTTTTTTTAGTTATGTGGATGCCTAAAGGACAGGCAGATTGCCTACTATTCATCTTTCAGATGAATATCGGAGCAGCTGGGCAGGCATTCAGCAAAACGTATGTACAGCCAGTGGTATCGCAAATGAATCTTAGAAATCTAAGTTTAGGAAACAAATTCAAGAAAAGTAAGCTTCACATCCTTAAGGTCTTGAAATGTTCAATATTTGAGGCAGTTATTTGTCAATATCAACACCCAGGGCCTTTTATCTATTTTAAATTGGAATTAAAGAGCAAATAACTACAAGAGCAAGAGTAAGAACTGCCAGAAACCCTTTCCAGGGAGGCAATGGGTGCTTCAGGACTGGAAGCCAGGTTTCTGCTGGACTGAATATTGGCCCTAGAGCAACGTAACCTCTGTTCTAGAGAGATACCAAAGTGCTGCTGGAAAGAGACTCTCAGTTGCTCTTTGCCAACTCATGCGAGCTGCATGTCAGAGCTTTACGGTCCTGCATAGGATGTATCTAGAGCACTGATGCCTAGTTTAGCATGCTATGAATGGCTCTCCCAGAACTGGGTGCCTGACTTCTGAAGCATCATATGTCTACCCACAGGTTTTGAAAATCACACTGGCACCTTAAAAATAATAAAAAAAAACATGAGAAAATCTAATCCAGAGAAAAGGTAACAATATTAAAAAACCTTCTAGTCCCAATATTGCACAGTAAGGAAAATAAATTTGATATTTTTTCTGAAAATCCAAAACAACTGCACTTCACCAGGGAAGAAGAGATCTGCTTTTATATAGAAAGTTAATTTAGCATCACCACCTGACAGATGGACTCCCCAGCAGGTACTTAGTCTTCTTTTTCCCTCCTGTTTGACAGACCCACAGAGTTTTAAAAGAAGTCTGAGGCAGCGAGAGGTGAGTATTCTTCCAGGATGAAACAGAGGTCCAGTTTCCAGGCAATCTACTATTGAGTAAACTTTAAGATGAGCTGTGACAGAATAATCAATGGGATTGGTTTTGAAGTGATCTGTATTAAAAAATAGAGGAAGAGACTGGTTTTATTTCTGAACATTGAAAATACGTCTGAAAAGAATCAGAATTGTGTACTCCAAGCATCACACTGTTCCTTTGGGCTCACTCCTTCCACTGTGTTCTTTAAATAAAAACAAATGTTGAAACTGTTTAAGGATCCTTTAAACCACTGTTTGATATACAAATCTGAGACTTTTATTAGTTCTGAGACTGCCACTGGGAGTCATAATCTTTATAATACTGTTGACTGTAGACTGTTAGCCAGGAAAAAAATAAATCGGTTTGCATGGTCCTCAAAGCTTAGAATTTAAAACTGTGATAGGCTGCATACGAGTCAGAAACAGTAGGCCAGATCAAGAACATAGAAATGTCATTGCATAGGGAAAGGAAAGACATGATTCACAGGAAGAACTGGAACTGCCTGAAAATTTATCTTCCAGAAGCTACCATCTGGACATTAACATTTCACTGACCTGTACCAGTAATTCCAGACATAGCCTTCACTGAAGGAAGAACTAGATAGACTAGGACTGCTTAGCATAAAAAATGGGTGTGATAGAAGTCTATACAATCATGAGGAGCACTCAATCTGTGAACAGAGTATGAAGTTCCTGCTTGAGAAAGGGAACAAATCAAACTAAGTGGTAGTCTCAAAATAAACAAGAGGAGACACTTCTTCACATGATGATGATTAAGTAATGTAATTCTTTTCCACATGATGCTTCACTACCAAAAGATCACACGGCTTCAGAAAGGAATTAGGTACATTTTTAGAAGAAAGATAATTCAGGATTATTAAACCCAAAGATGTTACTTTCGGTATGTGTAAATTTGAATCACAAAATATTGCAGCTGAAGAAAATATCCATAAAATCTTGTGTTCTTATATTCATAGAATCAGAAAATAGTTTGGGTTGGAAAAGATATTTAAAGGTCATCTAGTCCAACACCCCTGCAGTAAGCTGGGCCATCTTCAGCTAGAGCTGGTTGTCCAAAACCCCATCCAACCTGACCTTCACTGTTACCAGAGATGGGGGATATACCAGCTTCTGGGCAACCTGTTCAAGTGCTTCACCACTTGCATCATAAAAAAATTTCTTTCATATATTTCTTCCATAAATGTATGGTTTGAAACCATTATCCCTTGTCCTAGTGACTACAGGCTGTACTAAAAAATCTGTCCCCATCTCTCTAATAGGACCTCCTTAAGTACTGGAAGGTAAAATAAGAGCTACCCAGAGCCCTCTCTTCTCCAGGCTGAACAACCAAAACTCTCCCAGCCTGTCCTCACAGGATGTGGGTTCCATCCCTTTGAACTTTTTTTTAGCCCTCCTCTGAACCTATTAGAAATAGAACCATGTCTTTCTAGACATTTATATTTGTCTACCTTCAGAAAGAAAGCAAATATTTATTTCCTTCAAGTCTACATGACTCTGTTTGCTGTAGGTACTACACAGGATGTGAAATATTAACAGGGATGGAATATCTGCACTAGGTTTAAGGCACTCAGAGAGAATTGAAAACATCTAATCTGATGAAAATATCTATGCAGACCATAAGACAGATCTACACTATATAATAACAGTGTCTATCCCACAACTTAATTAAAATGGACCAGAGATTTCAAGAACTGGATGCTTCTTAAAACAATTAGAAGCCAATTCGGCAGACTTTCTATAGGGAATTCAGCTCTCACTTGGTAACTTGTTCTCTGAGGACATGGCTAAATTTGCTAGTCTTGAAACACTGCCATGAGTGAAAAGTTTAAACAGGGCTAACTATCCATTGGCTCACAAAAAATTTCTTATCATGTAGATGCCATCTGCATGCATACTAACATGGACAGATCTCAGTGTGCTTATTTTGGAGCCAGCATTCTTCTGAAATTGACCCATTGAATTGCATTGGCAGGAAGCCTGAAGAAAGTAAGAGTTTATTCTGTGAGCAAAAGCATATTGAGACTGTTAATGACATTATTTTGAAAGGAAAAGGCAATATGGTAGAATTAAATTGTGATTTGAGTTATACTCTTAATTAGAAATAAGGAAACCTGCAGTTGTTTTTGTGTTTCAAATACACTATGAGTAAAAATTAATAGAAACCTGAGAAAGAGAAGTTACAGTGATGAATAAGAACTTCAAAGATATTTGGAGGCTTTCAGTAATAGAGTTCAAATTGCTGCATCTTTCATTTTGTCTGTATCATTTAATTTTGATTCTTGATTGATGAGTATTTTCAAAAAAAAACTATCTGATAATTTTCCCTATTTTTTGTAGGCCATAAAAAATCAGATCACAATTTTCTCTGCTTGTTTGTCAGATTTATTCTTAGTGTCTTTAAAAACTTTTGTTATTGGGGTATTTTGTTTGTTTTGGGTTTTTTTATTTGCTTATTTGGAATTTTGTTGTTGTTTTCTTGTTTGTTTGGGGGGGTTTTGTATGGAATGTAACTTTTTCAGAAATCAAGCTCTCTTGTTTGTAGTACTGCTCAGGTACATTGCATGCTGCGTTTACTGTCCCATATTTATAAGTTTGCAATTATTTTGAAGATAGGGAAAGAAATCCAACCACCTAAAAGTTTATCTGGCTATACATCCTTTCTCTTGACAGCATCCTAAATGGAAATTTCAAAGACCATTTAATCAACAACGAAAAGAAGCTTACATTGAAGGGGGAATACTCTCTAAACCACAAGAATATTGCAATTAGTATATTGTTTTAGTCCAAAGATCTGCCTGAGCCAGTACCCAGCTTTTAACTGTGGGCAGTAGGTGATCCTTGAGAGAAGAGAACAGGGCAGGCCTATGTGATGCTTACAGTCACTCGCAGCTGTTCTTCTAATCTTCAGCCCTTTGCTGCTCTTGAGCCAGACTTTCCCCCATGTAATTAGAAATCTTTGTTTATTGCTTCCATTCGATCCTATGTAATCCTTTAGCATATTCAAGATTTGCTGGCAAAAGAACTAGAAAGAAGTATATAGTAGGATATTCTAACCAGTTATCTCCTATCCCATTTTTATATATCAGTTCTTCGTGCTCAGTTTAAGGGGAGAAGCTAAGAGAATGTTATTACAGAATGAATATTCACATATGCAAATATAAAACAATGCTTGCATCACTATTTTGAGCCTAAATTAAAGCCTAGAAGACTAATGTGAAAAAAATCAATTAATTTCTAAGATTTTAATAAAAATATTATGTATCAGACTCTTTTAAAACATAAAACAGACTGAAAATATAATGCATGGTATTAGTCACTGAACTGATTTCTCATATATGTTTGGCTTCTGGAATGATGGGAGCAAAAAGTGCCATTCTGTATGCCTGTTTCCACAGTCTCAAAAGCATCATTTTTTTTTTATTGTAATGTTGAAATGAGAAAAAATGAATTGTTGTATTTACAATATATCATTCCACAGACTTCAAACAACTGGTTAACCAGTTTATCTGAGAAGTAGCGCTACAAAAATTTCAGAATATATAGTGTGCAATCATTATTACTGTCTGGCAGCCTTAAATCAGAAGAAAAGAAGTTAATCTAAATCACTGATGGCAAGTACATTTATATTGAAATAGTCCCAACTCCAACAAATACCAAAGGCTGCTATTAGCAAACTTATTAAAAAAAAAATAAAAATCATAGAAAGATGTCAGAGCAGTTTAGATTTTCCTGACCTAAAATACGAACTTTAAACAACATTATTTGAGATCATCTATGCACAGAAGGAGTCTAACTTAAAACTTAAACAAGATTTTTCAAAATATAATTTAAAATATTTCACTCAGTTGAAAAGGATGGGCCATGGTCTTCCCATGGCAGAAGAGCCAGTGACAAAAGGGAAGTGCCAGTCATGAAGCAGTGAATGGAGTTTTGACATCATGAAAAAATTAGAACTATGATAAAAATGAGGAAATATTTCAAGGAAACGTTCTTCATATAGGTAAGAACAACATTATTAAGATTTAGTATCTGGACATGAAATAGGTGAGGGCAGAGACTGACATCTTCTGTTAAATTTTATCTTTCATATACTGAAAGATAATAAGACCGCAGATTTGTATTACAGAAAAAGAAGAGTGTGAAAAGAAGCATTGTACCAAAATAGCATAGCTTATGGTGAAATAAACTGAATTAGTATTATTAAGTGAATGTGATTAAGTAGCATGCACACAAGTCAGATTCCCTATGTGGCAAGGAAGCAAGTAAATGAAACTAAGTGCAGAGATGTGGACCAAAACATCCAAAGCATTAAGTCAGCACTTATATTTAAACATGCAAAATTGAAACTAACTCAACTTGCACAATCTTATCTCTAGCATGTGTCAAGCTCTGTGACCTGTTGTAGAGGTTTGGGTTGGCTCCCTGCTAAACCCAGCTGCAGTCCACACAGATTCCCCCCTCCCAGGAGAGAAGGGAAAAAAAAGTACCCAAAGACAATCGTAGTAAAAGTATATATATATTCACATATATTACAATTATATACAAACACTATGAATAAATAGAATAAGAACCCCAAACAATTGGAAAAGGGAAGAGGGGGGAAAAGGAAATTGGACAAAAATGGTTAAAACCAAAACAAACAGATAGACACACTCCTAAACTCAGGGAAAAGCTCAATAAGTAACTAGCGCAATAAAATCTCACCAGATGTCCCTTAAGAGAAGCAGTAGAAATCCCCACCTCCATGCGGCTGGGACACCAGCTTCTCAGATAGGCCTCAGCTCACACAGTTAAGAGCTAAGATGACACAGAGACCTGATGTCCTCCCCAGCAGACAAAAGGAAGAGTGAGAGAGATCTTCCTCCTTGGTCTTATATACGGCTGATTACGTGAAGGAATGGTGAGGAATACTTCCTTAATTATGACCCTGTTACCAGGGAAGACCTAGACCAAAACCAAGAAAATTAAACCACCACAGCTGTTTCAGTATTACAGCTTCAGGATATGACCATGTTTGTTCCTAGGAGGATGAGCTCTGAGAAAAGATAGGATGGATCTTAGAAGATATTGTAGCTGTGATAGAATAAAGTGCTGGCAGGAGGACAGAATAGAAACTACAACATGCAATGGCCACCTCTACTTATTGTTGTATCTAATTATGTATAAGTAATGCAAAAAAGTTAACTGAAGCATTCAGAAAATAATCTTTTCTATGCACATTTTGAAAGGGGAGATACTTGTGTTATAGTCTCAGAGGAAGCCACCAATATTTGAAACCTCTGAAAAACTAGTCTCTCCATATTTATACTTATATCTTAAAAATAACAACAAAATAACTAAATACTCAATGAAGTTAAACAGTTCAATTAAAAAAAAATTGAAATTTGGGAGCTTTAGAAAATCACACATTTATTTGAAGGAAAAACATTGATTCCCCATCTTACACCAAATGTATTCTAATTGTTTCTTTCAGTCCAATTCTGAACCAATCCCAAATTAATTTTCTATCTTTCATTATTAAGAACAGTATATTAAAATTCAAATATTGCCTTCATAATAAACTCAGATCTATCATTATCAGGTTTATCAAAAGTCCTCCGAAACAAGTCTCTCTGCTCTCTCTTCCCTGGCTTTGATAAGTCTTTCTAATTTATCACAGTTTCAAAATATTTAGTTCTTTGTGTTTTCAGTGGTTTGTAACTTTCTCCACGTCATCTTACCTTCTGGAATCTAGTTCCTTTTATGTTTCTGACAACTCTGTCTTTGCATGTAGGCTACATTTTTTCTCGAAAGTTTAATTTCCTAGAGTTGCATATGGTGACTGTGGGTAAAAATATATGGAAAGATAATTGTATTTCTTTTGAAGTACTCCCAACTGAATTCATAGGGGTTTTTTGTTTGCTTGGGGAGATTTTTTTAAGGTTTCTCATTGATTTTCCTTAATCATCTGCTTCCAGGGGGTGATTGATTCTTACAACTGGTATGCAAAAAAAAGTGTCACTGGTCTGAATGACCTGGTACACAAGTACTAGGCTACATTCACCAAACAAATATGTTTCTGCAAAAATCTTGAAAATGGAATCCCTTTAGAACATTGTTTACTGTATTTTGATCCTAACTATGATTCATTGTTTGAAGTCTGAAACATATTATTTTCTCAAAAAAAAAAAAAAATCAGTGAGGAAAACCTCAGTCAGATGCCCCTTGCTTCCTGGTTATTTTGTACTGCCTTTGTGAAAATTTATTAGAAATTCATTAATACAGTTAAATCTCTCAATTCCAAAATTTAGTTCATCTACCCAAATTTCTTTGGTATATCAATAACATAGATTTTATCTTGTGTTTCACATGTGAAAGGTTAATAATTCTTTTGGATGTGTCATAATAATCTGCCTCTGTTTTTTTCTTTTTCCCATCTGGAAAGCACATAATAAATTCTTCCAGAGGTTAAAAAGCCCTTGAAACTGAAGCACAAGGAGAACACAGAACACTGAGGCAGTGAAGATCTCAATGGGATATAGAAAACTACAGTATGCAAATTCATAAGCCTTGATTTAAGATATTAGCATATTAGTTTGGCATGAGTGTACAAATCAAAGAGAACTGACCCTTAATTTTACCTCTTATCCTTGAATACTATAGAAACAAAACAGGTGCCCTCGCAATTCCCTTTCCCAATTCCCACACACACTTTACAAAGAGATAGAATTTTGTAAAGTTGTTAAATTTAAGAACATTCAGAGCTCAGCTACCTGAGGCTGAGCTCTGTCAGATCTGGGAATTAAGCTCATTAAGTTGCTTATAAAAGCCCTTTTCTCCTCGAGTAGGATGGTGATGATGAATGATTGTGCCTGAGGAACTGCAAGTGCCTTTGATGGACAGCCTGTTTCAGATGAGTTGAAGTTTTCTCTTTCTTTCCTTACCCTCCTGTCTGATAGAGTGGTATTACAAAGAAAGGGTCCTCTTCTACTGTTTTACTCTATTGTACAAACTTAGAAAGTGGGTTTATTTTTTTTCTTTTTTTTTTAGTAGGATCAGATTAAGAATAAGAATCAGCAACCTCAAGATGAGAACAACATACATGAAAGCATGGAAAATATTTTGTCAAAAAGACCAAGCTTCCTGTTTTTTATTAGAGAGAGAAATTGTGCTGTAACCACAAGTCAGAAGAAATATAATTCTTCATTCTTGACCCCTGAGGTTAAATATCTATTAGTAATTTTAATCGCATCACTAAATGAACGTTCATATACACTTTGTCCTTGAATGCTATTTATTTGTCAAGGTACCTATTATGTTTGTACAATATATTTATTTGAAGAGGAAAATCTGCTTTACTTTCAAAGTCATAACACTCTTTGACTGAAGTGAAACTTCCAGTATGTTTTCTGCAATAAAAATACTCTTTACAGAGGAAGTTTCACTTTATGAAATTTTATAAAACAAAAATGTAAAAAACCAAAATTGTCCTGTTGTTTTCCCAGTGCTGCAAATTCACGATACAAAGAGCTCTTGGTGATGTATCATAACAAACCATGAAACAGAGGCACACAACATGATGCTAATAATGTATTTGAAAAAAAAAAAAAAAAAAGGGAGTAATAAAAGCATCTCTTTAGAATTCCAGTTTAAAATACCAATGGATGAAGGCAGATGGGACAGTGAAATATTTGCAGATTCCAACTACCATCTGTCCATAATTTATTATCCATCTGATTGTAGGTTATTATTGTTTTTCTGCTACCATTAAACACTTGTTATTTATCTTGTTATACCACTTCTGCATTTAACATTGAGACCTTCACAGATTTGAGCGCTGTTATCTCCGGTGACCTATAATTTATGTAAGTCCTTTTGGTGTCCTTACTTGTGTTCATCAGGCATCTAAAAGTGAATATTGCTCTCAGCTTAGATTGCTGATTAATTAGTTTCTACCTTCTAGATCCCTGCATTGCAGCCTTGGGTTATGAGTTTAAAGTAATAATTCATTGTTGCACATATTTTGTCAAGTTAAGTTCCGCAAACTTCTGAGAGAGTCCAATTTCCATACTACATTTAATAGTTGGTCCCTTAGAAATTGATCCCTTTCTATTTGTGATTTATTTTTTCTTCTTCTGCTTAGTGACAAAACTGGATTTTTTTTTCCTGATTTGCTGTGATCTGGCTGCCTCTCCTGCAGTATTCAGTGTAAATGACATGACTCCATCTGCTACTTTTTCTCCCTTGTGCAGTTTTAGCTCTGAAGATTACAATGCAAGCTGGAATGTCACAATTGCAGTAGCAAAACTACACAGAGCTCTAAACAGAGCCTGATATCAGTGGCAAAGCTTGAGCCCAAACCTAGACATTCCCAGTACTTGTGCAGATGTGAAATCCCCCATTCAGTCCCACATATATGTCCACATATCACACAAAAGTCAGCTTTGGTCCACTGCCATTTTTAGTATCTCAGTAAGGTTTGTTTCCATGTTGCTGAACCTATGAAACTAATAATGAATTCAAAGTAACCTGCTACCTCCTCCTTACCAGTAATATGTTCACTAGAGGTCATCCATTCATCCTCTAGAAATTATCCTCTTTGCTTGTCATCAACCTTTTAATCTTCCATGTCTACAATAAGGACCATAATAAAATATCTGGATTTAAAGTAACAGAGTGTTTGGGAAATATTTTACTCTTTTCAAATTCATTTTCATCCTGATTTGAGGGAACGAATCAAGCTACTGTCCCCTCTAAGAGAATGGTGTACTCAAGTAAATGAATAAATTTTGGAATATTTCTTTTACATTTCTTGAATGAACACAGAACACCATTACAAAGTGGACATAATGTTTGGTTCCATCACCCCAGGTTTCTACAGTCTCAAAAAATTATTTCATAGAGTTATAAAATTTCGTTATGCATAGTTCACTACAATTATTTCAGTAACGATGATATCACAATGGAGAGGATTTCTTTGCAATCTCCAGCCTTACTTTCTTACTTTCAAGTATGATGGATTTCTTGTTCCATTTTATAAACTAAGACTTCTGACTCTCAGCATAGAGCCTTTCCCTCAACCTTCTCACTCTTTCTCTCCAGTTCTCATTTCCATACATCTCTGCCAGTCCTGACCTTCCTGTCCTCCTCTCCAACAAGGACAACTGTGTCATTCTGCAACAAATTCAAACACTTAACAAGGAAAATTTCTGACCTCAATGTGCAGCGTATCAATGTGATAACCTTTTTGGAACACTTAACAGAAAAAGAATATAGTTGTGCTTGTAGACTATGAATCTTCAGATTTGATTTCTTTTTCCTACACTTTGCAAAAGTTTTATTCTTTCCTCCAGAATTTTGTTTCTTCATTTCATGGAAATAGATCTAGTTTTAGTCAGGACCTAAATCAATCTACAAAATATAAAGAAGAAATGTTCAAAAGATGTTCATGCATTAACTATCAAAGCACTGGCCTCAGCAGGCACTGACTAGCATCCCAACCTCTGCTTATTATTTTAAGTAGGAAATTGGTTCTAAATCATTCATAAACTCTTGGAGATAGTAGACATAATGAGAGTTTTCAAACCATGACGCAGACTAATTCTTTAGCTAAAAGTGTGTTTCTTGTCTGCTGGTAAAGCTAGGACATGTGGCAGTCAGGTCATTAAGTCAAAAAGGCATTAAGACTGGAAAAGATAAGAGCAGTGTAGCCATGATCAAAATGTTATATCATTTGGTTATGGATCTCCATGATTCTAGGTCCTGCTCCCAAAATTAGCATCATTTTAATCCGATATAACATTCACACACCTAGGAACAACTTCTAGTGACATAAACTTAAAAGCTTTTAGAATTATGATTCTTTTACAACATATTGCTTGAATAAGTGTAGCATATCTATCCTCTTACAGTGTGTAGAAAGCACACCAAGATTCACTGATGTCATTGCAATAATGTAATGTGTGATAATACGTGATAGTATGATGGCAGCTGAAGTGAGAATCATTTATAGAGTACTGACTTAAAGAATGCAATATCCTGAAAATTTTTCACTGTTGGTCATAGAATCATGGAATCACAGAAATGGTTTGGGTTGGAAGTGACTTTAATGGTCAGCTAGTTCCAAATGCCCTGCTATGGGCAGGCAGATCTGCACTAGATCAGGTTTCTCAGAGCCCTGTCCAACCTGGCTTTGAACAGTTCCAGCGACAGGGCACCTACAGCTTCTCTGGGCAGCTTGTTTCAGTTTCTCACTACCGTCACAGTACAGAATTTCTTCCTAATATCTCATCTAAACCTACTCTTTTTCAGTTTGAAGCCATTTCCCCTTATCACTACATGCTTCATAAAAAAATCTGTCCTAATCTTTTTATAAGGTCTCTCTAAGTATTGAAAGGATGAATTAAGCTCTCATTAGAGCATTCTCTTCAGTCTAAACAACTCCAATTCTCTTAATCTTTCTTCATGGAGAAGGTACTCCGGTCCAGTCCACTGATCATTTTCATGGCCTTCCTCTGAAAGCACTCCAAGAGATCTATGTCTTATACTCAGGACCCCAGAGCTGGATGCAATACTTGAGTTTGGGGGTGTCATGAGAATGGAGTAAAGAGACAGAACCACTCACCTCGACCTGCTGGCCACACTCCCTGTGATGCAGCCCAGAATACACTTGGCATTCTGGCTTGCAAACACACATTCATAGAATCATATCCAGTTTTGCATCCCCCAAATCCAGATCCAGCATCTCCCAAATTCTTCTTCACAGGACTGGTCTCAATCCATTCAGCCCCCAGTCTGTATTGATAAGGTAGATTGCCCTGACCTGGGTTCAGGGCCTTGCACTTGGCCTTGTTGAACATGTCTTCTAAAGGTTTTCATCTCTGCTGAGTTGAAGTCACTAGTAATATTAACAGTGGACAGTGGTGCCAGGAACTGATACATGAAGACAAGGAATGAGGCTATAGAGAGATTCCAGGTGGGAAGTCACTTACAATACCATAAAAAAACTATTCAAAGGAACTCAGTGAGATACTCTCTTATGTGAAATCTTTGATTTGATCTCTTTTTATTCCTTGTATTTTAATTTCTTCTTCCTCACTCTAACCAATTTTTTATAATCTGTATTTCTATTAAAATTCTGAGGTGGTTTTATAACATCCATCCCTGGAGATGTTCAAGAATACCTACTGCTGGGGGTTTTCAAGGATCAATCAGAAATGCCTTTGAATAACCTGATCTCTGTAGACCTGCTCTGAGTGGTGAGTTGGACAAGATGGTCTCTGAGGGACCCTTTGAATCTAAATTGATGTATGATTATATAAATTCAAAGTTTTTGGCATACCAGACTTTATGTCAGACTGAACTGTAGTACAGGTACTGTAGCTCCCTATCCCCTGCTTTGAAGCATACAGACATGTAACTCCATCTCGGTTGCCATGCAGCAGCTGCCATACTAAATCCTAATGATATTCAAGATTGCAAGGTAAATGTCCTATTTTAAGAAATACAGTAACTGAGAAAATCCAAATATTATTTAGTGTGATGATATAAATTAAAACTGGGTTGATTTAGCTATGCATTATGCTGTTATCTAATTTAACTCATTTTCTCATTTTAACTCAGTATTTATTACTGTGCTTCAACTTTATGCTGCTCTGTGCAGTTGGGGAATACTTTATATTAATAACAATTATAGTAATACAGAATGGTGTAGTGTGCTTGGGGATCCATATTGTGCATTCTCTGGAAAACAAATTGTGGTCAGGATGGAATCTCCCCTCAGAAAGCACTTGAGCAAATGGTGAAAAATGCTGCATTCTGGAAGTAAATTCAAAGCAGGTGGACGGGGCAGCAGGAGGCCATATTGAGGAGAAATGGGCAGCTCCAGTCTCTGATGGCATATTCATCAACTCCACCTGTTTATGTAAATGACAAACAGCCAGATATTAATAACTGAATGGAAAGACTGACTTCCAATTGAAACAGAGATGCTATTTTGAAGTTGGATATAAAATTTTCAATTGTTACTGGTAAATATTTCTCATATACCTACAAAACATTTATTTTGAAGAAGAACAAGTGTGATTGAATTATCAAGGTAAATACCAAGCTATGGAAATAGTACTCTGCTGAAGCCTAGTTAAAGATCCTGTGGCTTTTTACTCTTGGCCACATCTCTCCCCTCTGTTTGCCAGGGGAAACCTGTGCTGAAAGTTAGTAGGGGTGATGATATTTAACTTGTTACCACCAGTGAGCTGATTGCCTTTCAAGCCTTTCCTAATCCACACATTCACTGCATGACTTGCATTCTGCCTGGCACGAACTTTTAGAGCAGCTGAAGCACTGGCTTCCTGAGTGCAGGTACCTCAGATTAGATTTAACTATGCTCTGTTTGCACTTGGAGTTATGCTTTAGCATTAGTCAGTTAAACCAGCAGACATGGATTAGTACTGTGTATATGTGTCAATTTATCCACAAAGTACAGTCATCTTGTTTGTCAGCTGGTAGAGGGTGTATTCCATTACTCACCAGAGACATTTGCTTTGCCAGTTAATTGGCCAATCATTTTGTATTATTTTTTTTAAGCAACAAACAGTACTTTCAACTTTAGTTAATCCAAGTTGTTTGCTCAGAGATTTTGCTGAGACTTTTCTAGTAACAAATCCTAGAGTTTTCTTGGAGATTTATCCTAGACTAATTAAGAAGAGTGTTTTATGATTCATTTCATCAAGTCTGAGACACAAACAGCTCTGCAGCCAAGCAGTCGTCTGGGAGAAAGTGAGTCCAAATTCCAGTTACCCAGCTGAAAGAATGACTTGCTTTCTAGTAACTTAGTCTTGCTGAGGAATAAGATGGGTTTAATTCTCTCAGAGCCTGGAATCAAGTGTTTCTGTTACCTTGAAGCATGCTATTAATCATCCTAAAAAATAAAAATATATATCTATAGGTAATCTTAAAAAACCTCAAATGAAACCATAAATGTGCCTTTTGAGATTGGTCTTCTAGCCAAGACTGAGAGACATCAGACTACGGTAAGTCATTAAATGACAACCCTGAAGTCACTTCTAAACCCATCCATGGATCACAGCCTTACCTGATTCATCCCAAGTGAATTGTACCACCTTACCCCATAAATTAATTACATGAATGAGGAAGTAAGATTAGTCTGCACAATAGAGCAGATTCCTAGGTATTTGAGAAGGAATTTAAACATGCGCCATCAGAAGTGGAATTAATCTAGAAGAGGTAAAACACATTTATTCTGCCCCCACACACAGGCAGATGCAGTGGATATTCTCTAAAATAAGAAATTATCAGTGTTTTCTTAAATGCCACAAAAGTTCAAGGGGAGCCCTTGAATTAAGCATATTTATTTGTCATTTAAAGAAACCATATTAATTATCAGATAAAAGTGCTTACTGAGCACTGGGGGTGAGATTCCTTTTGATATAAATTTCTCCAATACCTTCTCTCTTGTTAGGGCCAATTTTATGACCCTTTCACAGAAATTGTATGTATGTGAGTAGGAATTTTGTCTGCACTTCATGACTAAGATCAAGCCTTAAATGTCTCCTCCTGAAGAACAGGATCTAAAATTACGTGTTAATTTCTTTTTGTCAGTCAGGAAATTAGTTATTGTATCATAGTGTGCTGCCATCAATCATTATTTAAATGAAGTCAGGTCTTGTTTTGTTTTGTTTGGGTTTTTTGTTTGTTTGTTGGTTTGTTGTTTTGGTTTTGGTTTGTTTGTTTGTTTTTTTTACCCCTGGAGCCTACTCTATTGCTCAGAACAATATTAAATATCACATTAACATAGTACCTTTTCTCAGTGAGCATGCCAAAGTGATGTGCACACCTTGCATAGAGAATATTTAATGACATGATCATAGCCACTTTTTGAAAGTGGGAAAAGGTTTAAGAGAAAGTTACCACTTTCTTAATAATGTTTGACATGTGAAGCTAAGAAGAACCCTAAGAGATACCCTATTCAA
>JAWWMO010000043.1:15632137-15644051 GCA_035047845.1 Dendrocincla fuliginosa
GAGAGAGAGAGAGAGAGAGAGAGAGAGAGAGAGAGAGAGAGAGAGAGAGAGAGAGAGGTATAGTGAGAAGTTCCTGGAACTCAGAATTTATCAAACTTGTTTCAGACTGTCACCATGTTAGCAGAATGGCCCTAAGACTAAACAACAATATTATTCAAAGTAAATATTTGTGTCTTTTTGATTAAAATTGCCACTGTAAACCCATCACATGCTGGCTTCATCTAGTGATCCAGGACAGCAGTCAATATATATTCTACTTAAGAGTTAGTAGGGAAGTAAGAAACACTGACACTGCAGATTTCAGTCTGGCTCAGTACAGGAAAACCTTTAAGCACAAATAGTCTCAGAAATATTACTTTCTTGCGTTTAAAGATAGTTTGAGTTTATAAACTATATGCTGTCAAAAAGCTTGTTGTGAATGATGAACAAAGAAAGCTAATAACTTAAGACTTCTAAAATACCTACTATTCTGAAAACGCGAGTCACACTAGTGTATGTTTAAAATGGTTTTATCTCTTTCTTGTAATTTTTAGAATAGATGATCTTTTAATCAATACCAAGACTTTTCAATGACAGAATTATCTCTGCTCTAAATTCCCATCTGAATATTGCATAGATCAGAACTTCTTCACCTACCAACATAAATACTAGCACGTAACTCTCTCTGTGCATATTGAAGGGGCTTTTCCTTTAAAGCTTATTAAATCATGTAACTTAAAAAGCAAAATAACTGCTCCAACAGCTCTGCTCTCTGATAAAAGACAGCAAATCCTGCCTTTCGTTCACATTCTTCAGCTTTCAAGAGAAATCTATTAAGAGTTAGAAATATGGTATTTCTTACATGATAGATAGTTGTATGGTCAGATGTTTCTGTCAGTGGCTGTTTTACAGTAGGAGAAATGCCAAGGAACTCCATAATATTCAGTTCTGAAATAATTTAGCATAATGGAGTATTTTCTACTAATTTCATAAATCTGTGGTTCATTTATGGCTTGTAAAGGGAAAGACAAATTATTCAGGAATTTCAAAAGAACCAGTGGCAAAAGGATATTCACCAAAAAACCTTATACTTTCTTTTAATTTGGTGAAGCATACAATACCTTTTAACAGCTACATTGATGGGTCTTGCTCGTGGATTTGTTTCTACATTATCATACTCATCATTTATAATTCTGTCTACTCTGTGGTTGAATGCTCAGACAAAACATGTTTTATCTTTCCTTAATTGTTAGTAAAGGTTTTTTCTTTTGTTTTGCTTCTTTATAAAATTTATTTAGCATAATTTTTCCTTTAGATTACTATCAAATAATTTACTTGCCTGTTTCCCCACTGATAGCAGACCTCTACACACCCTAAATGCTTAGGTAATTTGACTACCAGTTCCTTCTCTTCCCCCTAGGGATTGTCTTATCTTCAGCATTTGACTAATAGAAAAGAAGCTGCCTCTTAAAGAAAGGTTTTATGAAAATATACATTGTTGTTTAATAGTTGTTTGTAACCTCAAAGCTTTGGCTACTATAAGTTTAATAAAAGAAAATGGGGAGAAATGACAGATAAAGGAAAATTTAAGCTATGTTTACAGCTCAGTATGCAGTCATCTGCACTGCCAATGCCTTTGACTTATCTACTCCAACTTTGCAAAAAATTAGCAGTAATGTTACTTGAAGAATTGTGGGATTGATTTGTGTCATCTCAAATTTCCACTACATGTTGGATGAACAGGAACGGTGCTCTAATTAATGCCTGTTACTCTGAAGAAATGGCCTACATAGCAGGAGTCATCAACTAAAGTGCCATGCTATTCTTCCTAAAACAGTTGCACAGGAAGAACAGAAAAATTTAATATTATTTTTAAAGTTTTAGTGAAATTGCAAGGGTTTGAGCTAATTTTCAAGTGAATAATAAGTGCATCTCCTTCCAGCTGAAACAGAATGGAGAACTGATAGGCACTTGTGAGTAAGATGTCACCTTTTCAGACAAAGTAACCCACCTAGTTGTTCCCTAGTTGGGAAGCCAGTTGGTGTAATCATTTTGGATTTCAGTAAAGCTTTTAATACTGTCTCTCATGTGGGAGAAGGGTTGTGTTGTGCAACATGGAAGATCTCGACTTACGTTACCACTCTCATCAGCATAAATTGAAATGTGGAAAATTGCATCTGAATCAGCACTCAAAGTCATGAATGTCTGCAGCCTTTGCTTCAAGCATAAGGGTATAAGGCTATATATATGTTTTATTGAGTGGAAAATCTCACAGGGAAATATCTACATGGAGATAGTTTTCACTTAAACACTTTTTAAACTTGCTTTTATTCCAGTCTGTAATTAAACAAATGCCAAAGTCTTAAATGTTACTACAAGATAGAACTGGCAGCTTCTGCAAAGATCTGATCTGGTATGTTCTGTTAAAATTATTTGTAGAAGATGGATAGGTTTGGCAGATAATAATCATGGAATTGCTATGGAACCAACACCTTTATCTGCAGACATTTCTGAGCTGGTTCTCTCAATAATAAGTCACATTAAGTTTAGACCCGTAACCGCATACCAGCCACCTGAGAAGTGACAGTCTAGCACTTATAAAGCTGATCATATTCATAATATAAGTATATTTATTATGGAGAATGTAATTTAACTAAGAAAAATAAGAGTTATACTTTCCAACTAAGCATAGTGATAAAACTGTGTTTATTTAGCTTTGTATTTGGCAACTACTCAGTTCATGGATAGATACAGTGACATGCTGGAAAATGTTACAGCTTCTAACTGCATTCAGCTGGATACGAGGAGAGATAGTCAGGTGGAAAAAGTATTATAGTTATAATCCATTCAACCATATTATTTAATTTGTTGGTATTAATGTCCTAATTGGATCTTATAAATAAGGTAAATAGGATATAATATAGAAACAGGATAAACCTGTACATTATATATATAAGAATGGGATAAATATTAAATAAATAAATGAGATAAATAGTATTCATGTTCAGGGCAAATGCATCCTAAACATTTGTTTGGTAACCAGACTTCTGTACAGAGGGTGCACCATCTTGCAAAGTAGGAGAGAAAGCCTCTTGAATGGACAAGAATCCTGAAAGTAATAATGACTCATACTTCAAAAGTGGTGGAAAGAAACACACTTCTGGAAGTCCTAAAGGGAACTGTGAAGCTATTTGTCACCTGACTGATGAGAAAGTTGTTCAGAAAGGATATATGGGAGACAGAGATGTGCTGATTTATAAATCTCCTCTATTTTTATTTGATCTCCTTGGATTTTCTGTTCTTTTACAAAATTAGATGTGTTAGTTTATGTTCTGATGAAATCTAATCTAATTTAAAGACTCTGCCTGAAGTTCTGTTCCATCATAAGTACTTCTGACTTTTGCTTGTATCCTGGAGCACAGATTCACATTCCAATTTTGTAAATGAGTCTGTCCTTTTTTTGTGGATTAATACCACTGTATTTAAGGAACAGGAAAGAAGAAAACATTGTTATCCTTCCTTCTAATCATTCATTATGTTCACACATTAGGCAGTTACTAAAATCACTATATAATAAGTATCATAATTTACACAACCATTATATTTCTGAAGTAGTTCGTCATTGTTCTGTTAAATTGTTTTAACTACTCTTTGGTGACTAACTTGAGCTACCTGAGAGCTACTCGAGCTAACTTGAGCAAATGAGAACAATTATTGTTCTGGAAGCAGCCATTCATGGTTGCACATTTAAAAATCCTACTGATACCTAACCATCTGATATCACCATAAATTTTTACTTGGTTAGCTTCCTATTTTTTTTTCTTTTTTACCTTTTGTTGTTGTTGTTTTGGTTTTGTATGTTTGTTTCGTAAGATACAACAACTTTTCCACTAAAAAGTTCATTTAACGATTCATTTTTAAAAGGTTTAATTATGGCAGTGGAGCAGAACAGAGAAAGAGATAAAAGTTATACTGTAGAAAAATAATACCATGAAAATTCTGGAAAAGGCCTCATATCACAGTACCTTTCAGTATTTGCTTACAAATGAATTAGAGGAGTTTTGAGTGACTTGCAATTCAAAAGTTCAGTAGCTAAAGAATGAATATCAATTATCCATCTTCAGTGCCACTTTTCAAATTTTGATACTGAAATATTATTACTAGACACCAAGTTATAATGCAGTAGAATGAGTTCTCTACCTCTAGAGAGACAGCTTCACAGTCAGGGGAAACCTGATATTGTTTTGACAAACAACGGAATAGTCCAGCACACTTGCTCTTAATATGCTGAAATTTTCCACTCATTATATATATATATATATCCACATATTATGGATATATACAATTCAATGGACAGACATCATATTCTTAGAATACTGCAAGGTTGATTTCAACAAAAACTCTTCTATTTTTAAAGGACTGGTAAAAAAAAAATAATATGTATTTTGTATTCTAAATATATGGGCAAAAGTTATCTTTCTACACTGTGAGACATCTCATTTCCATTGGTTAGTGTCAGCTGAGGAATCAACTGAGCCTTGACATTTTTCACTGGAGTTTGACAAATAAAAGATAGTGGCAATAAATAACAAGCCTTCAGAACTAGGACTACTATGCAGTAGCAATATGGTGCTTTGTATTAAGCCTCAAAAACCCAAAACTCTACTAGATTTTTGTGAAGAATTCTGTTGTTTTACTAGTGGTTGTTGGAACAATTGAGCAATTCATACACGCAGCACTTACCCCTGAAAATGATCTATGCATATGGATACAGTGATCACTGTGGGTAGAGGATAAATTTGATATTGCCTTATACAGAAATAAGTTCCCTATGTCTGTTGCCTAAATAGCCTGTTCTTCATATAGTTGAGATCCTGTAAATTAATCTACTTTTTTTTCTATTAAAGAACCTCCCTTTAGTAAACTAATACTTTTAAACAAATGTTTATTTCAGATTCATCTCTTCAGTTTATTTCTCCCATTCAGCTTAATTCCCCAAACCAACCAACATAAGATGGACTTTATAATTCACCTAGTTTACATGGTGCTTAGACACAAAAGTAACTGAATATAAACAAATTCTTGGTATCTAAAAAAGTGAAATCTTTGTAACTTTTTTCCAATTATTACTTATGCATTCCCCCTAGATTCTTACTACTTCTTTTTGTAAGGTAAGTAAGCTCAACAAGCTGAACATTCCAATAGGACCTATGTAAGGACATACTTAACTCTTTCAAACACAGTATGAACTGAACACACAGCTGAACTCGTGTGAAAGCAACAAACTTATTTTTTATCAATCAGCCATTTTTTTTTGTTATACTTCACTTATTGTTTAAGCATTTCGTTCATTATAGCTTTAACTAGTGCTAAAGTTCACATTTATATTCTATCAAACTTTGTCATGTATGGAGTTCACACATTTGATAAACAGGATTTTACTGTGATAGTGTTAGGCTAACAAAGAGACTGCTATGTAGCAGGTAAAAGTGTTTGCAGATGTATGAGAATTTTGGGGAACATTTTCTGCTTCAATGAAAATATTTTTGAAATTTTTCAATTCCCTCCTTTAAGTTAAAAAAAATATAAATCCAAAATTCCTTGAGATTTGTCTCTCAAAAGCAAAAAAGTTCCAGCAAAAATTCCCAGTTCTAGATCAGCCCAAGGCTAAAACAGAATTAATACCCCTACACAGTTGCCCAGTATGAATTACTCTTCCTTAAATTATGGTGAAAGAAAATTCACTTACTCTTCTTGGCTGGCATTGATAGCACACTATCAATGTTTCTTATGTGTGTCACTGGGGAAAGATCTAGGATCATATGCTTCTTCGAAGTGTGTTAATAATTTTCCTTAGCTCAGTTGTTTATGTAAACCTTGAGGCGTGTCAGGACTAAATATGAAGAAGCTGCTATATGTCTGGATCTGCCTGATAAAAACTTCTATGGTCACTGACTAGGTCATTCAACCAGAAAAAGGAAATTACTATTGCTATATATTCCTAGTACTAGCAGTGTGATTAGTAGAGGCAGATTGAAGAAGCTGGGGTGAGAAAAGTTGTAAAAATGTTGTTCTTTAACTTATGTACATTTAAATCAACCCCTCTTTCAACATTAACATTCAGAGTTAACATTTGTATCCACTTGCCAATAACAAGGATGAACCTTTATTGTTGAGTTGATAAATAGCCAGAATTTTTATGGTCTGTCCTGTCTTCCTTCACTTTTATCACGTATGCCTGAAAAACAGGAAAGACATATGTACCTCTCTTTTCCCTCCCTCTTCTAAGGGAGCTTGCTTAGTTTAGCAGTCTAACTGAACTAGTGTCACTTGCAACACACATGCTGTTGATCCTCCTGTTGAAGAGTTCACATTTTTTGACCCATTCAAGGGAGGCAACATGAGCACATTAAGACACAGCACTTGCTGCAGAAATGAAGCTGTTCCACTTGCAGTAGAATGATGCATCCAGCTGTTTGTTTATTGCAGCCCCGTGTCGGAGCAACGAGGTTGACAAGAAATGGAAACAGCAGGCAGTGATAAGAATTGTATTTTTGAAAGACAGTGGTTGTTGAGTTGGAAGAGAGAAGAAATTAGTCATTAGTTTTCCCACCTGTTCTTGTGCTAAATATTGGCATTAATTATCTAGTTCCAAAATGCCAAGCAGCTGAGCACAGGAGGTTCAGTCTAAGTGGTTTAAAGTGCTACCTGGAGGTTTATGATGTTTTTCCTTTAGTAAGACAGGAGCCTTTAATAGGAACACTCTAGAGCATGCTTAATGCTGTGTGTGTCTCTCAATCCCATCTCTTTACTAAGAAAGGAATTTTCAGCTGCATGACTTTTTGAGATGGTTGATTTGTTTTTCACTGAATCAACTGCCAGATTCAAGATACTTAAGAACCTGACTTCTTTTTTATTAAATTTTATATGAAGAGTATTAAAAATAAACTTCTCTATTTGAACAAAAGAGAAATTAAGAATAGAGTACCTGCTTTTCCCCTTATAATTCCAAATGCTTTCAGTTAGTCTTATCATGGCAAGTTTGTTGTGTTTGCCTTTTATTTTTTTTTCCCTCTGTAATTACCTTTCTTTTTTGTTTTGTTTTGTTTTCCCTATCAGTAAGCAGGAGCTGATATTTGGAATAAGCACTTTCTCTGATCTAACATTCACTAGCTTACAGGAGAACTCCCTCTGGCTTTTACTCTGTCAGGTTAGCATTTGTTTTCAAAACTGAGCAACAGTCAGCACTATGAATATTTTCTATTCCTGTCCTGAATTAAATCAATTTGTAAGTGGTTAAAAGGCTATTGTGACACAGGGATGGCAATGCACAGCCCAAATTATTAGGATGAAATGCAAACAAAAGTTTAACAAGCTATATACTGCTCCTAACTTTCTAGGTTATTTTTCATATTAAACAAAATTCAAATCTAGAGGGTTTATTACAGTGATGTAAACTGCCATGGTTTGCAACAGCTATGAATCATGTCAGGAAGTCATACAGGTAGACAGACCCTCAACATTAGTAACTTCAGAGACCAACGGACTCTTCTGTCCCTATTCAAACTGTGCAAAGCAGTTGTTTGGTCTAGTTGTGGATCTAGTGCTGCTTTTGAGAGAACCACAGGGGAGTTCCTTTGTTTTGCCATCTCTCTGTTATTGTCACCTTTGAGTATGCTGTTAACAAATACCTCAGAGTGAGGCTCAAGTATCAGGCACCTATATATTAGTGAACAAGGAAAGGGAGAAGACAACCATGAATGAAGGTATCTCTTTTCTGTTCTGTGCTGTATGTGTCAGGCTTGAATTCGTCCTTTTAAGATATGCAGGAAATTATTAGTCTGTTCTATCTGGGCTGCCCGTTTTGGTTTGGTTTGGTTTCTTTTGTTTCTTTGTGTTTTTTTTTGTTTGTTTGTTTGTTTAGTTCTTTGGGGACCCTTTGTTCAGAGAGGAAAAAGTTTGCTTCTGCCCTACATATAGAATGGTTGGACCTGACCTCTGGGTATCAGGTGATTGTTATATGGGAAGAACCAGAAGCTTGTCATTTTATGAAAAAATATCCTGCCCCCACTGGTTTAATTTCTCTCGATGGTAAGTGATACTAGGAAATAACCCTCTGGGGTAGTTATTATCATGCCAATGCTTCCGATTTTTCATTAGGTTCCCCTCCCCACCCCACCTCCTGAAAACCTGAAAAATATTTTATATTTGCTGCAGTGTGAGCCATGTTTATCGATGCTTCAGTTAGAAGTGCAAACCTACAATTATTATCTCCACAGACAGAAAACAGTGAAGTTTCACTTGTGATGATGAATATGCAGGCCTTTTAAAAAGTTCCTCAGTATATTATTAGAAAGTAAAGAAAAAAAAAAGAAACAGAGGTGGATTTGTCTGATATTTCCACTAGGGAAATGGCAATTATATTGAGATATTTCTGTTCCTTTTAGCAGCAAAACATCAAAGACTTTATACCCTTTTTTTCTTTCAAGGTATATAACATGAATATAGAGACTACATAAAATCCACTTGCAATATGTTAAAGACTATACCACTAATTTTGTTTAAAATAATATTAACAGCATTGAGATGTACATTTGTATGCTTTTGTAAAGAAAATAAGAGAATCTCTCTGTGTAAGAGTATGTTCTAGCCATTGGCTAGGATTGGGAAGTCTCTCAAGTATCAAGTATGCCCAGTCTTGGGGTATGCCTTAGAGTCTTACGATACTGAAGAGAGTGGTCTAAGGGAAGAACTATACTTCAGAGATCTCCAGTCTCATGCTTCTATTTTCAGCTTATAGCTTTCCTCCAAGAAGGCCACACCATGTGTCCACCCTCACTATTACATCCTTGACTTTAGCCAGTCAGGAGCCACTGCAAAGTTTTGTGCTTCTCTGTCCAGTGTAACTGTATTAAAATTGCTCCTCCTGTACAACATGAGACACATTTAGACCTCAGTCACTGGGCACTGTTCTTGATCTGATCTTGCATAACCAAGGAATCAAAGTATTTAAACCACAGCTTGTCCCCATCATGCTCTGTCCCAACCTCTGCAGAGAATTCAGATTATCTTGGCCTGCCTTCCTTTTCTAAATCTGTGCTAGGTATAACTCTAGTGATCACTCTTCTATAGGCAGTAGTGTGTAGAAGCAAGTGGTGCATCTTGTTGTTTTCTTCTTTGACATTTCCATTTTAGAAATTCTGCTTTAACTGCTTCCAGGACTGTGCTGTCTATTATATATTTATATCTATATGCACATATGTCAGGATAAGAGGAAATAGTCTTAAGTTGTGTCAGGGGAGGTTTAAATTAAATATTGGGGAAAATTTCTTCATAGAAGGGGTTTTAAAGCATTGTAACAGACTGCCCAGTAAAGTCGTAGACTCCCAGTTCCTGGGTGTGTTTAAAAACATGGATATGGCACTTGAGGACATGGGGTAGTGGTGAACATGGTGGTGCTGGGTTGACAGTTGGACTCAATGATCTTGAAAGTCTTTTTCAGCCTTAATGATTCCACTTAAGTCTTATTCTGCTAAAGAAAACTAAGTAGTGAATGGACACATCCAAGATATAGCCAAAATCAGATCATGGAGAAAGGCTGCAGAATAATATGTAGTGTGAAATATAGTGTTGATTTTCCAAAGAAGTTCACAGTTCACAACATCCAGGTATATGTGAGTCCTGTACTATTTTCAGTTGGCCTCTATTAAATATGATTTGTCACTTTCTGCTGTTTGTGACGTAATGGAGAATATGTGTTTCTGAGTGGATAATAAACAATATGCAGTGGAAGATTAAGGTTACTGAGTAAAAAGAGTTATTGTCAACTAGATTTGTAACAGAAAAGGTACTATTGATAAATAAATGACAGGACTGTATCTCACTACGTGGATAAGACTGTTGAAAGGGTGGACCTCACTTAATTATTATTCATAAAATAAGAATCGTTGAAAGTCAGGCAGAGACAGAAACAGACCTTGCAAAGGCAATTATAACAAGTGAGAAATGTTCTTTAGAAAACAGAGAAAAAAGTGGAGCAGCAATATGTCAAAAGTTGATATTGTCTAAAAGATAATATGGGTCTGGCTCAAAAATTAAATGAATGCTTCATCTCAGTTTTCCATAAAGAGAATAACACAGTGACAAAGTCAGGATGGCTAATGGGAATGATATATAAAAATGTAAATTACAATAGCTAAGGTGAAATAAAACTCAGATGACTGTTGGAGTCAGGAAGATTGAGTAATCGTCATCAGAGATACTGAATAATTTTTGACAGACAAAGCTGAGTTCAATAGCATGGATTCTTATTAAACGTATTGACAGGTTTCATATTTAGTGGCTGAAGAAAAGCAAAATTAGTAACTGCAATCAGGAGATGAATAAAATGTATGAAATTAATTATAAGAAAGTAACTATAAACTCACCAGATTTGATAAAATGTAAGAATTTAGAAGGGTGCATTAAGGAAATCACCTATTTGACTGCAGCAATTAAAATAAATCCTGATTTACTAAAGGTGGATTTTATTCAATCAGTCTGGCATTTTCCTTCGAGTTTAAATATTTGACTTAATAAAGTTCTCAATATGAGAGCTCTGCATAAAAAAACCCTAAAAATATTTTCATGACTAATCAACTCATTTCAATAGATTTTCCTTTAGTCATAGCCAACATTAATAATCATCCTTATTTTATTGGCATAAACACACCACAGTATTCATCTGTACTTTTCAGCTGACTATCACCTTTACCACTTAAACGTTAATGGATTTTAAGCTCATAGCAACACAGTAAGTATAGAAGATACCATTTTGATTTTGGAGACAGAAGATGAACTATCACAGGGTGAATAAATAGAACTGGCAAGGAAATTTGTGGATGAGGCAGGGTTTGAAAGAAGGCTTCCGTCTACTCACTTTCTTCTCTCCTACATCCTGCCTTCTCTTTTTTACAATTTTCATAAAGAAGAAAGGAAACATCCACTCCCAATACATTTTCTATTTCCAAATAGGTGATTTAAAAATATCTGTATTGTTTTTTACTTCGGTTTGGGTACAGCAGCTCTACAGTCCTTTCCTGACAGAAATCCATGTGGATATGTAATCCAGCTTCAAAATAACTCAAATGCCAGTCACAGACTGCCTGGGACAAAGCTGATTCAAACCTCACCTGAGAAGCTGGATAAATACTGAATACACTGGTACTCCAGTTATTTCAAATGTAGAGGAAAATTGAGATCACCTTAAACGAAGTTTCCACAGATGACCTAAAGGTTAAGGACACCTTCCTAAACCATCCTAGATGTTCTGGGAATATCGTACCTGGCTTCCAGTTGTTTGTCCAGAAGGAAATTGAAATCTCAGTTTGTATCACTGTTTTTAAAATTACTTATTGAAATGTTGGCTTTTGTTTATCAAATATGGAATCTTTTTTGTCAGACTTAGTCCTTAAAGTCACAAATAGACTCCATCTGAGAATGTACACAATACCAGACATTTCTTCAACAGAAGACGAATAGGAGTAAAAGAAAGTACATACTTTTGGGAATAAATTTGGTTCAAAACTCTGTTTGAACTTTTTACAAATGGTAATTATCTTCCTCAGATTTTATTTTTTCAGAATTTTGAATTGTCAGGGGAAATACTGGATCCTAAATGTTGGTATTTTCTATGTTCCAAGTGAAATACCACATAAACTTAGACTTATTTTAGTTCTGCCCAGTCAATTTTGGCATTTTCCAGTATATGGATGCTCATTTGGAAGCCTGAGTACTGTAGAATAGTGGATGGTAAACTTGAAAGCATGAAATACTGCCGCGTCCCGAGGGGGAGGAGAAAGAGATGGTCCTCAGCCAAGGGGAACAAGCTGGAACAAGTTTATTTGGGGAGTATGGGACTCTTATAGGGTCAGGGAGGAGCTTGGGAAGTGGGGAG
>JAWWMO010000043.1:15644151-15659071 GCA_035047845.1 Dendrocincla fuliginosa
GATCTTGAGGTAGTTGTCCATTTTTCTGTTGTTGATTATTTGGTAGCCAGTTCTATCCATTCTTGAAACTGTTCATTATGGTCGATTTGGCCATCCCTGAGAAAGTGTTCCCCGACAAAATACTGCTTACTTAAAAGTGCTGCTTTGAAAATTCCCTTTATTCCTTTAATCTTCCTTTTTACTCTTTTCCTGGACAAGGATCTCTCGTGTATTTTGTGTGGAGGTGTGAATTCAGCCAGACCACAATTTGGAGGACCTGTGTGTCTGTGGTGGCAGCAGCTGCAGAGATCCCAGTGGGTGGATGTGGATGTCAGCAACTACAGAAGGACCTCAGGTTGCAAGGACCCATGTGTCCATGGTGCCAGCTACTGGGGCAAGTGTGGGTGTGTAAAGGAGTGTGTGAGTGCCAGCAAAGATCAAACCAGATGAGCCACCAAGTAGGTATGGTGGTCTGGGAGCCAGGGGGTGAGTAGTTCTCTAAGAGTGAAACCACAGGGATGAGATGTGGCGTGGTTATTGGGGACCAGAACTGTCCAAAGTTGTTCTGTGTGTGTAAGAGTATTTATGCCAGCAGCTAGAATAGGGCTGTGGCCTTGGAAGGTTGTGTATCCAGGTGCTAGAAGATTGGATGTCTAAGCCCAGCTGTGGGACCATGCCCTGTGTACATATGCACAGTGCATACTCCACCAGCAGACCTCCATTCTGCTCAGTGAGAGAGGGGACTAGGATAAGGCCATTCATGTCATCTTGCTCAAAGGAGTGCTCTGTCAGTTTCTTGTGGAGATACGTGTGGCCAGACCCATATGCCTGTGGTTTATACCTGTGCTCCATACACCTGTGCATGTTTACACTGGGAATGAGCATTCAGCCTTGTTACCTGTTGAACCTGGGAACAGGGAGCTGCAGCAGCCTTGTCTCTTGAAGATTCTCTGACCTGGTCTGATTTACCCCTAAAAAACCCAAAAAAATCCCAAGTCCCACTTTTTGGACAAATATAGGTTTTCTTTTGCATAAGACTGAGACTTTTTTTCCACAGATGAATTTGTTGTATCAGAAGTCGACACCTGCACCGTGGTTGCTAATAAATAACTGTTTATTTTCAATGTTAAGCTCTTCGCTTTCTTTGGTGGCTGTTTGGCATTACTGACTGATAGAAGCCATCTTTCTCTGGGCCTCTCATTTTCTGTCTGCCCCAGCATTAAATGCACACACACACACACACAAACACATTAGTTGTATGCAAAGTATACTTTACTGCAGCCATGTCCAGTCTCAATCAGTTACTTTTCTGTGACAAAGGGGTTGAGGCTGCTGAATCCCAATCTATTCCTTGTTATAAATGTACTGTAACTTCTATTCTTCTTCCCATCTGCATTCAAAAAATGCAAATTTTTAAAATTTTTAGAGGGGCTTACAAACAAATGAGAAGGTTTGAAATCAAAAACACCATCAGCTGAAAGACAGAGCAGGCAAGTAACTTTTCCCCTAAGTACCTTCCAGAAAATGTTCAAGTTGAAGGGAGGGAAGAAGTTAGCCATTAGCAAACTTCTTTTGTACCTTCCTCCTCTGAAATGTCAAACATACTATATTTGCTGCTAGTACCTGGTGCTGGTTTTAATAGTGAAAGACTGAAGGCCTAAGAGGACATTTGTGGCTGCCCTAGCTGGAATGGAATTGTGGAATAGTTTTTCAAATAGTCCACCAGCATTTCAAGAAGATTCATTATGTAAGTTTAAATGGTCTTTCTGCCACACTAGTTCCTGATTACTAAAGTAAATTTTATCTTGCTTTTGCTTTTCAGAGGCTAGAATTTACAATTTGCCTTGGCTTGTTGGCATATGCCACACCATGTTTAGAATAGATTGTAATTTTACCTTTAGTGAATTTCTTAATGGAAAAGAGACATCCAGTATATATGGTTCAGTGTTGTCATTTTGAAGCTGCAATGACCTTTTGAGTCTGAAATGGTTTTATATCAAAGAACTTGCAAATGGACTCATTTATACCTTACACATCCAACATTTTGAATTTATGCTAAGACAGAGCCGAGGTTTCTGACTTTATAAATCTCTATCTTGGCCTTAAAATGCCAAATAGAATGCAAAGTCAAACCCCTGTTTCGTCAAGACCAATAGAATGTTTGCCATTGAGTTTAATCAGCCCAAACTTAATCCTCTGTAATATCAGCTTTCTGGTTTATGGCTACATATCAAAGGTTAACCACACATTCACTCAGCAATGTTGTGTTCTGTGAATACTGTTCTGTGCTATAAATTTTTCAGTTTTGAAATTATTTCCCTGCTATATGACAGAGTAGAAAGCAAGTGGAAGAAGAAAAGAAGGAGAGAGTACCACTGTATCAAGGGAAGATGTGCTCTCAAAGAATTCAGACTATCTGCTCTTCATAATTAGATTTACAGGACTCACAGGTAGCTGTACTGCACACATTTATCATATTGTCAAAGTCAATTTTCCTGGTTCTTTCACTCACTCATACTCTAAAGTTCACATTTAACTTTTAATTAAATCTAGAGAATGTAAGATTGAGTAGAAGCCACATTTATCAGTTTAATTTTTGAATGCTTACTGAATATACATTATTGCTCTCAGTTTCAATTGAATTTCATTTATTAAAGATCCTTTTTCTCCCCTAGAACCACTTAGACTCTCGTGGCATCATGATTTCCTCAATAAGAAATGTGATTTTGTAAGCAGTAAATGGTGTTCATTCAGGCTGTAAAATATATGTGAAGATTTCTTTGACAGACTATCCACTTTTTTGCTGTATATCTATTCCCTTGTGGATCTCTGTTGGTAATAAGCTTGTCCTACTGCAATGAGCATCATATAATATTTTTCAAATAATTGTCACATTGACCAATAACAGATGCCAATTTTCCTGTAAAATGCACTGCTTGAATCAATAACCTTAGCTATTACTAATCAGTGTTTGTAGAGAATTAAGTATGGGAATGCCAAAATATTGATAACATGTTTATGAATTATTTATGTCTTCTGTGTGAATGCAGGGCAGCTTACATGTATGTTATCCAGATGAATTAGGAATGAAAGGCTAATGATGTGCAGTGAAGGAGTATTTTTGTGTGCTCCCCAAAGAGGTACCTAAGCTAGTTTTGGTTGACAGTCTTCAGCAACAAAGGGAGAGGAGTTGTGCTAGGGTGTTGTTTTCTTTGGGTTCCCAGTTCCTCAGGCTTCTTGGAGAGCCTAATTAGCTTCATGTCGGATTACACTGCATCCACACTGCATCTCTTTTCTGAGACCAGTGCTAGCTTTCTCTCTCTTTGTAATTTCCTTTACCTGTAGATTAATTCTCATCTTCCTAGAACCTATTCCATAAGGCTGAGGTAAACAATACAATGGATACCTCAGCATTATCTGTACCTGCTGCCACAAAGTCCTCCACCCCATTAAGTAAAGAGACCACATTTTTTATTTTTCAGCATTTTACTACTATGTAGCAGCAGAAGCCACTCCTTTTGCCCTTGATTTCCTCAGTGAGCGTCATTTCTAGTGAGTCTGGGTTTTCGTAAAGTCATCTTTACATGCTTGAATTTAGCAGTCCATAGCCTTAACAATGTATTGTCTTAAAAGTGGCATGTGAGCTGGAGACCTGTAAGGGAAAGCAGCAATCCCAGGGCAGGAGCTGAATTTGCATGTGTGGTGGGGAGAAAATTCAAGGTGATGTGGCAGGAGAGTGAAGCTGAGGGGAGAATGCAGGAAGGAGATTTTCAGGGGCTTATTGAGAAGTGCAGGAAAAAAAATATAGGCAGGACATCAAATAAAGACATAAACTTGGTGGTAGGTGAAATTGTGAAAATGTTGTGAAAAATGAGTGGATTACAGCTAACTCTGGTCTCAAGAGGAAATGAAAATATGTTTACAAGCCCTTTTCTCTTTCTGATCCTTTTTCTAGGTTTCTATTCCAAAAGACTAATTATTCTAACTTATTTTCTAATAAAAACTTAAGGGGGTTTGAGTTAGAAAACATTCTCATCTCATGAGAGTAAAGTAGAACAAAGATGTGCCTTAAGGTGGTGCCTGAATGGGGGCCCCAACACACTTGCTGTTTGAGAATACTTATTTTTCTCTTGAGCTTCTTTTAAGTATGTGCCAGGATTGTTGAAATGAACAGTGTGACTTAAAAAGAGTGTTCTCTTTCTACTTAATTCTTAAACACTATTGGTCCTGATATAAGACTTCATCTTCCTAATATTCTCAAAATATTAAAAGCAGTTTGATGCTCCTCTGGTTTTCATCTGATGAAAAGTACATTTCACTGGCTTATCACGCTGAATATCACACTGTTTATACTATTTACACAAAGAGATACCTATTTTCTTAAATGCTATTCCATGTAACTCATGGAGAAGCACTAGAGGAATGCATTTGATCTTATCATACTAACATTTAAAAAGATAGAATTCAGGATAACCAATGTTTTCATACTTTTATGTGTGTTTCCAGTACTTGGAAAAGAATAAATGTAAAATAACACTAAGAAGTGATCTATTGGTTAACACCCACTTACCTACAGTGTCAGTGTTGCTATGAGCTTTTTTCTACCAGCTGCTGAAACTGTGCTTATGGTTATTCTTGGTCCTTCCCCATCTCTAAAATAATACTTAAAAAAACCCAAACAAAAACAAAAAAACAAACAAACAAAAAAAACCAACAGAGATAAAACAAACAAGAAAAAGAAGTTGCACTTAGAGATATTTCAATTAGCTGGATTAAATAATAAATGTCAAAGATCTGCTCACATTTGCACCTAATGGGAGAAAGGTAATGCATAGTAATGTCTTCTCATACAGATACACACAGTCTTCAGAGTAAGAGAACAAGGAATATTTCTTTAAGACTGAAATAAAGGACATGTTAAGGTGAAATGTCAAAGTAGTCTGGTTCAGCTGGTATTGAAATGTGAATTCTTTATTTCTAAGAATTCAGTTTGGCATTTAAGGCACCTGCTTTTATAGTGATATTATAGTAGGTAGTGTATTAAAAATATTATAAGGCTGTCAATTTTTCTTCAACAATTTTCAGATTTAAGAGTATATATTTAGATATTTCTATATATGACTCTATTTAGAAACACATGAGACATTCATCTCTATTCTTAATTTTCATTAAATTCATTGTTTACTTGGAGACATTAGCTATCTATAAGATCTATGAAGAAATCTTATTAGGAATAGTACTTAATATTTATATTCCATTAGAATATAATCTTTATAAAGGTGATCTGGTCTTGGTGGCACCATTCAAGCCCTGTGACCTTTAATACCATTATTTCAATGAATTCCTTAGAAAGTCATTACCAATACTGACTTTTATGTGTCTCAGAAAATGAACTTGTTTCTCTGTGATGACATACTGAAGTATTTCAGTATTAATTTCCTTGCAAAAACATTATGTATTTTTAAATTTTCTCAGTTATGTTTTCAAGAAAGATCAATTTGATATCATATCCTGCATTCCAAACAGAGGAGGAATGAGTCATTGTAATGCAAGTGCAATAGCAGAAAGTTCTGCTTTATTTAAGATTATGAAAATAGTTGAGGTAAAGAAAATGAAAGACCATCTGAACCACATTTTAAAGGAAATAGAAAATAAACAAAGTAGAAGAATGTGTTCCCTTGCTGAATCTCCCCCAGATTTTAGAAACTTCTTCAGCTGTGTTTCATAGATATTAACTTCCACAATGCTTTTCAAAATGTCTTTCTTTTATCTTGCCTTGTCTGCAAAACCCATGGAAATGAGTTTTGCAATAAGAAAACCACCCACAGCACACAAATACTCTGGAGATTGTAGATGGGATATTTTTCCCTTTGGAGGGAAACTAATTTTTATTATCCTCTATAAAAACAGAAGTTGAGATCTTCTGAACCTGCTTGTCCAAGATTCCTACAAATTGCTTGGGGTCAGGATAGATTTTCAATTCTATGAAAGAACACCATAGTCAAACCATAATAACAAATTTAAATCATTATAATTTCGACAGCAAGATGGGAAGGAAAATATTTGACTGAGCAGGTCAACAGCCAGTGCTTTCATAGAAAACACAAAAATAATCAAGAAGCCTCACTTAGCTTTTGTCATCCCCATCCTTTCTCCAGAATTTTGACAGATATTCAAGGCTTGCACCAATACATTCGTAATACTTATTTTTCTACTACTCTCAAGTATTTTAATTGAATAGGGGAGTCATCTGTCAGCTAGCAGTTGTGAAGTGATGTGTACTCTCTACCCTGTATTTTTGTGGTTTAAGAAAATGGAAATATAAAAAAAAAAACCAACAAACAAAACAAAAAATAATACTGCACTTTTAAGATCTTTGGCTTTGTTCATCTGTGCAGTAGGAATATTTCAGAATTTTACAAAGTCACATAGGATAGGGAAATATAGGAAAGTAAATATAGGAAATAGGGAAAGTATTTTTTTCCTATACTACATGTAACTGCCATTGTGGATATTTTAACTTGTAACTAGCAGTCAAAATATATCATAAAAGGGAACATAAATTACTTAACTATCCCACAGAAATAAGGCAATATCAGTACATTCAAATACTGTGTCCTGCCCTACTTGGATTTTACAAATTCTGACAGATAGAGGAGCTCCCTTGTTTTTTACACATTAGTAACATCTGTACTGCTCATCACACCAATAAAATCTATAAATTTGAAATATATGAATTTTTAATATGGATGCTTCCTCCTTTGAAGCATAAATTTATGACTTTGAGACTAACGTATAATATAAGGAGAAAGGCCAGCTTTTTAGAAGTTTTTGTATAATGCTGTCTTTTCTTTGTTTCTGCTCATTAAAATATGAAACACTTCTGTATTAAAAGGGTCAATCATCTACTTGCTGAGTGAGAAGGACTTAAGTTACAACTTTTAGAAGGTAAAAAAATTGGTCGTATGAGTAAAAAATACATACACTTAGTAATTACAGTCTAGCATATACCTCATGACTTCTCCACTGTTTCCTAAAGGAGTAGTTTGGTTACTTAACCTTTTATGTTGTTTCATTTTGTTTCTTGTTTGCTTATTTTCTTATGTTTGCTTATTGGATTTTTAAGGGAATTATTGTCTTAGTTGATAAGTGAGGTTTTACTGTTTGTAATCAATACACTCACGTGATTTCCTTAAGATCACAGATAAGACAAAAATCACCAAGCTTTGCTTCTTACTTGCATCCAACAGACATGTTGCTATCTACCCTGATCTGTGAATTACTTGCTATTTTGAAAATAACAATATTTACAGGGCTGTAGCCTGTAAGTGCATAATCCATTAAATCAGTAAGAAACAGTAAGAAATTTCCATATTATGTAAGCATTGAAAAGGCTAACGCTGCAGTTAAGATTGGTAAAAACATTCGGGTTTGTTTGCTTCATTTGTGTTTTGGTTTTTTTCTGAGTTTTTTTGTTTGGGTTTTTTTTAAATAGAGGATGCTATTTTAAAAATATATAAACCAACATTTTTAAACTCAATGTATGTTCCCTGTTACAACAAAAAAAATATTTTTAAAGAAGAAAAAAAGAAAGAGAAGAAATGAAACAGTCATCATCAAGTTCAGTTTTACTTGTTTCCTATTCAGCATGAAAAAATATACTAATAGGCAGCCAGAGGGAAAGCAGAAACAAATACTACTACCAGGGGGCTGAAAAAAAAAATCTTTGTGAGGGCTATGATATTTGCCTCAACAAATGTATCTGGAAGGCAGAGTGCCAATGACGACTTTAAAGACACCTGCCATTTTTCCTGATGGTTGTATTTCCCATCAGGGTGATGGAAAGAGAAAGACGAGATAAGCAAACATACACTTTATTACTGTGTCCTGAAATATGTTAGTGATAATTGGGGTTTTTCTTCAGCTATTGAGGCCATTTGCCTTATGGTGCACTAGTGGAGCACATCCTTCAGTTTGTTCTATTCAGACTTAACCAAGTTTGCACCCTTTGATATGTTCTGCAAAATAAAGCAAAGCAAACCATGGGTATAAGTATTCACACATATATGGAGAGTAAGATCTTGTTGAAAATAGAAAAACAGTCTAGCCAGTCCTCATGCAGGTCATTGAGAACATAATTTGCGGGCTTGACTAGTTATGCTCTTGCATATTTTCTTTGTAAAGTTATTTCTAATCAGACAAAAAATATGTCTGGTGTTATACATCCTGTTTTCCTGTGAATTGCTCTGCTCACTGCTGTTCACCTGAAGAAACAAATTAGGTATATTGTTCCTTTTGTTCTTGTGAACTTTTATAATAATTGTCTAATTAAATTAATAATTTATTTATTTTTTTGAAACAAGTTTCCTTAATTCATAGTTAGGCCTCATTTGTGTTTCACTTCTGTCAATACTTAATCTATAATAAAGTTATTACATTTTCTAAAATGCTCACTTATGCAAATTCCAAATTTTCAGGTGATAGATTTCAAGCTGCAGTAGCATTTCTCCGTAATTTGACAATCCAGTTATTATAGGACTTTTTTTGGGGAAAAAAAACCCAAAAAAAAACAAAACGAAACAAAACACAACCAAAAAACCTAAAAAAAACCCCAAACCTACCAAAACTTGTATTTAATAATGGATCTACAGACATGAACAATGAAAATAAAATTTACTTTAAAAAGCATAGTTATATGAAATTTGTCATCATTTGTATTTAGGGCCTGGATGGAAGACTGGTCAAAGCTTTGAAGCAAAACTTAAAGAGGACATGCTAATAAAAATTACCAAAGAATTTCCACACTCTAAGGCTGCAGCATGAACACCCTAATGATGCTGCAAAGAAAGCCTAGCTCTTCACAAAGGACCCCATGACCCCAGAGGATCTGGAGTTCTACCTCAGCTGGGCTATCCTCTCCAGTGTGATCCCTTCTCATTGAACTCTCCAAACACATCCATAAGAGAAAAATGCAACACCAACGCCATAAGTCTGTGAACAGGTTCCTAAAAAAGATACTTTCTCATATCATGAAAAATGAGATGCTGCATTCTTTCTAAGAGCTACGCCTGGAAAGACTATAAACAAATGAGAATTCGTAATGTAGGTAATTCGCAGACTGCTTTTATGGTTTGAGAGGTTTCTTTACTTTACATTAAAAACCCCTTCTGCTAAGCAGATATCAAAGTTGTTTCCAGTTATCTGGACTGAGCATGCTCATAATATCACTTGGCACATAAAAGGCACAAAGGAAATGCATGCACTTACAGTTTAGCCTTTACTTTTGATATTAAAGCACATTTAATCTGAAGTGTTACTGTGAAAAATCCAGATTTTATCAATTGGCATACAGCAAGATCACTAGTAGTATTCCCTGTAAATTTTCTTATGCTATTTGAATGATGTAGTTGGAGTTTTGTATTTAATTTCAAAATAAATAATTAAATTCAAGTTTATAGGTGTTAACTGTCTTATAGGGAGAACAAAACCATTAGGTATAAGATATCTGAGGTATTAAAATCTGAGGGAATAGATTACAATAGCAATTTGACAGAGATACACAATAATGTAATAGTTTTCAAACATCTACAGAAAATAAAAACAAATCATTAAATCTGGTGCGTTATAGATTCATCTGATAAAGGATTAGGAAAAAAAAATACTGCTGAATGTGACACACTGGCTATGTCTTTTGTTTTTATAAACTGTGAAATTTTAAAAGCACATGGCTTTCAAATTATACATTAGTACTGCATGACAACTACTGAATTTAAATAGATAATTGTGTTATTAGGCTTAACTGTACAGTAAATCAAGAACTCTAATGAAATTAATATTTTTGTTTTTAAAAAAAAAGAAAAAGATTTATGAAAAATTAAACACGTAAATGTTCAACCAGAAAGAATCTGGAGATAGACAAACTGTAATCTCCAACACTGATATAAAGCAGAAAAAAAGTCATGCATTATTCTTAATAGAGAAAATGTTATATACCAAATGTATTTCTGATGAAATGATATAAGTTATAATACTTGTGCAAGACATCACACAGACAAAGGAAACTAAATGTAGAGTGTATTCAAGCCTCCTAAAAACTGTCATCAATTTTGAATCATTTTGTGAAACCCTGCCATGAACAAAGACACACAAAGCGTATTTGATTACATGACAAAAGGGAGGGGAGTGAGAAGGAAAGCACTGAATACTTACTATGTTCAGGGAGAGTAAAGTGCTATTTGTGAACAAAGGAACAAAAATGAAAAAGGCCTGGAAGAAAAGATAACAAAAAGACTTACACACAAAATTGAACCAATGAGGTACTAAGACATATTTAAAGCAGTAAGTTCTTTTCCCATCATCCAGTCAATATAGAAGGGGGAGCTGCATGAAAGCCAAAAATATGTAGCAGCAGAACATTTTACTGTCAACTTTTATAGTTTTATTTATACCAGTTTCCCAGGCCAGGCTTCCAAGCAAGTAATAAATTTGTCCACACCTTTCTCTCTTACTCACTCTTTCCCTAGGAAACACAAAGTCAGGGGAATTCTTAGCCGTTTGTGGCCCACCCTCACAGACAATTTTGGTTATGGATCTTCTGATATTTGCAAAGACACTGCAAGCAGAATCTAAATAACTCAAAAATACATAATAGGTATTTTTGGTTAACACAGTAGCTTGCTGGGAGTTCACAATGCCATTAGGGGAGGAAATAACAAGCTCAACTTGCCCAATGAGGCAGGTGATTAGGTTGAGCTGTCAGTCAGAATAGGAAGAGTTGATTTTCCTTGTATTGGTTGATCTTTCATGTTGCTTTCTTGCTCCTTTTTGATTCACTGTTCTTTATCTTAGGAGTTTGCATTTCTCATGCCAGTATTCACTTTGTGAACCCATCTGCTAATAATTCCTGACTTAGCAATTGCACTTCTGTGGTTTTACTTTTCTTATACTACATGGTATTGCTTATGTACTCTCTTATATATATTTTTTGTAATAAACAATTTTCACAATGAAACTGAGCCAGGAACCTGTGACCATGCTTAAACAAAAAGGGGTTTGAAGCACAGACAGTTGAACTCCTGAGATGAAGGTTGCACACAGAAGTCTTGCTCTGTTCCCACTCTGCTGTGAAATCACTGGGGCTCTGTTGCAAAAGGCTTCTTCAGTATTGAAGCTAGGACTATGATTACCCTCTTAACTAGATTGTTTTTAAATAAAAACACTTTATAATAACTCTGCTCTTTTGGTTGTCCCATACATTATCAACAATTTTTGAGTTCTTTATTTTTCTTACACTTTATGGAAGTTAGCTGTGAAGGTTTGAGATGTAAATATACACATATTGGGCTTTCACAGGCAACTTATCATGTGATTGACAGAAAATGATTCATTCATCATTCATTTCAGAGAGCTTTTCTGACTTGCAAATGTGATAGTGAATTGGAACTGAATGTGGAGATACCTGGACTGATTTTCTAGCACTGCAGAAAGTTTTGGTTTCTAATGGAAACCAAATAGAAATCAATGAACCTGACTCACTGTACTGCCATAACAGTGTCTATAAAACTACACTTGAACAAATTCGACTCATCAGGGTGGAGGATCCACCCCTGTGGATTCCACTATAATTTTCTTTGATTATGTCCTAAATACAAAGTGAAATATGAGGAAAATAGTACAAATGGAGTCCATTCAGGTAAGAATAATAAAAGTGTTGGAATGCCAGTGAACATAAACTAGCAAGTTCTGCATGTCTGTCATCTTACGCTGAAAATACTTATTTCCCCTGTATGAAATAATGTCATAGCTTCTTAAAAAAAAAAAAAAAAAAAGAAAAAAAGAAAAAGAGATAGAAAAATGTATAGAAAGCAAAAAAATGTAAGTAGTGTATCTATCCATTCATATCACCACCGAGCTTTCTTAGATTTCAGTTATAAGGTTTATATTAACATTTGTATAGTAAAGTTTCAGTTAAACAAAGAAAAGTTTTAAGGAGAATTTTATTCCCACCTTTCAATATCAGAGGAAGGGAGATTAAGAAGCAGTTATAAACTACAGTAGATGGTCTGCTTGCAAAATAATTATTAAAAAAATTTGTGCAGTCAAATTCAACATTTGATTTTCATTGGAAAATATAGGTGGGAGATGTAGTGTGTTGTTATTAAATACTTCCACGTTTAACACAAGTAATTTTTTTCTGAAATATTAACTACAGTTTATACAATGTCATATAATCCTTCCCAAAATATGGTTTGTGATCTGCAGAGAATTATCATCACGATTTTTGGATTTCTTTTTGTTTCTCCTTTTAAAACCAAAAGAGTTTGGTTTTAAAGATTTTTTTTAAAGGAGTTTGTTTCATGGCTATATTATTTATCTATAATTTTATAATGAGTTGAACTTTAAGGTATTAATTCTGAATGGTTACTTGCTAACTGGAGATATTCATGCTCTTCCACTCTAGTAGCTGCTGACCCTAGCCCTGTGCCAAAGCCAAACCATTGCATCGTTCTTGCCAGATGAACGAGTCACTAAGCCTGAACTAAGCTGTCTGCTGATTGTCTCTGGTTCAGTGCAGGTACTTCTTCACTCTGCTCTCCTGATGAACAGAGCTATCTTAATATATATGTTTAATGCAAATCCAGCAGAAGCCCTAAGAAGAATGAGTGTGCTTCCACCTGAACCTTGTAAGTCTCACTGAAATCTTTGTCCTGTTTTTATGATGTGAAGGGGCATCATAATGCAGGGGAGCTTTAAGCAAAATATATCATACAAAATAAGAACAACATGAATTATTCATTGTCAATATAACACTATCAGCAGAAGACTATGTACTTGTTGCTTATTGGAAAACACCAAAATGACTAATACCTGGTCAAGAACTTTGTAACTTTATGGCCTATGTTTCTGTTTCTGTGAGCCTTGGGATAACAATTTCCTGTGGAGGTTCATGAAAACAGTTTTGCACCTGCCTGGGCAACACAAGACACAGAAAGTACATAAACATTCTCTCAAGCAGAATCCCATAGTGAAGATTTTATTAGGCTTGTTTATTGTCTCTCTTCTCCATCTTCCTCCTGAATTTTCTATGAATTCTTTATCCAATTTAATTTCAGGAGGGCAAGGATTGCACCTATACTTGTGATTTTGAACATTCTGAGTCCTGGGAACAGGATAAAATAAAGCACTTCCTATCATTAATCTCTATTTCTTTATTACTGTTATGGTGGATATTACTCCATGTAAGTTAAAAGCAGGTGAGAGGGCTATATCAGTTGTAGTGAGGATCAGTTGCATCTGACAGGATAAAAAAAAAATAATGTTTACTTTCAAAATGGACACAAAGAGAAATTAAAGGAGAAGTACTTGATCATCCCTACTATTAATGGGAAATCTCCCAGTAGATTGACCGTGTCTCCCATTTCTCTAAAAAAACCAACCTTGCTAACCCAGAGTAATGTTTAAATTGTATCTCAAAATTGTCCAAGCCCTCTAGTCAATTAATTGTTAGCATTTTAAGATGCACACTACTTTAATTTCCTGCTATGTAACATTTGCTCTCCCAAATTAATTTGTTAGTATGTAAACAAATGGAAATAACTAAATTATTAAAAAAAAAAATAAAATAAAAAGTGGTGATCTGAAGAAAGCAGTGTCTGGATATCAGAACATAAAATTTTGCAAGCAGAAATATTATTCTAATATGCCAAGGTATCTTAAAGAATGTCATTCCCTTGTACTTGAGTTTCTTTAGTCAAATCTATTGCCACAAGTGGAAATGTACCCAGATTTAAGAACATAACTGTATTAAAGAAATTATACACAAAGAAAATTCATAAAATGGGTATGGAACCATTATATTTCATTGATTCATGACTAGTGGTAACTCATTACTTCTAATCTGCGCTCACAACCTATATGTACTGCTAACCCCTTCTGGGTGAATGTTAGTGACAGACAGGAGAGCTAATACTATGCTGAGAACATAACATGATATTTACCTAAGACTTTAAAATTCAAGCCTCTAGCTCCCTCAAAGCAATCACAAAAAGGTAGGAAACAATTACACTGCAATATAAACTGGATTTTTTTAGTCTGTGTGTTGCCTTCAATTCTCCTCCAGAAGATTTGGGTCCCTTTTTTTCCATGTGAGACTTAAAAGCACAGAAAAACAAAACAAAACGAACTTTCCAATATACAGACTGTAAATCTGACCTCTTAAAAAATTCTGCATGCTTGTTTTCAGGGTATGTTTTAAAAGCTTTCTTTTGCAGCCAGAAAATAAAATATGAGAGTCTTATTTTGGCAACAATTCATATATTCATTGGAAAAATCATCTAAAAAAAAAGGAAAAGTATGTAAAGAAACCAGCTTTTCTAAACTTCACAAGCCCTATGCAGAACTGTGAGTACTGTCATCCAACACAGTAAACTCTCTGTGATTAGTTAGGATATTTCTGGTTAAAAATAAGGAAGAGGGAATTGGTAATAAGCTCCTGAAAAACAAAGAAACAAATGCAAAAAATACCTAACCAAAAGAGGATCTGCAAAAAAAAAAAAAAAAGTGAGGTTTTTGGATACCTCAGGTATTCAGCACACAGAGATGAACTCCAAGTACATAGGAACATAAGGATAAGGGTAACATAAGGGTAACATAAGGAACGTTCATCACACAGGAATTTCAGTCTGCCCTACTGCAGTGGGGCATCTTCAGGATTTACATACCTCTTTTACTCCTTCCCCTCTCTTATGGCACTACTAATATGACAGTACCTGACTCATCTGCTCAGTAAAAGCTTACAGTAAACAAAAATTCATTAATGCTAGTAAAGGTCATGGACATCATGATGATACATGTCAAAGAAACAGCTCCAAAGAAAGTCAGTCAAAGAGAGGGGAAGGGAAGGGAAGGGAAGGGAAGGGAAGGGAAGGGAAGGGAAGGGAAG
>JAWWMO010000043.1:15660506-15688154 GCA_035047845.1 Dendrocincla fuliginosa
GGAAGGGAAGGGAAGGGAAGGGAAGGGAAGGGAAGGGAAGGGAAGGGAAGGGAAGGGAAGGGAAGGGAAGGGAAAAAATGAGATACTAGGTACCATAAGAAGCATATTTCTGTGTGGAAGACATTGAGACTCAGGGAGCACAGTATCAGCACTCAAGAGACAATGATCTCTAACTGCAATGTCGCCAGTCATACTAACATGACTTGACCATTGATAGAACTGACAGTAATAAAGCAAACACTAGGCTCACAAAACACGTGTCAGTGCCTAACTTACAAGGTATTTAAAAAAAAAAAATTACCTGGTGAGCTCACAGCAATGGGTGGTAATTGTCTGGTCATGTAAAATGCAATTCTGCATTGAAAAGTCATGTCACTAAGCGTTTTTTCAAACTCAAGGATTATAATAAACACAAATAAGCAAACAAAGTATCAGTAACCTTTTTGTTAAAACATACAGTAATAAATAATACTTAAAAAATCTGAAAGATAAAAACACAATAATGATCCAGCTTTTGGTTACAGATGAATTCGTCTTTGGAATTGTTAGCAACAGATTTTAATGTTCCTAATATTCACCAAAGAGTGATTCTTCTGCTTGCAAATTTTTGGTGTTCTTAGAGGGTAACCTTTCTTGAAGGTTCTGTCCCGGTGGTGTTTTCAGAAAGAGGGACTAGTTTTTCTTTTCTTCTTCCTTTGGAACCAAGTATTTAATCTGGGGAAAACAGCACATTTTGGCCTCAGTTTCAGTTTAATGTTCAAGTTACATATTTTGACTACAGACCTACCATTCAGAGGTCTTCCAATTATTTATTTTCTGTCAACAAGTTCATCGAAACCCTCCGTAACGTTCTGTCACCTCTGCATACTGTAGAAATTATTTAATTTCTCCATTTTCTTTTAATGGTATACATATCAAATATACCTACTTATATATCAAGCTTATCAAGATGGAATATATATTGAGAGGGATAATCCTAACATTATAGCAATGTTAATACTACTGCCAGCATGTTGAAATAATAAACAATGGTGAGAAACTTTTAATAGCACAATATAATTTCTCTGAACGCTTGTGAAAAATAAATAGTAGTTATACCAGAAACATTTAATCCATCTATATTTGGCAACCTTCTCAATCTACCTTTTGCATTGCAGATTGCTGCTTTGGAAACTGTAACTTAAGTCCTCAATATGATTCCAAGTTAAGTGTTCACCTTAAGGCAAATTGTTTGCAAAGTAGTGTAGTGGAGTTAGTTAGGTACGTAATTCTTCCCCAATTTCAATCCTTTTTAACTGTTTTTAAAATCTCTTACAAAACTTCCATTCTATTCTATGGATTATTAAACAGCACCACAGACTTTCACAGTCTGAATGTATTGAGCACTTTTTATTCATGCAGAGCACTTTCAGTTATGCAGTAAGGAAATGGTAAACAAAAATCTCCACTTTTAGTTATTTCTTTCTTTGCTTTCACTGCAGCTTGCCATTATGACCAAAATGCCCATGAAAAATTAACATGATAACTAAAACACAGTTTATTCAAGCAGGCATATAATATGTAAATTGTACCTCGTGACTGATGAACTGACTAGTCCAGGATTTAAAAATAAAAATCCTTCTTCAGGTTTAAATTTTATTTATTTAAAAGTGAGATCAAGTGCAACCTGCTAGAATACACATACAGAACAGTTTTTCAAGAAGATACATTTATTTATTCTGCGCTTCAAATTCCAGCCCATGCTTTGGAGCCTGATAGATACTTGCATGAGTAGCATGATTAAAATGTACTCATTAGAGTCATTAGAGGCACGTGATGTTGAAAGGTCCTCTTAATGCTTGCTGAAGTTAGCTGATGCTGTTACTTTATGAACTTCCACTTTAGTGGGCTGGTTGCCTGAATAAACTGAAGATTTGGCCTGTGATATATATAATCACCCATGCAAGTCAGCTACAGCAGAGGGAGATAGGTTTCATTCTTCATGAAATTATACCTGAGCTGTCAATCATTATGTAAACTGTCCAACTTTTGGCTTCTAACATTCCAAAGCTACAGATTACATTCTATCCTGGAATCCTTGAGTGATGGCAAAAGCTGTGAGATTTTTGATTAGCTTCTTCACCCAGGAAACAGGAGAAAGCAAGCTAACAGTTTTATAAATGACGAATTTTAAACTGAAGTGGTGGCTCCCTGATATGATAGCAATGACTGTGGATGACTGTGTGCAAAACTCTTTGGGTTAGTTTAACTGTGGCTTTTTCCAGAAACTACAAAACACAGCAAAACAGCTTTCTTTCTTGCCTCCTTAGCCATGTGAGAAGTATCTACAGAAAACTGAAAATAAGGATTATATTCCAGGCCTTATTTATGCTAGCATGATAGATCATTCCCATTTCAATCGAGCTATATTTCTAAAACAGGTCTTATGGACCAAATATTACTCTAACTACTCCAAGATAAATACAGTGTAAAGAAAAAAGCTAATGAGTTAATGATTTTATATCAGTTCATCTAACAGAAAAAGTTCCCCCATGGCTTATATTTTATCATTAATTTATTTTATTTGCTTTTCTTTTGAATTAATTTATTCCTCTCTCACTGAAAGAGGGAAAAAAATCCCCATGGATTATGAAGATGCAAGTGCAAAATTGTTTGGATGATTTAAAGACACAGTAGGATTTTAGTCAGTGAATTTCCTTTTTTTTTTTTTTTTTTTGATGCTATGTTTCTTTTTAATTACAATAAGTAATAAAAAATACCTTTACCCTGTTTTTCTAGTCGTCTTATTCCCCATATCACTCCACAGGAACTTCCAGTAGGAATAGTCACTGATTTGTATATAGGCAGCAAAATCACTATTAGACTTAGGAAAGAAAATACTAACTATAATTAACTTTGAGAATTTCAGAAGTTTTGTTAGTGAACAGAAAAGTTATTTGGGGAAAGATGTGAAGATTTTTTCAACTGGAATTAAAATGTCCCTGTTACAAATGTCGATGGAAGATTGTTCCAACATTTACTGTAATTAGTATACTCACTAGGTGATGGAGTAAAACTCAAAATGTGCTTTTAAATTAAGACATTCAAAGAGATACAACACAGAGTATTCTGGCAGAATGCATTTAATCACTTTTTAGATATATTGTTGCAGGTCTTCTGTGTTCATAGGTTTCCATCCTCCATATTGATTCAAAATGTTAATTTCTCATGTTACTGGGAAGTTTTTGCAGTCTGAATTAACAGTGTGTTTGATATTACTTACTTCCAGGCTGCAGATTTTTATAAAATTTAAAAATGCATGTGGTTTAGCCTAAATGATTTATACATAGAAAAAAACAAACACAAATAGAGATGAAGCAATAATACCTAACATTAGCAAATTGCCACCTCCAAGATTAAAAATTTATTTACTAAAAGTTTTAGAGTAAAAATATTACTTACTTTCTTCATGTTTGTTTTCTAGTGCACTGTAAATAAACTACTTCTTAGCACTGATTTATATTTAGTAAAATTTTGTTAATTTATGGTAAACATCTGCTCTATTAACCTACCTGTCTACTGCAAGACAGTCTAGCTGTGAAAGAAGATTAACATTAGTTAGACTTTATGTTTGTAAATGTAAACTTTAATTCTAAAGAATACAGATTTTAATATTAGACAGGCACAAAGTTCGTTTGTAGCTGCAAATCTGTACTGTTTTGAGCAACTCTGATTACAGTTGACTACAGCTGAATTCTGAATACAGGAATTTCACAGAATACAGATCCCAGAAACTTTGCTGTAATATGTCACTTCCATCTGCTTTCACAAACTGTCTTGTTTCAATTTAGAGGAGCCAAAAAATGTTCATAAGAAAAGAACAAATTCTACTTTGAAAAGACGTATCTTACTAGTCCAGATCCCAAATCAATATTTACCAATGCCATTCCAAGGATCTCACACAGAAATGCTTTTTCTTCAGCATAGGCAGGAGTTTTAGAAGGATAGCAACTGCAGATTAGGTGTAAAACCTGCGGTATATGTTTCCTTCCTTATGGATCCACCTCACCCTAAGATTGTTTTTACATACAGTTGTTAGCATCTTATCCCTTGAGCAATTCCACTGCTTCTGTTTACCCTGTAAAGGTTGTTCAGCAATAACACATTTCAAAACATCATTATATTAAAAAGATATAATTTTCTCAGATATAATTTTCTCAGATATAATTTTCTTTAGGACCCATTGATTTTTCATTTTCTTCATAACAGTTCATTATGAAAGCAAACAAAACAGCCGGAGCAAAAAAGTCTAGTAATAACATCCATTACCTTTATGTATATATCTCACATATAAGTTTTATATATACAATATATACAAGCTTTATATATATATATATATAGATCAGATACATATATATGCTTTTTTGAGGAAAAAAAAAGAAAACAAACCTCTTTAGAAACAGGTTAACTTTAGACTTTTCAGAGGATAACTACACGATGCTACATTTAAACTCATTGGACACTTGAAGATTAAATTGAAATCTTCTTAAATAAATAGATTTCTCAGACTTTAATTATAAAAGCCATTAAAATTATTTTGTTAAAAATCAAGACTTCTCTGCTATCATTACAGAAAATTAAAAGAAAATAAAGGAAATCTCACTGTCTCCTAAGTGTGAAAAAATATTTGATATTACAGTGCCTCTGTATATTTTTCTTTGTTCTTTCTCAGCATTGCTGTCTACTATCTGTGTATAATGGCAACAGTAACAGCAAACAAGTAGGTTTTTTATTCCAAGTAATGTAATATTTGGCAGTACTCCCAAAAATGCCTTTTCCCTTTCATTCTTCCTCTTTCCCCACCATAGTGGTGATGGGCTGATTATTTGTTTGCACAAGATGAAAGAGTCAATGAGTGATTTTTCAAATCTGCAAGCAAAGACATTTGTCATTTAAATAGGAAGTTCTGAGCTTGCAGCAGAATTCAGTTTGATCTGTTAAGGGAAAAAATCCATTTGGTTAAATATGCTGCTGAGGATGCACAATACCTCAGCAGAGGGAATAGATTAAGAACAGATATGAGCTTTAGCTCATCTGAAAATATCAGAAAACTTTATGACATATATTTTAGCAAAATACAGTCTATGTGATATTTCATCAAACACATCCTTTAAAATGGAAACAAAATGAACAGAATGGACTTGCTGGTTTTCTGGTTTTGGTTGTTTTTTTTGGGCTTTTTTTTTTTTTATTTTAATGAACATATTGTCTTGAGCACTATATTTGAATTTAAGGGGATTCAGTGCTGTTCATGAAGGAGCCAGTACTGAATCTCCAGCTAAGAAAACCAGCTGCAGATTTGATTAGAACATAAATATTTTAGTTCAGCATTGTAAATAGAGTATTGTGTTGTCTTAAACAGCTTAAATGGTACAACAGAAATCTATTAGAAAAAATAGTGCCACTCAAACCTAGATCTTTTGGAACAATATCATTATATTTTCATTTGAATCTTCTACAAACTGACATCTCCCTTATTTCAATTTGGTGTACATGTTGACTTTTTACAATCTGAGAGATCTTCAAAAGACACCTAATAGCACTAGTGACATCAAACTGTCAGATTTAATAGAGGATGTAGGCAGCATAACACCTTAATGTGATCCAAACCCTTATTTTATTTCCTTAGATTCCCTGTAGTGTGCATGGAAAGTCAAATTAGAATGGTATTCCATTTGCATTTTGAGTGTACTACAAAGCTACACAGGTAGTGTAGGTGTTTGCAAAGTATTCTGTGTGTAACAGTCTCTTTCGGAGACTGAGGAACAATTTAATATGTTTCTTGGTTGTGAACTGAGTGTAGGGCTTCTCATGCTCAAGATTAGGTTAGTACTGGATGTGAGAAAGATGTGACTTTGTAGGCGAACATAAACTAAGAGATGAGCAATTTTAGTCGCATTCTGCCTTGGAACCTGGAATGGAGTTTTCAGATATCAGTTTGAAGTAAGGTGCCTGAGTTCATTTACAGGTTGAACATATGATTTTTATCCTTTCATATCAAAGTTAACAAAAGAGCTTTACCTAGAAAAAGATCTTGAACCAATGTTTCAATTTTCTATCTTCTCAGAAGATACTGGAGCAAAACCCAGGGAGGGGTGGCGGGCAGGGGAGGGAAAGGGGTAGGGAGGGAAAAGAGAAAGAGTAAAAGTGTGGAAAAGCACATATAGCTACAACACCAAATCCCTGTTTAGCTCAGTTTTGAGATATTAGAAATAAATGCAACATAAACTGAACAGGAAGTGACAACTGATCTGTTCCTTTTCAATGGAAGAGTTTCACTGAAGCATGACAACTGTTCAAAGCTGTGTCTCAATCAGAAAGGTCTACAAAGGTCTTGTTAGACTCACAGTCAAGACTACACAGATGAATATGGGGTGTCACGCAGCTTCCTGGATTTAGTCCTATGGAAATTGATATTAATACAAAGGTGAAAAGTAATGTCTAGATAAGAATGTACCCTGGATCTCAGAAGTAACTGGGGTGTTTGCATTGATTCACAGCCAACCTATACACATAAACAATAGGCAAAGAGAAAACAACAATAAAACTTCAACATAAAGACAAATGATAACACTTAGCACAAACTACAGAACAAAAATTGCAGAAAGTTCATAAGGAAAAACATAGAAAAATATACAGTAAAGTTATAGAGAAAATAGAGACTTTTTAATAAATCATTACCAATGGCTAAGTGCCACATAGAAATAAGACAAATAAGACAATAACATCATCAATAAATATTTCTGTTCTGTAGCAATTTACACACATATATGTATAAAATATAAGAACGTTGGATTAGTTTTTATTGTGGCAGTAATTAAGAACATAATGAGCAAAAACTACTGAAGCTGGGCATCTTTTAATCAACAAATCTGGAGTTTGATCTAGGAGTTTTAAAACAATTGGCTTATGTCTGCAAAATTAATGCTGAATTTTCAAACATAATGTCTTCAGATAAAGTTGTATAGATTTCATTTAAAAATGAAACAAACTCTGAATTTAACATACCTCATTTATCTCCACTTCCGACAGTGAAAAATTTGTATATTTTGAAAATATAAGTAATTAAAATTACCACCAGTAAACCTCCCAGGTTTTGTTCAAATGCTTCAGTTCCTACTTCAGTACATCTGAAATCAGTCATTAGCAGAGTCATAATTGTTGCAGTGGAAACAGTGCTTTAAAGAAATGGTGGAGCACTAAGATAATTGAAAACAAAATTTTCCACCAGAATCATTGTTTGGTGAATGATCAAGAATCTAGATATTCTTTTATTTTTTAAAAAAAGGTGTTATTCAAAATATTTTTGCAAATATGCATAAGTAGCTTTGCAATCTTTCTACTCAAAATTACATTTGATGCTGTGCAACCAGTAACTTCAGATTATAAATTAACATATACTGATATTATTAAAGTATGAGCAGCTATATTTGTCTTTTCAGTCTAATTCTGGGGGAAGTTTTTCTTATCAGGCTTGTTTCCTGACCTACATACACTCTTCTGGTGAATTTACATCCAGAGTAACTTGCCGTTTCCATTTGAGTGCATATACTAAAATTAATTATTGTTTTAAAAGATACCAGTTTTGCATTGTGCAACATCTGACCTTTTCAGATTCTGACACATTACCTGCCTTGTTTAGGACTCTGCTAAATTTCATTAACAAAAATAAATGTTCAGCTTTTACTTTTGAGCTGCCCTACTGCTAATTTGTACTTTCATTTCAGATGGCCACTGTCTTACTGGTAATAAAATCACAAAATTTCCTCCATCTAAGATGCTTTCTACGTGGCAACAGGCATATTAGTGCAATTAATTATTACAGTAATAGAAGTCTTCTTTCATGTAATGAATTCTATTGTCATAAAATTCCAGACTGCAATGGGCAAATATAGTGATATTCCAGGTAAACCAGTAACCGTTTAACTTGTTGAAAAGCACCTCTAGCTAGATATTACTGTTTCAACTCCAGCCTTCGACTTTTTCAGGTCTTGGTTTTCTTTTGTATCTACAGTTCTTCTGGTCAGGTTTTAAATTTATTCCAAAAGGATATTTAATATATAAACTGCTAAATTCTTATAAGCTTCCCCAGTAGTAGTGGCCCTTTTATATTATATATTTCATAGGCTGTGGGCCTTGGTAATAGCTATTGTTCTAGAACGAGATGAGTGTGTCACAGATGGCTTATGCACCCGCAGCAAACATTTATGTCAGGCTGTTCATTATTAGACTGTTTTGTACTGAAAAAAGGAGTTGTGTATAGTGGAGGAAACCGTGTCTATTAAGTATCACTTAATAGAATTGTTCATGTTGAATTTTAGTGCGTGCCTCTGAAAATGTGCTTTATGGGATGGGTAATATTTTTATCTTAAATAAATAATTTGCAGAATGCAAATGAAGTTTATTGTAACTTTCTTGCAATATTTTCCACACTTATGTATGAGAAATAAACTCCCCAGTTAATCTGTAAGAGATAGTTTAATAGGAAAAATAGTGGGGGTTTTCTCATCTTTGCCAGATTTTTTTGAGTAATTTCTGCAGAATTTTGCATTTCAACCTCTGAGTAGGTTTACACACTTTAACCTCTGAGTAAAAATAGACTATGTGCTTCCCAAAACATGATAGGATAGCACAGTTTCTACAGAAACAGATTTTGATACTGATGGTGAAGAGTAGTATGCAACTGAAGATGAGAACCTATATCAAAAGAAATTCTCTGAATATGAGTACCATGGCACAATTGATGTACTGACTTTCTGCATTGTCAGATAACTTAAAGACATGCTACTCATATATTAATTATTTGCAAAAGATCCCCAAAACCAAACCACCAACAAAACAAGCAAAGCCCAAACAAACACCAAAAGTAACAAACCCTAACTACAAGAAAAACTAAAGAAAAACTCCCAACCCACAAAGATTTGCAGAGTTTGCTTATGTGTTTCTGCCAGTTTCTAGACATAAGAGCTCTTTAGAAAAAATCTTGAGTCAGAGGTTTGCCTAAGTAAAACCAGTATAAGTAGGGACTCAGTTAATTTACATCCTTAAAGGTAGATAATAAAGTCAAAAGCATAACTTTATTTTACTGGCAGTTGGGTCATACTCAGAGTTAGGAGCTACAAATGTTATTCTACAGTATTTATTATTTTAAATTTTATACAATAAAAGGAGCTATATTGCTGTTCCATTAAAAATCAGGATTTTGCAAGTCAGTTGTTTGTTTTTAAAAAACCCCTACAACTGTTCATTTAAAGAAGCCTAAATTATCATCACTGAAAGTCTAATAAATCAAATTATATCCTTTTTTGGAGGAAAACTATATCAATACTCACCAGACCACTTGACTTTTGTTTATTTATCACAACAGTCCCTGGTGCTAGACTCTTTCCTAAGAAAAAGCCTATGTATTCAATGCTTTTAAAAAATTATAATTTAAAATTAAACAATGTCATATATTATCTGTTCTCTTCATATGCACCTGTGAGACAATGTTTTCTCTAGACAATAATGATTAATCCTGTGCAGACTAACATATGTTTGCACTGCTGCTGGGAACTACTAAAATTACACATCTATATTGTCTGGCGCTGATTTTCAAACTTACCTTAATTTCTCTCACTGCTACGGAGAATCTGACAGAGACACAAAGAATTCCAAGCTTCACACAGTTGAAAATCAAAACCAGAGTAAAGCATTTTTTTTTTTTTTTTATGTAATGCTCATTAGTCTTGTGGACGTCAAAACTTCTACAGGCATAAAGACATGGAAGCCTTTAATTATGAAGACCAAGAGCTCCACCCCTTGAAATTTTGCTGACTTGTTAATACGCCTGCAGCTTTCATAGTTCTTCTGTGACCTGGTAAAGGTACTAATGTAATCTCACATATTTAGTAAGTACTTTCAGAAGATGATTTCAGACTGAGATGGAAATGAGATGCTTGTCTCTGATGTAATAAAACAACGACTCTGCCACAAAGACTTACAGAAAAAAATGATGCCACATTCAGTTTAACTTTAGAGAAGCTTCTGTATAGCTCTGCCATTTAAAATCTGAGCAAAATATATGTCTAATATTCACTTCATTCTGTGATTCCAACATAATTTAGATTTAATCAAGTACCCTCCAAGTTAATTAATGTAAAGACACTGAAGCACAGAAACCAGGTCTCTGTCTTCTCAAAGTTAGCAAGAGGCCTTTCTGGTCATACAGGCATGTTCAGTCTCAAGCTTGCTCTCAAAGCCAGTATGTCTTGATTAACTGGGCAATACCTGAATAACAGACGTGGAGAGCATCCCAGTGTTCATGTGGGAAGGCAGGTACTATTGGAGGTATAAAAATGGGTTTGCATTTACTTTAGGAGGGGACAGCATGCAATGAAGTGGCTTCTATCCAAATGCATATATACAAAAGCCTTATACCAAAAGAAAGTCTCCTCTTTTGATTTCATTTTATCAGAAAACAGTGAATTCTTCTCCACTCCTTGAAAGGCTGTCTAGTTTGCAGATCCCAAGTAGATGCATACACCCTCTAGCCTGAAGTAGACATCTGGGAAAATATTATACATAGCTTTTGACCTCATTCTGGTTAAATCTAATGTGCCCACTTTAGGTACTGACTCTTCAGAATTCATGTATCTCAAATGAGACTTTGAAGTTCTTATTACTTATGACCCTTCAGACAGATGTTTTGATTCCAATCAGTGGTCACCATCTAAATCTTAGGATCATCTAGTATAAATATCAAATCCCTTATTGACCTTTAGGAAGTCATCACTTCCAGATGAAGACACACACTTTAAGGATTGTATTTAAAGACCTCTTCAAAGATAACCTTTTCACTTGTTCATTTTCAAAAAAAAGTTTAAGAAAATTTTCTCCAAAGGGTACCTCAACAAAAAAAAAAAAATCAAACTCACAAACTGACAGTTTGTGACAAAATGACAGTTCTCATCACATTTAAGTAGCAGAAAAACAAAAAACAACCAACCAACCAAAAAAAAACCCAAAAGAAAATCTATTCTAAATAAGAAGGGTCTGTCCAAGGCCTTGACATGGAATGATTGTATCCCAGCTCCACTGTTACCACACTGCACTACTGCATAGGGTACAGGGAAATGTTTGGTTATTCATGACTCTCATAAATCCTCCTGAAGGAGCTGTTTTGAATAATGATTAATAGGGTATGGGAAAGGAGCTTCTGCAGACTGCCTTATTTTTGCTAACACTGCAACTACATTAGCAATTCAGTTTGGACCAATTGCACAAGTTTTTAGCAAGTTTCTCAGCTGTCCCCAGTTGTGACATAGCATTTCAATTCAGTAGAAGTTTTACTGTTCTCTAGCTAAATTTATCTAAGTAGAAATTAAATGTGAAGCTCCCCTGTGGGTAGATACCAAATTCTTTATAGCCCTATCTTTGTTTTGGATAAGGTAGAGTTAATTTTCTTCATAGTAGCTGGTATGGGCTGTGGTTTGGATTTGAGGTGGAAAAAGGGGTGATAATACAGGTGTGTTTTCCTCACTGTTGAGCAGTGCTTACAAAGAGTCAGGGCCACTTCTGCTTCTCACCCCATGAGCAAGGAGGCTGGGAGTGCACAAGGAGTTGGGAGGGGACACAGCCAGGACACCTGACCCCAGCTGACCCAGGAGATATTCGAGACCATATGGCATTATGCTCAGCATATAAAGCTGGGGGAAGAAGATGGAAGGGGAGGATATTTGGAGTGATGGTGATTCTCTTCCCAAGTAACCATTTTGTGTGGTGGAACCCTGCTTTCCTGGGGATGGCTGAACACCTGTCTGCCCATGAGAAGAGATAACTTAATTCGTTGTTTTGCTTTCCTTGTGTGCACAGCATTTGCTTTACCTATCCAAGTATCTATTCAGGCACTTTCTCACTTTTACCATTTTGATTCTCCACCCCTATTGCACCAGGGAGGGTGAGGAAGTGGCTGTGTGGGGCTTGGTTGGCACAACTCACATCAACCTTTCCTTCGATTATCAGCCACCATAGGAAGATTGTAGTAGACAACACTAGACTGAGGATTGGCACTTTGGGTGCACATTGCCAGTAGGCATTGACTGTTTTACTTGCCATGGAACAGTACTTGTGGAAGATAACAAAGATGTGAGCCTAACTGTGATGTGCATGGATATAACAAAAAAGAAGGGGATTTAAAAGTTTTGCTTAAAAATATAATCACAGGCTTACACTGTGCATTTCTATGACATAATTGAAATAACAATTCAATGTTCTGTTACATTAAGCAGTCATAAAGACAAATTTAAAATAATACTAAATACTTATTCTTCTTCCAGATATATTTTAAATGAAAGGAACAGTTTATTTCAAAGAAACAAAGAGTTAAGACTACTCACCTCCTTTAAATCAATGGAAAAGCTAATAATCAAGTATTCTGATTAGAATCATAGCTAGTGCCCTTCATAAACCTCTCAACCTTATGGTGAAAGGTTAAAGTTATTAAAAAGAAAAAGGATTGTATGGATGTGCTAATTTTCTTAGACTAACAGAACAATGTCGTTCTGTAATTAAGGAATTTTAGTTTGCTTTGACAAACTTACCTCCCTCCTTTTAGTTGGAAAAAACCTCTCCAAAATGTTGGTTTCAGTTCTGACCAACATGTCATGTAGGACTGTTACATCTAACTGCATTACTAGCTAGAGGCTTTTTTTTGTTTGTTGGGAAAGTTGCTAACAGAATCAGAGGCATCAGAATGTCATAAGAATTAATACAAACTTGTGAATAATTTAAGGGGGCCATTAACTCAGTTTGTTAATTCATTGAGAAATTTCTTAATTCAAATGGTAGGAAAGGATAACATGAATTATAATGTGGGAAATATTCTCTCTACACTCTGATTGTTTGCTGTCACATGCAAATAATCATGAATACATCAATCTACTAATTGCTAATCAGACCCCATGCTGTTTTAATAAATTCATCTACTAAGGGTTTTCTGTCAATATTTAATTAATGCAGCTTAATATAATGAGTGTTCTGTTAACATCTGTTCGTATCAAGTATGGGATTCAGACATTTTGCAACACAGCATTGCTTTTCTTCACATGAAAGTGGTGCTTTCTTTTACATAGCAAATATTATCTGAGACAACCAAAAGCTTATGATACCATCCATTTTTAATGTAGCAACACTTATATAAGAGCCTTGAAGCTGCACCATTTTGGGTATTATAAGTATGCTTTTGAATTGTTGACTGAGATGTTAAGTTTATCACAAAACTTGTGTTACAAGTTACATAACAAAATTATATAACCAAGAAGAAGCTATTCAATGGGGAAACTGCCTAAAAATGTGTGCCCATTTTTCAGATGATTTCCATTTGTTCATGTGGTGACCTGGCAGTTTAAATAGTCAAGTAATGACAAATAAAAATGAACCTTTTGTGGTACCCAATGCAGTAGCTGACACCGGATTTACTAGAATTTTAACTCATTTAATTTTAATTAAGTTTTACAGTTTTCTTCACTGTGTCTTTGCTTTTCTTCATGTGTCTTTTACAGTGTAATTCTGCAATATCTCAGACTTTATGTGTACTTGCATATTGACCACATTAATTCTCCAGTCTGTGTAAGATTCTTAGTATTTTATTCATTATAATGAAAACTGGAGGGCAAATGATCAGTAAAAAGTATCAGATGCACTTCACTGATAGCACATAAATGCAATTAATAGCACTTTATTCACTTAAAAGATAAGTAACTACAGGACATCTTAAGGAATGATCATGGTTTAGTTTCATTAAAAGTTTACCAGTTGGAGAGCTCACTATGCCTAGAATATTCAGCAATTTTCTATTTTGCTTAATAGAAAAAGGAGTGGTTTTGAAAAGTAAGTATGTATTCATATATCCATAACTATAGATAGTGTTTTCATTTAAGTACATCACCAGATTTTAATGAAGTGGTAGACTATAATAGTCACTATATATATTAATATTTTTAAACTAGTGCGACTTCACTGACTTGATATGCATGGGAATTGACCCCTTTATTTTGACATCCAGTTTCTATTTAATTTGCCTTCTTGTTTTGTTTATTTATTATTTTAAAAAGCAGACTTTTATTCAATACACTTTGTATTGCTAATGTTTTGGGGTTTTTTTGTATTTTGCTTTATTACATTACACAGTTTATTCTTTTCTGAATATTCAGAATTATTTGGGTTAAAAATAAAAGCAGGTAAGTTAGAAATGCTATGAAGTTCTCTTAAACATAGAAAGAGAGGTGATTTGTTCTTGGAAATCAAAGCTGCCCTTTAGAGAGTCAGACTTACTGGGACTGAAAGCAGCAATTCCCCTCAAAGCTAGTTAAGACACTGGACCAACACTGTAGGTCTTTATCATTCCTTGTGATCAGAATAATTCTAATTTTGTAATAAAAATTAATTATATAATGAAATAAACTTCTTTTCTTATGTAAATTTAGCTGGTGCTATGTGTGATAATGGAGGTTAATTTGGGGAGAATAACATACAGTGTTCAGAAAAAAACATGACTTGAAAACAAATGTGTTGCAGGTTAACCCTAGGTTTTTGCAATCAAGCACTTGTTTGAGTGTCTCAGGAAGCAGCATTTGTTTCACGTCATCTTGCTGTTGGGGATCTGACTATATCAACTATTGAGCAAAAAGACAGGGCTCTTAATAAACATGATCCAGTGGAGCAGAGGAATTCAAGCAGGAATCAAATGCCCAAACTGTATAGGCAGCTCAACTAGAATAAATTCCACCCCTACTCACTGCAGACCTACATGATGAGATGCAAACAGTTCTGTAGCTGTTCAGTTTTCCAGTCTGACAAGTACTTGTCCTAAAGCTGTATAACTGAGAATACTAACTATATGCTTCCTTTTCATCCATGAGGTTTTAACTTGTTAGGATTTAGTGATTTTGAAGGGAATTTCCCAGTCAAACTCCTTTACCAGGTTCACAGTATGAAACAACTTCAAAGTATACAAGCAGGATTTATTTCAGAGCAAACAGAATTAGAAGATGGACTGCTGGAGTGCAACCAGTGCATGCAAGCTACTAGGGATTGGCATACTGGGCTGGCATGAAGAGTTTCGCCTCTAGACTAGGTTCCAGCAGTCCAGGATTGAGGTAAATCACCTCTGAATAGACAGGATGAATTATAAGGACCAGAAACACATATGGGTTTGACTCCTAACACATAAAAATGGCATATTTTAATCATATGCCTGTAGCTAGGCACTGTGTCCAGTTAGAGTATTTGTTCATACAAAAATTTGTCTCAAGAACCAAGATAATGCCAGAAACTCTAAAACCCTTTTCTTCTGTTATACTCCCAACATTTTTCCCTCTTCTTTCATCCATCATTCATAGTCATGAGAATACATGTGAACTGTATTCTTTTAAGAGAGACAAAAGAGATTTTTTTTTCATTAACAAAGGAGAGGCTACAATACACAGGTCATCAGGGATGGGATCAACATTAAAACAACCAACTTATGCCGATAGGAATAACAGTTTGCTGCTCATTCAAACCAGAAATAAAACAGTCCACTCTTCCTTCCCTTCATCCTTAAAAATATTCTTCTTGTTCTGTTTGCTTACCTACCACAGCCTCTTTCATCTTGACATCCTTTTTCTTTCAGAGTAGTCAACAGTAATGTAGGAAAATAAAAAAGCTTTATACTACTATGATTATTCTATAGTTTCTTCCTTGAGTCACCACTCAAGCAAGAATACTGGCAATTTCTCAAAGCACTTTCATTTCCTACCTCTGATAGATAAAGTTTTGAAGATCTCTTTTGTTTGTTTTTATTTTATTTCTTAAATCAGAGAAGCTCTAGAAGAAAGTGATAATAAAATTTAGCACTTTTCCTCTTGATGAAACCTATCACAATGAAAATCTTGTAGATACAATAGTAGCCACTGGCAAGCTCTAGATTCACTTTAATTATTAATCCTCAAGGCTTGTATACAGATGAAAAGGACAACTTGTACCTGTCTGCTCTTCCTGACGTCCAGTAAAATGACATCTGACTTTGTGTGAGGTGAAACCAGTGCATAACCTCAATACTCTCCTCATTTACATAATACTAACAGGAAAAAAGCTGTTCGTCGCTTTGAAGTAAATCTTCTGAGATAGTGGCAGTCGATAATGCAAATTGAGGTTTCCACATACTTTTCTTCTGTGACCTGTTCATCTTTTTTTATCACCAGGAGTTATCAAGGCTGATTTTTCAAAATGTGTTTTCCTATGGTTTTTGACAATAATGAAAGCCCATAAGTTAAAGGACAGGAGGCAAAAATGCACAGAGGGCATGATTCTTAGGCAACAGAGTATGTTAATGATAGATTTAAACAGTCTTTATACCTGGAGATCTTTGAGTTGATACATGACCTTGCAAAAGAGCAATTCATTACAGTTCTTGCAATGGCAGCTTCAAAATGTCATCAATAACTGCTTGGCAGTTAACACAAAACAGTTAGCAAAGAGGGCAAATAGCACGGTCTTGAAGGCAAGGAAACACTGGAAAATATGCAAGCTTCTATCAGGAATGCATATTCAGTTCTCAACCAAGTAACCTAATAAAAGATAATTGAATAAGACAATAAAGCTATTGTATTCATCCAGCAAACTAAACAGTTTCTTTGACATTATTTCTCTATTGCATCTGTTACTCTTACTCTGTATGAAGGATGAGGTACTGCCATCTCCATTTAAATACTCCAGTTCATTGGAGTATTTGCTTAATTAGGACATCTCCCAGAGAAACAATTTGGCTGAAAGGCAAAGTGTTCTACTTAATTCTCAATATCACTGCAACTAAAACCATCCTTCTCCCACTGAAGTGAATGAAAAAATTCCAGTGATTTCACTTATTGAAGAGATGTTTATAAAGCTGATGAGGAGTGAAGACAAAATGCAGGTTACTGTTCTGTCAACATACTCTTGTTTTCACTTTTCCTCACTAAATACTTTTTAGTACACCAGGTGTGATGGTTTTTCCACCACTGAGTGAAATGACTGTGAAAAACAGGAAAGAGGGATATCTCTATTCTGATAAGAGTGTGAGCTGATGGTCAATTTTTTAGTGGCTTTGGTTTATGTTATGACAATGCAATGATAGGCATTTATGCAAATATACTACAAGCTTATTCTCTAGGTACCTTTAAGAATAAAATGCTCCTTTCTTCATATAATATTTTTTATTTATGTCTTGTTTCTCTGGAAAGAATGATGCTTCAATTAGACAAGAAATAACTAAAATCCTTTAATTTACTTCAATATAATTCATCTAAATACCTGCTGGAGCAATTGAAACAAGGTTTTGGCTCTCAGAACACACATTTATTTAGGATGATATGTTGCCAATGAGTGTGATTCTAAAATATTCAAATATTACAGTGAGGCACCTATACAGAGATGAAATCCCAGTTTTCAGCACTCTGTTGTGCAATAATGAAATAATGGTCATATTTTTCCATCCCTGTCTCAATTGTCATACTTTTTGAGTAGCTGAACATTTATACTTCATGATTATGTTATTTTCATATCGGGAGATAAAGTGCTTGATGGGAACACAGTATATTTTACTCTGGTCTAAATTTATTTCAAATATGTAGGCTTTTGAAGAGAAATTGGATAGCAATGTCAAATCAGAGTTCATAATTAATAAAGATAGAACTCGTTAAAGCAAACCTAAAAGAGTCTCATCCCAGGCTCTTTTATAGGTGCAATTCTTCTTTAGTTCACACCAGGTTTATATATTACAGCAATACTGACAAAACTTTTATCAATGTTGAAGGCAACTATATCCTATTAAATAGAGCCAGTCCTTATCTTTTCATTGTGTAGAACTTCCTGATCATTTAATATCTAGCATAATTTTGTTGACCCAGATAAGCCAGGAATCTGCCCTTTTTTACTCCTTGTTTTTACAAAAGACAGGCACCAAAATGAAAAATAGTTGCAATTCATCTTCTACGCTTTTGACTTGTGTATTCACTTTTTCCCAAGTTGCTATGCTGCAAGAAGAATTCTGCATGCACAGGTCATGACACAGCACATGCTTATTAAGAAGCAGTGAAACATGGTAGCCTCTGGCATATAATCTATATGGCAGCATGGCCCAACAGTGAACAGTTCAAACTCTCACTTCTAAATATCTGGTTCTAAGAAACAGTAAAAAAAGTAAAAACCATAAAACCTGGAAATCAAAATATTTCATGTTCAAATATCATCATAAACATCCTGATACTTGTGTCGTACTTGATAAAAAATAAACTAGCTGTCACACCTGATTCTTGGCTTCTCTCCATTTACCAGACTTTTTTTTCTTATATCTCAGGAGGGGTTTTAAGTGTCATAACAAGAAAAATTGAAAAATAGCAATATGCTAATACTTAGATCCTGTCAGGGACATAATCATCTCAAGTAAGGATCAAGGGAAACCAAGGGTCCAAATCTATAACTGTTTTCCAGTTATCTTTGGATGACTTGCTACCAACTTACACAGTAAGTGGATTCCACAAACACCCTTAATAAAAAAAAAACTCAAACCAAACCAAAACAAAAAAAAAACCTAAAAAAAAGAACATTTTCTGTTTTACTAAAATCCTTCTGTGCATGCCTTGGCATAATGCTGCCCTGACTAAACAGCTTAGGGGCACCTCAGCTAGGTAAGGATTCAGAAACTAGGTAAGGATATCAAACTGTTGGGGCACAGGACAGCCAACTCCTCCCTCAGGGCAGAGGGACAGCAGTCAAGGGGGGCAAGGCAGCCGGGGAGTGTCTCAACCTCCAGCCCAGAGCAGGGCAGCCTTGGGCATCAGTCATCTCCCTGGGAAAGGAGGTAGACAGAGGCCAACCTGGGATTTATCGCAAAATCATAGAATCATTAAGGTTGGAAAAGACCTTTAAGATCAAGTCCTAGCACCTAGCAAAACTGCCATGTTCACCCTTAAACTATGTCCTCGAGTGCCATATCTACATGGGGTTTGAACACTTCCAGGGATGATGAGTCAACCACTTCCTTGGGCAGTCTGCTCTAATGGTTTACAACATGTTCCAAGAAAATTTTTTACTAATATCTTACCTAAACCTCCCCTTGTGCAACTTGTCCTTTCACTTGTTATTTCCTCTACTAGGAGGAGAGGCTGACCCCCACCTGGCTACAACCTCCTTTCAGGTGGTTGTAGAGAATGATCAGGTCTCCCCTAAGCCTCCTTTCCTCCAGCTCCCAGCTCCCTCAGTCACTCCTCAACAGGACCAGTGTTCCAGATCCTCCACCAGCTTAGCTGTCCTACTCTGAACTTCCTTCAGTACCTTGTCTTTCTTGTAGTGAGGGACCCAAACCTCAACATAATATTCAAGGTTAGCCTTCATCCCCTAAGCAGAAGTCAGGACCAGGCTCAGGGTGGGTACTCCATGTCACACATAGCACCGGGATGGCCAGATTCAGGTGCAGGCTCAGGACCAGTAAAGCAGAAGTCCAGGCCCAGGTACGGGAGCTGAAAGGTGATAAACCTACAGTTTGTCTCCCAACAGAGTCACAGACCCAGGGTGAGCTGTTTTGGGTTTTTTTCTTGTTTTGTTTTATTTGGTTTTTTTTTTCTTTTGTTGTTGTTGTTTTTTGGGGTTTTTTTGCATTTGCTATTTCATATGCCTGAGTTTTGCTACATGATTTTTCAATGAATATTTGTGTTCTTCTAGAAACTACTGCAATCATCCAAACATAGATCAGACACTGGTGTGAGGCCAGATCTGCTATATCTCCCAGAACTGCCCTGGAGGTCCCTTACATGTTGGATTATACAGTTCTTCCTTTGCTTCGTTCAGTGTCATTGTGCCACTAGCAAGAGGTGATAACAAGAGTCTCTTCCCTTATTTCAAGAACAAATAAAACTTTTTGTTTCCAAATGAATAAGACGTATGTTGTTCTGATGTGGGTTTGTTTTTTGGGTTTTTTTCTAGTTTACTGTTCAAAGAAGGTTGTATCAGAGATAAGATTTGGGTGTATTTTCTTCTTCTGAATATCTATCATTCCTTTTTCGTTACATACCTTCTTAGGAGTTTCTTTTCTCAGGATATTTTACATTTTAATTTTCTTTTTCTTAAACTTGATTACTATTTTTTTTCTCTTTTTTAACATATAGTTGAAATGCATTTAAAAATGTAAAAGTAATATCTGCAGTGAAGATTGTAGGTAATTTTGGCCTATTTTTAAGATAATGCCCATTCCAATATTCAAGCAGTCTCTGTCTTACTAAACTGAACCTGGTCATCTGTTTTAACTGTAGATCATATCTTTCCATTAGGAAGTACGTATTTTTCAAGACACATTTTTCAGTTTTCTTACAGGGATATGCAGTTTCTGAAGCTGGTAGAGCCAGGATAATTAATGTCACTAATGCCCATAGCCTGATGTTTGATAAAGCACCTGGAGCAAACACCTGCCTTGAGAGTCCTTTGCTGTGTTCCCAGCTATGGCAGGATTGCTGGGTGAATTTCAACTGTTACCATTTACATGGTAAGATTTTGGTAGTGGGTAAGCTGCAAGGGTGTATTCTGTGAGAAGGGACCAGGGGCTGCCCCCATGCCAGACAGTGCCAGTTCCAGCCAGCTGCAAAATGAACCTGGCACTGGCGAAAGTCTCGTGGCAGCATATTTAAAGGTAAAAAACAATGTGCAGCAGCTGTGAGAGAGGGGAGCTAGAATATGAGAGAAACAAGCTTGCAGAGGCCAAGGTCAGTGAAGAAAGAGGGGGAGAAAACGTTCCAGGCACCAGATCAGAGATGACCCTGCAGTCTTCAGAAAAGACCATAGGTTGGCCATTTACAGCCCATGGAGAACTAACTATATTGGAGCAGATTAATTCACACTGCAGTCTGTGGAGTACCACATGCCACAGCAGGTGAAGAAGGAAGCTGCAGCCCATGGAGAGCCCACACAGAAGCAGGATTTTAGCAGGAAGTGTGGCCCACGGAGATGAACCCACACAGAAGGTGATTTTCTGGAACTGTGGCTTGTAGGGGTTCCATGACAGAGCAGCCTGTTTCTGAAGGACAGTGGTATATGGAAAGGACCCCCACTGGAGTGATTCTTGAAGAATTGCAGTCCATGGGAAGGCCCCGCTTTGGAGAAGTTTAAGAAGGACTGTATCCTGTGCAAAGTAGTTCATGGTTCAGCAAAGAAATAGCTTAAGGAGGAAGGAGCAGCAGAGAGGAACTCCTATCACCTGTTTGCAACATCCATTCCCCATCCCCCCTGCACTGCTTGGAACAGGGAAGGCGGGTAAAGGATTCGCAATTAAGAAGTGAAGTTGCACCTGGGAAAACTGTTTGTGTCAGGTGGTTTTAGTTTTGTCATTATTTCTCACTTTCTCTCTTTTTTTTTAAAATAAATGAAATTAATTTTCACCCAGTTAAGTAATTTTTTTACCAGTGACTGTAACAGTGATTTTCTTCTCCTTCTCTCAGTCCATGAGGTTGTCCATCTTATTCTCTCTCTCTGCCCTATTTAGGAGGAGGCGTGAGAGACTGTCTAGGTGGTGTCTGGTCATCAGCCAAGGTCAATCCACCACATGGTCAAATAATCAGACAACTTACAACTTGCAACCTGAAATAAAAGATGATGTGAATTATATTATCTACAAACTCTACCACATAGGCTCAGGATGGTGCCCACGGATGTCTGGAAGTGTACCAGCTCTTACTATAAAGGAGTCTTTTACTAAATACCATTGCATACATCACATAGGAGCTGCTCATGGTATCCAGTCTACTATTTAGTTATCACATACTGAAGCATCAAAATGCTAAGTGCAGTAAAGATAAAGTAGCTTTTTGTCCAAAGATTACCAAGTTCTTAGTTAATATTTTATGCTCACGTCTTGATTTTACAATGCCTAAGTCCACATTCCTAGTCTTAAAATTTACTCCTTTTCTCATTCATAATATCTCAGTGAAAGAGTACTACTCAGAGCTTGAAAGGACCTTGAGTCAAATTTCCCAAACTACACTACCTAAGCTGTCCTTATTAATAGACTTCAAGCATGTCTCCCTCTTCCCAAGCTGTTTGCCAATTTGTCAGTTTTCCAGTTTGCCAATTGGTTTATGTGTCAGGTTTTGTTTTTCAATTTGTTCATTTGTCAATTTGTTAATTGCTTGCCACTTTCACAGTATTTACCCAGCTGAATACACGTCTTCATTCTAGTGATTGCAGTGGCAAAAGCACAGATACTCAGTTCAACCCAATACCTTAGAGTTCTGTTTAGAAGGGTATGATATAGATATGTAGTATTTTTAAAACTTTTTGTTGTATGTATTTGTAAATATTTTAAACAACACATTTTAATCTATATAAAGCTACCCAAATACTCCACATGAGCACTTATCAAATCTATGGCTTCTATATATTTGCATTTCCTAATATGATACGCTTTAGGCAAGGCATTGTATGCCTTAAGAGAAACTGAACTGAATCCACGAATTGACACGACTGTACCTACAAGACAGAATACTAAGTTGCCAGGAAATTTCCATTTTCCATGAAAAACCCACTTTAACCTTTAGGAGGAGTGACAAGATCATAAATATACAAAACAAAACAAGAAAGCATACTGAAGAAGCAGAATCATTCCCTGCTAACATACCTGTCTAGTGCTACACACTGCAAAGTATTGTTTTCTTCTTTTTAAGGATCAACATTCACATCTCCCAATTCTTAAAAACGGGCTCTTGATTTGCTCTGTTATTGTGAAATTATCAAGTTAGTCTGCTGAAGGCAGTTTCTTTGCAGAAAACAATTTAAGATTTATTGGACTTGAGAGTTTTACTCTACAGCCACTAGTTATAGCCCTTGCTGTGGAAAGAAGAGACATGGGTTGTGATCTGTGCTCCCGGTGCTTGTTGTTCTTAAAAAAGAAGAAAATCCAATAATGTTTAAGTACTGTTGTGACATGTGCTTTTAGTTTCTTCTTGTTATTACTCTTTCCTTCATGTAGTGTCAATTTATCTGAACACAGCTGATACTCGAACTGTCTTGGCAGAAAAACTGGTTTTCGTCTGTTTCAATATGATGGTCAGTTTCATGACCTAAGATATTGAAACTGAAAATCAAGATGGTTAACTTTACCGTACTTTAATTTGCACCTTCTGATGTCATGATGTATAACAGACATGACTGAGACTTTTAGTCTTTGTGGAAACTGACAATCATCATTTGAAATTCCCCTCGATGCTGGGTTGTAAGGAGATCAAAACAACACTAAAAAGAGAGAAATAAGTAACTGTATGAGGGAGAGTTTGATCTAATTTGCTAATTATTTATGATTGATTCAAGATTTATTCGTTACATGAAGATTAATCACCAAGTAAAATATTTCTGAAAAATTAATTTTTTACACTGAAAGTAGAATGACTGTGGCAATCTTTGAATGCTCAATCTGAGAGAAATTGTAAAACCTGGTTAACAACCTTCTGTTGTGTTCCCTTGAATATTGACCATACTATAACATGGTTTTTAAATCTATGTTTTAATACACACATATTCATCTTGTTTTTGCAATTGGATCTAATTTTATGCATTTTAAAGCATAATAGCACAGAAAAAAATAACGTATTTTTATCAAATGTCTTCTTACAAATATTTTTACAGATTCTTATTTGGTTTGTACAAATTCTTAGCTACCTGAATAATAGCCACCATGGCTCCAGGATCCATCCCTTCACAGATATTGTGAAAAATTAAACCTGTCCTTGGCTGAAACCAGGACAGCAGGGTTTCACACAGCCACAAAGGAGGGAAAGGCTGGGTTAATTCAGTGTAAATTTCAGGTATGTAACTCAAGTTCTAACATTAGTATTGCAATTGCTTTTCTTTAGCATTTGAATAGCAATTTCAGAAAGTAGCTTGGTCATAGAGGTTAAAGTCAGATGAGATCCATACAAGTGAAGGTATGGAAACTGGTCTTTATGATAGGTGTCAATTGGAGCCATAAACTTAGCAGGGCATTACAAGACCATTTGAGAACTCCAGTTCCTAGAGGCTGAAACTTTGGGAAACATTCTATGGAGTAAGAAGACCAAAACATTGCTACAGAGACCTAACAGGATAGGTCTTGTGGCACATCACTTAAGTGCCTCATGGTTCTTCTCTTTGATGGAATAATCAAAGCAAGTGTTTTCCTACCATGGATAAAGTGGCTCCATTTGTGGGAACAAGGAATTGATTCTTGATTGTGAATACACCAAGTCCCTCTTAACTAGTTCCTAACTAGTTCCTTAACTAATTGGGATCTTTTATTTCCTGGCTAATAATTTCTTCAAGAAGGAGATTTTCTTAATTCTGGACCATATTTTCAGGAAAAAGTTGGTCTAGCACCTGTCTCATAATTGTAGACAATTCATACTGTATTATTTTTGTAGATGATGAATTTTCCATTCCAGAATATATCTGATATCTTTAGAGAAGCACAGTCATACATATTAAGCCATCAGAATACTTGTTATCATGTGTTTATATTTAATTTATTGCCTCTGCTCCATTCCCTGATGTTTATCATATGTGCAATTTACTATTTCCCTTTTTAACCTTTTATTTTCAATTTCCAAGAATCATAAGTGAGAAAAACACAGCAATGTTAGCAAGAAGTGAGATGAAACCTGGCAGAAGGAGACAATTCATTCAGACGTGCAATTATCATACTTTATGAAGGTGTGGACAAGCTGTCCAACCTGTCAGTCTGCAGTCAAATAGAAATAATCTACTTCCTCAGAAAAGTCATCACTAAGTGGGCCAGTGAGGTGAGAAAAACGATTCTCATAATCTCCCTTGGCTCTAAGTTCTGTAGGTATATTTTTCAAAAATAACATATTTATATGAGTGTCTGTCCTGTGATTCTACCTTGGTGCCAGGCTGCTAGAACATGACTTGTGTTGAATGAACCAGGATCTACTCTGAAATGGACCTAAACAGCCAATTGCCTGCCAAGCATGACACCAGCCCAAGATGAATCTAGTACTGCTGCTCAAACATATTTAAGAGTGGTGTTTTCTGGCAGGATAAATGGAACAGACCAGAAGGAGACATGGAGCAGATAGGTGGAAGAAGACATTACTGAAGACACAAGTAGAGATGCATTCTTGGAAGGAACACTTCATGCCACAGGTGTGACAACCTTGAGGAACCGTGATCCATGGGTGACCCTTTCTGAGATGCAGACACCTAAGAGGGACTACAGCTGTGGGTGACCTCCTCCAAGGCAGCAATAGCCTGAGGGTCTGTAGCTTTGGGCAACACATGCTGGTATAGAAAACAAGAAGTCAGGAGCAGAGGGACACTGATACCAACTTTCTGTGCCACATATCACCCCTGTGCAAAGGAACTGTGTAGGATTGAGTGTAATCTGTGGCAAAAACAAAGGAAGTCAAGAGTAGGAAATTTGGTACTTTCAGCATTTTTTTTTTTAATTAGAATAAAGAAAACAAGTGAATGGCCATTTAATTTCTATATGAATTTAAAACCCCAGAATTTATTTAATAGTATAGTAGTTAACAGTCTACTCTTATATAGTTTTTCTCAGTATTTTACAAAGAAAGTCATAATTTTATCCAACTATCAGACATGAAAGTTGAGGCTAAATGATCCGTAATAATACCAAATATCATTACCCAGTAACTGATAACAGAATATAAATATATTTTGTTACCACTTATCAGCTCATCAATATAATCTCTGGTTTCAGGTATCATTATATTAGTAGACATAATCAAAATTCTTATGTCCCCAGTCCCTGCATATATCATATGGTCTTGGAAAATAGACTTCACAGGAGGAGAATATGAACGTATCAGTTAGTAGCGGTTGTGGTACCAAACCTGTCAGAGTTCAAGGAGCATCTATCTGAACAATGCTCTTAATCATATGGTTTACTTTTAGGTAGTCCTTCAAGGAGCAGGGTGTTGGGCTAGTTCGTCATTGCATTCTATGAGTCTATGACACTGGGAACAGTGGATTTCCACTTATTGACACTAAAATTGTAAGGGACCAGTTGTATGCTCGTAAGTCCATAGGGCCTGATGGTGATTCATCCCAGAGTACTCAAGAAGTTAGCGATGTTACAGCAGGAATGCTCTTTATCTACCGAAAGTCTTGGGAGTTTGTCAACATTCTTCAAATTAAAAAAAAAAAAATAAACAAAAACAAACAAAAAACCAAAACCAAAAAAAAACCCACAAAAACAAACAAACAAACAAACAAAAAAAACAACAAACAAAAAAAACAGGGAAGACACAGGAAACTACAGATCTTTAATCTAACTGCAGTACCTGGAAAAATCATGGGGAAGGTCATACTGGATGCTACTGAGAGACATTTAAAGGAGAATGCAATCATCAGACATAGTCAACATGAGTTCACAAAATGAAAATCCTGTTTAATTAATCTAATATCCTTTGACATAAGGTCACCTCCTTAGCGATGAAGGGAAGGCAGTAGATGTAGTTTGACTGGATTTATTAAGGCTTTTGATACTGACCCTCATAGCAACCTTCTGTACAAGTTGCCCAACTGTGACATGAATAGATACGCAGTGCACTGGATGAAGAACTGGATGAATGGCAGGGTTCAAAGGGTTGTGTCACTAGAGATGTTCCTCAGGGCTCAGTTCTAAGGCCAGTTCTGTTCAATACGTTTATCAATGATCTGAATGAAGGAGATGAATGAGCCACTAGCAAGTTTGTTGACAATATTAAACTGGGAGGTGCTGGTGACTTGAGGGACAAGATGTCTTGCAGGACAATCTAAATATATTGGACCATTAAGCAATTGTCAATGGCAGGAAATTTAACAAGAACCAATGTTAGATTTTGCACCTGGGATGGAGTACAGTCATACTAAAGTATAGAGTGGGAGAGGAGTGGCTGGAGAACAGCCCTACAGAAAGGATCTGTGGGTGCTGGTCAGCAGCAGCTCAACAGGAGCCAGAGTGTGTTCTGGCAGCCAGGAGGGCAAACCCCATCCTGGGCTGCATCAAACATGGCATCACCAGCTGGTCAAAAAAGACAATTATCCCACTGTACTTAGTACAAGTGGAACCTCACCTTGAGCACTGTGTGCAGTTCTGGGCCCTCACTATTTAAAGGATACGAAAATACTTGAATCTATCCAGAGGAGAACCACAAAGCTGGCGACAGGACTGTAAAGCATGTTCTGTAAGGAGTAGTTGAGTATTCTGGGATAATCTAGTTTGGAGAAAGGGAGTCTGAAGGCTGACCTAATTGTTCTCTACAGCTTCCTGAGAAGGGGAAATGGAGAGGGCAGTATTGATTTCTTATCTCTGGTAACCAATGATAGGATGCTTGGGAAGAGTTTGGAGCTGCACCTGGGGAATTTTAGACTGGACATTAAGAAGCATTTCTTTACCAAGAAGGTTATTAAACTGCCAAACAGCCTTCCTAGAAAGGTGGTTAATATCCCATTCCTGTCAGTGTTTAAGAGTCGTTTGGACAATGCTCTTCATAATATGCTTTAACTTTTGTTCAGCCTTGAATTGGTTGGGTAGTTGGACTAGATGATTGTTGTAGTCCCTTCCAGCTGGAA
>JAWWMO010000043.1:15688254-15702665 GCA_035047845.1 Dendrocincla fuliginosa
CTATTCTATTCTATTCTATTCTATTCTATTCTATTCTATTCTATTCCATTCCATTCCATTCCATTCCATTCCATTCCTCTTCATTTAATTCCTTTTCATTTAATTCTATTCCTAACTGAAAAATCAAGCCATGAAAAGGTTTAGACGTGAATAAAGGTACTCACTATAATGTTAACGCAGTCTTGCTGTAGATATGTCTTGTGATGTATCATCGAATTACCTCTATTCTCCTTAGGACTCCTGTCTCCGCAACATCACAGATATTTCCCAGATCTGTTCAATGTTTTGCATTCTCCTCAATGTCCACTGCCTGGACTCCTTTTCCTGGCCCTCTTGCTTATTTTCTCCCTAAGACTGAAAACCTGGTCTTGAGAAGGAATTCTTAATTTCCCCAGAAGTGTTTCTACAACATTATCACCAAGTCTGTTACTGCTCCATAAACATTAATAAATTCAATTTCTAATATAGGTACTGTCACCATTTTAGAGAGAGACCATTTTAGAGAGGTACTGTCACCATTTTAGACTGAGATTAAAAAAAAAAAAAATCTCTGGTTTGAATACCTATGACCTCATTTTTCTTATTTGCATTAATGGATCTTCATATATTCACAGCACAGCAAATCAACTTTAATTACATCTGTGAACAGTCAATATTGCTGTTACTGATGTGCAATGTGCTCTGACTATTATGAACAGGCATCTTTAGAAAGTATTGTTGAAGTGATTTATCAAATACAGTGAAATTCGGTGGCATAGACAGAATCTAGTTTTCAAACAAACATTGAGCTCCTGTAAATATAACATCAGTTTTCATGTACTTCAGATTTTGCAATAAACAAAGCATGACTCTATATAGGCAACAGTCTCCTCTGCCTTATTGTCAATCTACTCTTCTGTTGAGTGTCTCCTTTCAGGACTTATCTCTCCTTAGCCTTTGTCTCCATGTTCATCCCTGTGGACTATTTGCCATGTAATGTCAGCCTCTCAAAACTCTTTGCTTTTCATTATATGTCCTGTCTTCTGCTTTTTCCTTGTCTGCTTTATTTCTTGCCATCAATAATACTTTTAGAAGTATTTATTAATATTCTAATTTACTGGCCAACTGTCTGACTAAATTTACTATCTGCTTTAGCCAGTAAAGGACATACAAAAAGTGGAATTTAGATGGTATTTAAGTGTCTGATTTAAATTTTGAAAGCTTCAGTCTAAAAACTGAAGAAAGCTAAAATGCAAGGGGCCTTTACTGGTTTTCTTTTCTGTTTTTCTGAGATGTATCTTGTACTATAGCTGATCATAAAAGTGTTATATGACAGCAAGCAGGAAAGTTGCTGGGAGCTTTTCTGTACTGAGGAGCACTGAATAATTTTAGGTTATGCTGACACTTCACTTTTATAAGTGAAAACAAAAGCTTACAGTTCAAAGGAATTATCTATACTTGATGAAAGCCATATATACATACATATGTACATAAATGCATACACGCAATTGAAGTTCAGGATGTCCTTTCAAGTCAGGATGTCACCAAACATCACAGGTATGCCCATGACAAAAGCATAGCACAACTACTGATTAATGTGTATATGCATGTCAGACAAATTATGTAGTCAATTACCAAAATGAGCAATGCGTAACAATATAATTATATAAGAAGGAAATTAGTCAGATTCACATTTTGGAACCTGGACAATTATTGCATCTCTTGGCTGAAGTTTGATTGGTAATATGAAATTTGACTCCATTTTGTTAATTGCCACACTGTCTGAAGTCAAGAAACATGAGTGACAATTCTTGCAAAATAGCTGCTTGTGACTGAAGAAATGAAGGATTTATATTGATGGGAGGGGTAGACCTTGGTAGAAAAGTAACCCCAAAACCAGTCATTCAAAAATCAATAAAAGTATAACTGCCAATGTCTGAAAAGTATAGTGGAACTTAGGACTGATTGAAAGCCAGAAGAAAAACTGTCCTCTCCCAGTGTCCCCAAGAATTTTATGTAGTATCTATGACCACAGGGTAGGCTCCAGCTCTTTGGATTCTGTGACAATGGGCTTTAGGCTGGTTCAGAGATCCATTTCTTTTCCAGTCCTTCATCTATTAGGTTACATTTTCAGGACATTAAGTCAATTAAAACCAATGTACAGGCAACTCTATTACATATATTCCCCATCAGTGATGAAAAAAGATTTTTTGGTTTCATTTTATTCTGGTTTATTTTTTCCAGAAACAGTTAGGAAATTTAAAAACGAGTTTGTGGTTTTTTTGCCTGCTCTAGTCTTCAATCTGCTCAATTCTTCTCTCAAGAGTTTAAGTTCATGATTACTTAAGGATTAGTACTGAAATATACTCTATGATCTGTGTGTTTATCATGTAGAAAATGTGTCTGGTTTCAAAGTGGGAATAGATAACACATGAAACTGCTATGATCATCCGTGGCTTCTCCACTTCTTAATAGTTAAATAGCAAATAAGGAAGGACATTGTGTGTGCATACAGCCAGGGGCAATACTTGGCTACTCATCTTTCAGTTTTAAGCTTCTATTGAAGAAGGTAGCTCATACTTCTTGTTCATCTGGTTCTTCTAGAGACTTCAACATCTTATTTTTAGGCCTCCATAAAATTATGAGTCAGAAATTGTTTTTCAGGAATCATTCTATAAGAATAAAAATTTTCAGTAATAAAAAGTAAATAATACAAATAAAAAAATCTAAAAGAAAATAAAATTAATAAATCAAGCTTTGCAATGATTTTGGGGTGGGCTTGAATCCTGACATTTCACTCTTGATCACAGCAGAATTCATGGTAACAAATTAGCTCTGGATCAGTCTTAGTGGAACAGTGGAATATTATTGAATTGCAGTACAGAACTGTCATGGTTTAAACCCAGCCAGCAAGTAAGTATCACACAGCTGCTCACTCACTACTCAAACCTACCCACTGGCAGGAAAGAAATGGTAAATCTTGTAGATTGAGATAAGAGCAATTTAATAATCTAAACAAAATATGATGATGATGATGATGATAATAACAATAATAATAAATAAAACATACCTATTATATTAGTAATTGTAATTATAAGGAGAAAGAGAAAACAGAGAACACAAGAGAAACAAGTCATACACAATGAAATTGCTCACTAGCTGATGACAGATAACCAGCCCATCCCTGAATACCACTAGCCCCATCCATACAGCTCCCCCAGTGTACACACCAAATACTATATTATATGATATGGAATATTCCTCTGTCCTGTTTGGGACAGCTGTCCTGGCCATGTTTCCTCACAGTTTTTGTGTGCTTACTTGTTATCAGAGCTTGAGACATTGAACAGTCCTAAGCTGCTAAGTCAGCACTACTTAGCAATCAACAAAATATCAGTGTGCTATCACCTTTATTCTCATACTAAATCCAAACCACAGCACTGTACCAGTTATTAAGAAGAAAATGAACACTGTCCTGGTCAAAACCAGGACAAGAATGATAGTACTTATTGAGATAAAAAAAAGGACTGTACACCTGATCCTTCCTTTTGTGTTAGATTTCATGAAATATTTTCCTTGAAATATGGAGTTAACAATGCAGTTAAGATCAGTTAAACCTGTAACAAAGGAAACATACACCTACAAATGCAATGGCAGGATACCCATGTTGATAATGCTATGTCTAAGCTCATTTTTGCAAGTAGTAATTGAGCCCATAACATGCATTCAAAGGAAAAGTGATAGGTTGAAAAAAACCTGAAGTGCTATGGTTATTTTCCATTTAGAAATCACATTGCAATAGGGAAAGTAAAGTAGGAAAGCCAATGCTTTTTTATTAGAAATAAAATAGATAGGGTCATATAACGAAAGCTAAGGCTTGTGTTATTTAGACTAGTGCCAGTTGGTTAAATGCAGGGTGTCTTTTTAATAGATTACACACTGCCTTTAGCTAATTTGAATTATGTTGAAGCAATCAGCTCTTTACTGGAACATACAAGCAATAAAGTCAACAAGAGTTACACAGTGGCAGCTATTTCCACTCGAGAAGTTTGCTACAGAAATATACAGCTCTTTGAAAGCTTTGGTGATTTTCTATCGACAGGCTGGTTTCTATAAAAAAAAAAATATTGTTTCTCTGGCACTATATCTGAAATATAGCTTATATCAACTCCAAATTTGCATATTAAAATGAATGTTGTCACTGTAAATTTTAACATTGTGTATAATTTTTTACACTATTTAAAAAAAAAATCCTTTTAGGTGAAACGTTTTGTTCATGGAGGCTATATTTTAGAGTATTTCTGAGTGCTCTTGGGTAAAAATCAGTCCAGCTTTACCCTTTGTTTGTAAGAAAAGAAATCCACTACAAAAGGTACTTTATCATCATGTTCCTACAATGCTTCAGTGATGAGATAGAACCTGAAGTCGCATTCTCCTCTCTGCTCTGCCCTCATGAGATCCCATCTGCACTGCTGCATCCAGGTCTCTAGTCCTCAGCACAAGAAAGGAACGGACCTATTAGAGCGTGTTCAGAAGAGGCCACAAAGATGATAAGAGGGCTGAAGCACCTCTCCTACAAAGACAACCTTGAGAGAGTTGGGGTTGTCCAGCCTAGAGAAAGGAAGGCTCTGGGGAGATCTCTTTGTGGCCTTCTTGTGGTACTTAAAGTTGGCTTATAAAAAAGACTTTTTGCATGGGTGGATGGTGATAGGACAAGAGGGAACAGTTTCAAACTAAACATCACTCAAAATCGTAGGATAATTCAGGCTAGAAGGGACTTCAGGAGGTCTGTAGTTCAACATTCCCCTCAAAACAACTGTGATATCAGACCAGGTTGCTCTGGTCTTTATCCAGTTAGGTCTTGAAAATCTCTGCCTATGGTGATAAGACTGCACAATGTCTCTGGGCATCCTGTTTTACTGCTTAGATTTACAGAAGCAAAACTGTAACTGTAGATGTGAAAGCTAGTCCACAGGCTGATCTCCAGTATGAGTTGTAAAGAACCACTGTATGTACACAACTGTGAAAAACTGCTTGGTATAGTATTAGCCTACTTCTAAGTGTATTTCCATAAACAAAAAAGGAAAAGAGGAGCTAAGTGGAGGAAAAAAATACTGGAGGTAGTCTTTCTAACATAGACCTTATTTTACAGAGAAGAAGAGCATAATTCATCAAAATACTACTCCCTATCTTGTGTTTGGATTTTTTGATAGTTTTGACTTGGGGCAAGATAGATAAAAGAATGGTATTTGGACAGGTTGAATTCAGAGGACTTTTTGGATCAATTATACCACATGGAAAGTAAAAATAATATTGAAAATTTGCTATGTAAGTGGTATATTCTTCTTTCAAGGTATTCCAAAACAACTTGGTTTAGATCCATACTTTTTACTTCATTGTTTATAAACTTGCAAACTACAGTTTACATGATATAAATGGTCTACCTGAAGATTCAGTTTCTAAATTGCATTTATTTCACCCTCAAAACCTAAGTGATAGTAAAACAATGATAATCTTATGATTTGCATTTCATTTATTTAGTCACAAAATAATATAATTTATATTGGTCATACCACATCAGATGATACAGAGTGAAGGATGCAGTTTTGAATCTATTGAATGAAAGGAGCTATATACCGTCTCATAAAAGGACTCTGCAAAAGGAGAACTTATTTTTACTATATTGCTTTTCTGTCTAGAGGGAATTCTATATGTGCAATATATATTTTCAGAAACTCTGCTTTTCACTAAATTTATGGGCTAGGGAGAGCAGTACTAACTGTATATCCAGATTTGTTGTCTTCAGAGCTTTACACCACCCCAGGCAAGGAAAATATACGGTTTCTATGCATTAGCAATGCAATGTATGAAGTAAAAATATTTTAATATAAATTAGTAAATGAAGCTTTCTGATTTATAAACATAATGCTGTTGCACTTTCTTTTCTTTTCCTTTTTCTTTCAAGACACTGTAATTAATACTCTCTTCATATCAGTTAATGGTCCCCTATGATGCACTAGTGTTAGTTGTTATTGTCAATTGTATGAGTATACTGGAGTTTTGTTGTTTTTTCTCACCCTCAAAATAATACAAATAAAATGAGGGTGTAAGGCCATTTACAGAAAGATGGCAATATAAACAAAGAAAACCTGGTTCAAATATCATGTAAACATAATTATATCTCAGCCTTATCAAAGAAGTCAGGATATCACCTGTTTAGCACAGATGATCTGTGACTACACAGGTTACAACTGTGATGTCCTCAGTAGTAGTGTTTATGTCCTGTTTAGACTTTGATGTCTGAGCAAACAGATTAGCGGAGTCCTTTCTTAGGCCTCAGGGCTTCACTGATGCACACCAGTTTCCTCTAAACTGTGCAATTTATAGAGGAATCTCATTTATGTTGTCACATAATAGGTCAGTTTCAAAACCAATAAACTCAGTTTTGACTCTGCACCAATTTATATTATAGAATTCCTATGGGTTCTTAATTGCTGGATTCTGGTAGAAATGCTTATGCTATATAAATAAATATTAGATTTTATATATCATTATTGCTCTATTAGCAGCATAATTGGGCTCTGTTCTCTGTGCTATCCTGGCACTTTGAGTCAATAACCTCTTCCAATCTAAGCATTCTTTGAGGTTCACTGTTTGGCTTGTTATCACTTCAAGGATTAGTTGTTCTTTCTTTTTCTCATCTAAAAGGAAATATATGGTATTTTACATAACGCCTGATGAGAGACATAATTTATTCTTGGAGATTACAGTAACAATCTGTTTGTGATTTCCTAATATGCACTTGCATGTAAAAAGGTGTATGCATTATTTTCAACAAGATTGTGAAACATCTGCTGCCAAGTAATGAGAATTTGAAAGATGATTCTGTTTTTAATGTCTGTTTAAGTGATTCACATTCAGAAGAGCTCGGAATATGCACCAGCTCTCAGATAAACTAATTTATTAACAAAGTGGGCTCAAAACCTAGCCTTATTGTTCTCTTGCAAATTATGGCAAATTATATTAATTTAATTAATATCTAAAATCATGTTCATTAATTAATTTATTCTGTCAGCAGTCAGGAAGATTGAGCAGCTTCTTTAGTTCATAGGCTGAAAGCAATGTGAGATTATGTGCTGAATTAAGAGAGTTAACAAGGTAAATTGCTAATACATTACTTGTGGCTGCTTCTTAATACAGCTAGAGCTAAGTATAAGCTAGGTTCTGCACTCTCCCTAGAGGTTTTCTCAGAAAGACAGATGAATTAAGACATAAACCATATTTCTACATATTTATCACAATCTTCATACTATTATTTTTCCAGTTATCCTCGTGAGTTGCAGGTTTTGAATATATATTTATGTTAATATAGATAACAGAGGTCTTCAAAGGTATCAAAAGAGATCACAGGAATAATGGCCAAAGGTTGACATAAAGTGCACACAAAGCAAATAGAAATATGTATTACTTTAAATATTGTAATAATATCTAAAAATAACCAAGGGGGAAAAGAAAGACAGACCAGGATTAGTAAGAAGCATGGAAGATGAACTCTGATGATGTCAAACGCAGAAAATTGAAATATAAATTATATTAAAAATAAATGTGATGATAGATTAGATCCTTTAAACACTTTTATTAGAGCCTTATTAAATTGTATTTTAACACTTAATAAAGAGTTCGGAAACAAAAGTAAAGGAAACCATCTGTGCCTAATGGAATGTTTTCCACTATTGTTCCTGATTCAAATAAACATTCTAAAAATGTTGAGAATGCAAGCAATGAAAAAATGCAAAGTATCCAGAAAAGAGGTTGAAAATGAAGATGATTGACCTATTTCCTCTCCTCAGGTTTTGAGGTAAGAGGAGAGGTAGCGATAATCTTTTCTTTCTTTAAATGTTTCTTCCCTAAGGGAAAGGGCTAATGCCTTTGTATAGCAAGATATAAAGGCACAAACTACAGTGACTCCCAAGGCCACACTAAGCTGTGCATTAAAAAATAACCTCACAATCAACAATTCAGTTTATCCCACCTGTACAGTTAAATGCCCTTCCTGCATGTGAGTGCTAATATATCTAAATGAGAAAGTAATATTTATGTACTAGAAAAGGTATTCCATTTCTAGAAAAGAGTGAGAGACACCAATGTGCAAATTATTTCTGATTCACGGTTCTGAAAATTGCACTAGATCCTACAGTGTTGCATGGTTAACAAAAAAAAAAAAAAAAACAGTATAGAAATTTTTAGTATTTTATCATCTTACTTCAGTGTTTTACGTAGCATAGAATAAATAGCACAGAATGTTCTCTCAATATAGTTTGGTTTTCCATTTTTTCCCTACTTTTGCCTCATTTGCTTCACTTTATCAGTCTAAGAATAATGGCAGTATCTTAACTCAATTGAAATTTTTTGAAGTGAAAAACTGCTCATCATTAATCTTACAGTGACAGTTATTATTGTAATTAAACTCCAAAGATATGTAATTCCTTATTAAGAAAGATTTTTTTTTTACTGCTCAGCTCACAATTCAAATTCATCTGTTCTCACACACTTTGCCATTTCATGGTAGTAAGTCTTCCCTTATTTTTTTCTGAGTGCTTTAAATGTGTTGATTTTTTTATGCCATTTATGCAGCTGTGAAATTAAATCATAAATGAAAAAGCCTTGTAGATCAGTAAACGAAAAATACTGATTTATTATATTTGTGAACAACTAAAGCCGTGAATAAGTTAAGACATGTTTTTATTACTGAGATTTTAAAGACATGCTCTAGTAGCAGTCATGCCGTGTACATATAGATCACTCTTGACACTTTGATAAGCCATTCCTGATAAGAAAAGGGTGTTTCTCTATAGCCTTGAACTTCTGAAAAAAAAGGTAAGAAGCAAATAATGCAGTAGGCAACATACTTTACTGCTTTAAGCAATCTGCAAAGCAATCCATGAGAAACAGATCTCCATGTTATATAAAACAGATTCCTAAAATTGGACTCCTGAACACCAAGAGATAAGTCCAATATTCTGAAGTCATTTAAAGTTACTAGAATCTATAGTATTTTATTTTGAAATTAGCTTGTTTATTTAAAAAAAAAAAAAAGATGACAATGTTTATTTCCATCCATTTTTTTATTTTTTTTTTCCTAGCGTAGGTAGGAAATGTCAAAAAATAACTCCTCACATAATTGTTTCTTTATTTTTCTGTGTCAGATTCTTTTATCTTTGTGGAAACAATATGAACAGAAAGGTCATCAGCCCAGAAGATCAAGATGCATATAACCATTCTCTCTGACAAAGACAAACTGACCTTTTATGTTTTACATACAGGTCATCAAATGTCAGGGCACTAAGGGCAATAACGGCCCTCCACAGCCCTACCCAGACTCCCTGGGGCCTCCCTCACCCCTGCCCCGTGGCCCAGGGCCCTGTTTCAGCCCAGTTCAGAGCTGTCAGTCTGTCCCAGGGGCACTGCAGGAGTATGGCTCTCCAGCGCCACCACATCAGTGTCAACCCACAGGCTGCTGTCCCTGTTCCAACTGAGATGGAATCTGATGGTACCTGGGGATGCCCCAGCTGCCCATCCTCCTGGCCTGTACTGCTTTCTGTCCAAGGGCTGTGGAACAAGATCTGGCTGTTGAGACTCGTAAGGATCCCCTCTTGTCTCCTGGTACCTGGCTCCAGGCAGCTGCCAGATCTCGTGGCACTCTGACCCAAAGCATATGTGCCATCACTAAACTTGAGAGGGTTTGTTCTCCTCCTTTATCCACAGAAGCAAAGCTCTAAAGCAAAGATTTCAAACAACTCATCTATAACAGTGTAACCAACCCCATTTTTTTTTAAAATTTCTTGGAATAACAGAACAAAGTCTGTGAATGAAGAAGGAACTGTGTATATTTCAAAACAGACTTCATTAAAGGTATGTTGTCTTATCTTCAGGAGGTCTGAGTACTGCACAAGGGCTAACAACACTTACAATTCAAGGTGCTTTGCAAGGCAGGTCAGATTCAACATCCCATTTTTTACCAATTGGAGTGTGGTTGTGCTATCTAGGCTCCACTGCACCTAACTCAAACCTTGTCTCCTGTCGGCCTGTATGTTACAACCACTCAAACTTACACACATCAGCAGAGTAGGCAGAAACATAAGTGTGCTTATAAAAAGGTAAACCTTCTTAAGTGGCACTTCAATCAACATTGACTTTGTAGGGAAACTGGATAACAGCCTTGCAAAACTCACACTAGAACAGGAATATTCCTGTAATGACTTGATTGGACCTCTAGTAAGTTAGAATTATTTCCTTTCCAGATAAATTCTAGTTCATATGTGCCTTTCTCAATTAGATAATTTCACTTATATTCCAAACTAGTGTACCTCAGTTCTGAACTTCACTTCCAACATTTTCACTTCCTACTAATAACAAAGTTTGGGATTTAAAGTACATGACAGTGAGCAGTGGCTTTTCATTGGCAAATGTTTCATGTGCCCTAGCATTTTGCTTTGAACATATAGGCCTATAAATTGATCAGCATTAATGGAAGTAAAAATTTTTAAAATATTTCCCACGACTCTGATTTCAGTGACTGAAGCCTCTTAGCTGGAAAGACAGTTAAAATGGCATATAAACATGGTTCATTTAAGGCTGTGGTGGGATGAGATAATACTACCCTTGTTAAAAAATACATAATGTGGAAATAAACAATGAGGGGGAAAAAAAACTTCTTTAAACTGCTTATGTATAACCAGATTTCAGGTTATACCTAGATATACCTATATAGAGATTTTTTATTAATATATTGAGATTGTAAAATTAATTCAAATGAGATCCTGAAATAGTTTTCCAGTGGGAAAAAATATGGTAAAAATGTTCATGGAACGACTTTTTAAATCACCTTAGGAAAATAGCACAAGATGATAGAAGCTTTTCCATTTTCTTTCCATGGTTAGTAGTTCCAAGTAGGACCAGCAACTAATGTTGGTGCTGCATTAGGAACTACATATGGGTTTTCAACTTCACATGCTCCCCAGAAAAGACAAGAAATGAACTAAGTTTTTGAGGACAATAATTTCTGATGGATTCTGCTGATACATGAATATTAACTCCTATTTGTACTCCCAATAAATTTAAAACCATTAAAATTATAGAATTATATGTGAAATCCAAGTGATTGTTTAACTGCTGGCAAGAACCAAACCTGAATTCTTCAAACTGCACCAGAAATAGAGTAAATCTCTGAGAATTTTAGAAATGAGACATACACTGAAATTCACAAACAAATCTGCAGAACAGGGTTATTGTGTCCTCATAAATATCATTTCCCTAGTGTATTTATTATTTCTGCTTTTCTTGGATCTGCAGTTTCTAACTCACTGTGCTTCCATGCTAAATGACGGCCAAAATGGATGCGTGTTGTGGGACCTGAAAGCAATCAAAGCCTTTGCAAAATGAGAAATTAAAACTCCTCATCAGGGGAACAGTTGCAGACAGATCAAAGCCTTCACCTGCACCAATCCATGTAGTCTGGCCTCGCTGTATTAATGTGAGGTCCCAGGCTACAAACTCCAGAGCTAATGTATTGACTATGAATTGTCTGAGCTGAGGAAAGAGATACATTTAGATATTCATTTAGACTTATGTCCACCTCATCTAAATCTAAATGTCTACAATGTCTGGTCTAGTCACAGGTTGGCCACCTTTGCAATCAATAGAAAGACTACTTAGTTCCCAGCTGAACTCACCAGTGTTAAAAACATGACAGAACCTGTGTGTTAGTCTCCATTGACTATAGTGACTACTTGAATACCAATGTAATTAATTTTAAGCATTCTGAGCTGGCCCTGAGCAGTGTCTAGTGCTCTCTGTTGACTATAAAACAAACTTCTGCTCCTAGTGTAACTCCTCTGGTTTGTGCCAAAGTAGCTGAACCTGCTGCAGTGACCAGAAAAAAAGTGAGTAACATGTAAAGAAGTGAGTAAAAGACAGTTTCTTGGGCCAGAATCTCAATGGAATAACAAACTTTGGAGTGCCAAGAAAGGAAACTGACTTCTGCTAAAGGGACTCTTACAAAACTGACTTTACCTTTGTTAGTCTAGAATATCAATAGAGTGAATCATATTTTTCTGAAGAACATTTGAGAGAAGGAGACAAAAACCCCATGCTCTCAGTCACCTCTCTTGCTTGTCTAGTTTCATTCTCAGGAATTTATTTGTACTTAGGTCTGAGAATATAACCCAACAGTCAGTAAATGAAAACAAAGAAAAACACAGCCTTCCACTGAACTGTTCAGTCTATGTGCTCTGAGAATATATAAGCATCCTGGTGGCATTTTTTTCTATATGGAACTACAATTACCAAACTATTGTAAGTGATAATATAGATGCATTATATTAATAGGATTTAAACCATAATCTAATTTTTATATCAGAGATCTTGCTGTTGCTGGAAGCAACATTTCACCTAGCATTATTTCCCTTTTAGGGAAACAAAACATATGGGAGTTTAAACAAATTTATTCATTATGCAAAGAGCTATACCCCTGCTTTCCATTTCTTCCCCCTCTTTGTCATATATTTTATTATTTTATCACATAACCTTTCCAAGTTAACCCAGTCTTGGCTTGGTCTGGAATAGAGGTTGAGATGGAATAGTTGTGTATGACTTTTTTTGTCAGAGTAGGTATTATGGTGCTATGGTTTGGACTTGTCCTGAAAAGAGTGTTGATAATACAGGGATGTTTTTGTTATTGCTGAGCAGTGCTTACACAGAGTCAAGGACTTTTCTGCTCCTCACACTACCCCACCAGCAAGGAAGCTGGGTGTGCACAAGGAGCTGGGAGGGAGCACAGCTGGGACAGCCGACCACAACTGACCCAAGGGATACTCCAGACCATATGGCATCAAGCTCAGCATATAAAGTTGGGGAAAGAATAAGGAAGAGGGCAATGTTTGGAGTGATGATGTTTGTCTTCCCTGGTGACCATTGGGTGTGAAGAAACCTTGCTTTCCTGGGGATGGCTGAACACCTGTCTGCCCATGGGGAGAGGTGAAGGAATTCTTTGTTTTTTCTTTGCTTGTGTACAGCTCTTGCTTTACAGATTAAACCCATGAGTTTTCTCACTTTTACTCTTTGGGTTCTCTCTCCCCCATTCCACTGTGGGGAAGTAAGTGAGTGGCTGCATCTGGCTCAGTTGCCAACTGAGTTTAAACCACGATACCACATCTGTTCAATTATATGATAATTTTATTTCCATTTTCTTTCTTTCCTGCCTATCACCCTGTAATCTGACTATTAATTAGAAAATGAAGATTCTTGAGCCTTTTCATAGCAACTTCAGTATTTGGTTTAAGTAAATAAAATATAATCAAAAAGTTATATATAAAACTATGCCATAGATGGTTGCTGTTTCATGTCTCGTTTCTTCTGTGTGCTAGCAACTATAGTCAACCACACTCCCTTTCTGCAAGGAAGAGTCTGGACACCTGTAAAAGGTGTTTGGTAGGACAAGGGAAGAGTCAGAAGCCAAAGGAATATTATCACTTTGCATAACCCTAAGGTGTGCTCTTTGGCACCTAGTGCATGAGCTATTCTTTTGCTTGGCGCCTGGCAGAAAGCCAGACAGTCTTTATGCCTGTGTGTTCATCAGCAAGTGCATATGCATGTGAACGCTATGTTGAATACACTTTTTTGGACCTTTAGTCTAAAAGAGAGTCAATATCTAGAATGGAACAAGAAGATCAGGGCAGGTTTTCACAGTGCTTCAAATTATGTTGTACAAGAGAAAAAATGTCATACAATACAATCTGTACTGTAAGATCCTACTTACAAATTAAACGTTGTATTCTCTTCTGGGTCATTTCTTTCTCATTTGTACATTTTCTAAGACATCCACTGTGTGTGTTGTTTCTTTGTCAGTATTGCCCCAAGCTGTGGTATGCCAACATCCCGCAGCTACACATTCAATTGATTGTATAATAGCAGTGGGCGATTTCCTGACACCCTTGGTATCATAGCAAAAGTCAAAGTCAAACGCTCACTTTCTGACATTTGAGTCAGAAGCGTGAAGTGAGCATCATATTAGAATAGCAAAAACTATTGAAAAGTGAAATCCCTACAGAGGTGGATTTATGAGACTCCACAGAAAATCAAAGGAACCTTTTTAAAAGCGAGCATCACTTTCCTTCAGAAGGTGTTGCAGTTCCACTTACCAAATAAACACTTGCTTTGACTGAAGCCAAAATGTATTTTCACTTGTTTTAATGCTCTCTTGATCTGAAATTTAACTCCCTAATGTTCTGAGTTCTGAATACTGAAGGTATGTTAACCTTGTTTCTGATCTAAAGAGCTCATATCAGTACTTCTCACTTCCTAGTTTCTGTCCACCATATGACACTGTACTATAGCAAGCTTTAGGTCTTTGGTTACAAATGCAGGTTTACCAA
>JAWWMO010000043.1:15702765-15717478 GCA_035047845.1 Dendrocincla fuliginosa
TTCTGAGTTCTGAATACTGAAGGTATGTTAACCTTGTTTCTGATCTAAAGAGCTCATATCAGTACTTCTCACTTCCTCAGAGTTATTCCTAGTTTCTGTCCACCATATGACACTGTACTATAGCAAGCTTTAGGTCTTTGGTTACAAATGCAGGTTTACCAATAGCTTTTCTCATCAATTAACTCTTTACACTTATTCATTACAAGCAAGCTACAAAATGAACTAATGAAATCCTGAAAGCAAAAATCCCATTCTGTGTCAAGTCTCAGTCTTTAGGACAGGCAAGTCCTCTGAGTTTGGTTTGACTGACATGTTTTTAAAATAATGTTCTTATGTTTTTTAATTTATTATTTATTTATTTATTTATTTTATTTATATTTATATTATTTATTTATTTATAATAAATATTTATAATATTTATGATATTATATAATATAATATTTATATATTATAATAAATATTTATAATATTTATTTATATTCATTATTTGTTTATTATTTATTTATTTTTATTATTTATTTTATTTATTTATTATTTATTTAAAAAATAATGTTTTTTATGTTTTTAAAATAATGTTCTTAGGGAAACACCTCTTTTGATTTTTTGGTCACCTACTACAAGAAATGGAGAGGATCCAACAGCTTTTACATGGAAACATTCCAAGTCAAGAAATGGCTGACTAGAAAACTTTTAGCTTAGATTCTTTTAGCACTGACAACTGTCATAGTTTATCAGGCAGAGTAGATACGGATAACCAAAGGCCATCTTAATTACTTGGCCTACCTGCAATGTGAACTGTTAAACTTAAAGTAGGTAAATACCCACTTTAGAACATGCAGATTTTCCTGTGCCCGAGTGTCCACATAGCACCAAGCTGAAATTAGCCAATTGTTCAGTCACTGAATAGTCAATTTTATGAGAAAACTCACTTGTTGCTATTTATGCAGGCAGAAGGAAAGAGAGATAACCAATATGGCCACCACGCCATTGTGTTCTTTCACAAAAGCACAGGCACAACCAACAAGATCAAGGGACATCAAATTTTTACATTCAAATGGATGCTGCAATCTGCAGTGAAAGTTGTAATCCGACTAAGAGTTCAAAAAACTAAAGCTGAATTTGTAATATAAATTCACTGTAGAGTCTCAGCAGAACCTGACACACTACTGCCAAACTCTTAGGAGAAAATATTTTTCACTTTGTTCATTTTTCTTTCCTCTTTTTTTCTCCTTCTGTCTTGCCTCCTTCCTTCCCCGACAGTCAAGAATGAAGTGAGTAAACTGACAGCCAGTGTCTAGGCCCCTGTCATGAAAACAATTATTCACCACCAAACAATCGATGCTCAGTCAGTCTCAGAAAAACAGCATGCCTGGCCCACACCCAGGCCCCTCAGTATTATTGCTGATGAGAATGTCATATGGTATGGAATATTCCTTGGGTCAATTGGCTCAGTTGTCCCTGCTGTGAGCCCTTTCCAACCTCTTGTGCATCCCCAGCCTCCTTGCTTGTGGAGTTCTTTGAGATGTAGACCACTCCTTGACAGGGTGTAAGCACTGCTCAGCAAAAATGAAAATATAAGTGGGTTATCAACAATATCACCAGACTCTGAGCACAAGTCCAAAACATAACTACATACAAGTTATGAAGAAATTTAACCATCCCAGTACAAACCAGTATATCCAGCAAGAACCACTTTTTGCCTGCCTATTGGAGAAAAGTGAAAAAATTAATTCTCTATATGGCAATATGGTCAACACTTACAAAAATTATTATAGTCAATTAATTTTGGAACGAAGTGTCTTCTGATATTTATATATGTATAATTTCCCATTTGACGGTTCTAATCATCTCCCACAATTCTGAGTGTCTCAGATTAATAAAGAAGAAATGATTTTACGCAGCTTGTGTTCTTATTCCACTGTTCTAACAGTGGCTATCTGCAATGTTAATACTTTTGATTATTTAGAATGTAAGTCCTCAATGATTTGATTAACTCCTTGATTAATCCAAATTATTTTATATTATTTTCAAGTGGAATATTAGAAACTAGAATCTACCCAAAAAAGAATTAGCATGGTATTGTAAGCAGAGAATTTTTTTGCTATATAAAATGTGCATAAAACTGTCTACTCAAATGACATATGCAAATATTTTTTTAATATTAAAATTACAGGGCTTTTCTTTGTGAAAGTTTATAAAAATAAATGTTCAAGCTTTCTACCTGCACCTATAAAGAAAATTTCACTTAAATCAAGGAGAATTAGGCGTTATGAATCAACGCAAAGCTGTGACCTGAAACTCTAAGTAGAACTTAAAATATACCATATGAGTCTTTCTAACTAAATGCATCCAAACAACGTCTTCTTTTGCACTTTGATGAGTAGACTGACCTGAAAACAAAAAGACTTTTATTTTCCTTACCATAGTTGTCATTTTCTCAACTGTTTTACCTTCAAGTAGTGGAAAGTCTAAGATATATAGAAAGTTCTGAAGATATTAAGGGTGACTGAGAGAGATCTATCCCCAAAAAACAAGCATTCAAGCACAGGCCAATCACTTTTAGATGGTAGGCCGAGGCTTAGCTGGAACGAAGCTCAAAGTAAGCAATTTATACCCAGGTCCTCCAACTTGCCCTGATCACAGAGATAGGTGTACCTTAGTTTTTCAGAATTTTGTTAGAAATTCTATCCTGGACCTGAAAAAATAAAAAAAATCATTATGAAACTTTTATTGAAAAGATATACATTTCAGTGAAAAGTTTTAGTTTTATCAAGTCAGCATTTAGAGAGGAAAAAATGTTTTGTCAAAATTAGTCTCCCCAGATCTTCCTGAAAGAGACAAGATGACAAGTTTCTGATATTATTTAAAAGACACCTATTATTTTGCCTCTAATTTGGCATCAGAATCGCCTTAGAAAAATATGCATGATTCTGAAGCATTGGAAAGTATTGCAGTTTCCGAGAATGACATTTTAGTTTATGAGAAATCTCATAAAGAATGTTAGTTAAGTTGAAAAGTAGCTCATAAAGGAGCTAAGGTGGACGGACTACAATTAAACTAAAAGAAATGGATGCATTGACAGGCTTAGCTCTTGCCACATTAAGTCTGTAATTTGCTTTGCAATTAGCTGGAAAATCTAATGATTCAAAAGCTGTCTCTTAAAATCATATTGGAACTAAAACTGACAAGACAAAAAGAATGCTGTCTAGGGAAGCTTCATCCAGCACCATAGTTAATCATAAGGCAGGAGAAATCACCTATGAAGATATAATTGGAATGCCCTGTAAAAACAAACAAACAAAAACCAAAAACACACACAAAAAAAGTTCCTTTATCTTCAATTTTTATCACTTCTAGAGTTTGAAGAACATGTAGATCACTCATAATCTGCACAGCTCTCATACTCAAAGCTTCTTAAGATTTTTACTCAATCTTTTCTCAAAGCCACTTCTTCTTATGACTTGCTTAAAATATTGTATAGATCTGACATAAAGCACAGAGGGTTTTTTTATGAGAGGGCATTTTGGCTATAGTAGGTACTTTTGGGGGTGGATGAGGGAACAGTTATGTACAATTTTAAGCAACACAGATACCTGAAAGTTTCTGTCACACCAGATGTCAAAACTTAGCATGTTTGAAAGAGAGCTTATGGATATAGAGACATTAACATCAGACTTGAAGTGTCATGTTAGTTTCATGAGATGTCCAGATAATAAACAAAGACATTATTAAGGTCCTTCCTGCCCATCAAAGATGGTTCACACAGCTGATGAGATTTAAAATTCAATGTGGAATGAGCATCAGAGAAGCCTCTAATGATGAGGGCTGGCAACTCGTCAAGGTATTCTACTGATTGCCTTAATTCATGATGACAGAGAAATGTGTTTGGGTTCCATTTTTATTGTCATGCTAACCTCAGTGCAAGAATAAAAATGAATTACAATATTCATTAATGGTCTTGTAAAAATGTATGTTGTTTCCTCATTATAAGCTAAATTATTTTTTAAAATTTGCACTTTTTTTTTTCAGTCTAGTACCTAGAATTGTATGAACAGACTGTGTGGCTGACCCTATTCCGAGCATAAAAGTTTTATTCAGCTGGAGATAATGTTGCAGGATATTGTCATGATGGAGGAAACGAAGCTCCGTAGGGGAATAGCAAAGTGATGTCTCAGACACACAAAGTCAATATTCACAGCCGTTCATTAATGTGCCCAACAGGAGGCAATACCAAGATGCCCTAGGTATAAAGGCCTTTCTACGGTGCCAATAAACCAGTTCTAGTAAGCCAAACACTTGGAGAGTTATCACTTATTGAAGTCTTGTGAAGGAAATGAGCACTGCATCCAGCCCTGGGGTCTTCAGCACAGGAAAGACATGGACCAGATGAAGAAGGTCCACTGCAAGGCCACAAAAATGATCAGAAGGCTCAAGCACTTCTCTCATGAGGAAAGACTAAGGGTTTTGGGGTTGTCAGTCTGAATAAGAAAATGCTCTGGGGAGACCTTAATGTGATCTTTCAGTACTTGAAGGGGGCTTATAAGAAATATATGGTCAAATGTTTTAGGAGGGCCTGTTGTAAGAGAACAAGGGTTAATAGTTTTAGACAGGATGATAGACTCTATTTAAGGAAGAAAGTTTTTTTACAATAAGGGTGGTGAAACACTGGAAATGATTTCCTAGAGTGGCAGATAACCCAATCCTTCAAGCATTCAAGGTCAGGTTGAACAGGTCTTTGAGCAACCTGATCTAGTTGAAGACGTCCCTGCTCATTGTGGGAGGGTTAGACTATATGACCTTTAAATGTCTCTTCCAGCCCAAACTATTGTATGATTCTATGAAATATGTTTATGCCAAGTTAACATGCACAGCTGAGCCATTCTGGCTTCCTACTTACAGCGCTGTATATTCAGGTTTGAATATGATCCAAGATACCTTTTTATAATGAGGAAATTAACTTTATTATTGACACTATTTATTAACACTATTAACTATTTATTAACACTATTAACTTTCCCCTTGGTAAGATTCACAAAGGGTAGTTTTCTACAGTTTCCTGCATCCAGACAGCTGGATGCCACCAGAACTTGCACAGGATCCATAGGCAGTTGACATTCCTTTCTGTCACCACGCCATGTCTCCAGCCCTCAGCTGCATCAAATCCTGCTCTGAAAACCACAGTGAGGCAGAGATAGGGGTGGGGTGGGGCGGGGTGGGGGGCGGTGTTCCCATTACAGCAGGCACCATTGGTGCAGTGCCACAGGTGAGGCAGAGCAAAGCACATCCATGTCCCTGCTACCCACAGAGGCTCCAGTGTTAGGTATGGGTTCTGTGTAAACAGCAAGTGAAATTTATATGCAGAAGAGATAGGCATAAACACTACATAATGTTTAATTTGGATTCCACTAATCTCAAACACAGTGAAGAAGCATCTGATTTCTCATTTTGCAACTTGTAGATTTTAAAGAGTAAAAAATGAAGGTGTAGAGGAGAAGGCAAACAAGTTTTGAACTACTTAAAATAGTTTTGTAAGTACTATTTCCAGTAACCTTACTTTCCTAATTGTTTATATGAATAAAAGAGAAACAGATTTAGTCTGGGTAGGATGAAGAAGAATATGAATCTAAAGAAAGGGAGTATTCAGAGGAGTGAATAACAATGTATTAATTGTAACATTTGTTTGATCTTGTCAGAAAACGTTGTGAATACTAATATACAATTTTTTGTTTGTTTCTTTAATGAAACCTGTCCTAGATGTAACTATTCAGGAAAATAGCTGTGTTGGTTGGAAACTGATGAAATGTCACAAAGTCAATACCATGGTTTATCTCATTATTTGCAAATTTGATACCAAATTTGCGATGGAAGTTACATACTCACATGAGATATTCAATTTTCAAAGCATGGAAGCTAAGACCAAGTAAATAAAGTTTTCCGATTTCAGTCTTCTTCATTGGCCTGTCTTCTTCATAATTAAGCACATTATACAGTCATTGTTAAAATGATATGAACTCTCCTGGGATCTGGCAAGAAACGATTGGTCTCCTCTCAAGGTGAGTTCCCACATAAATAGTTAGCTACAGTTTCACTTTTATACTTTCTCCTTCTGCCCTGTAAATCTTGATTTATTACATGTATGGAAACATTTTTTCAACAAGGGGATTGTAAGTGCCCCATTACAGAACCATTGATTGATGCAGATTTGCCTATGGCAGAGAAGAGAACAGATCTGGGCTCCCATACATCCTGATCAAATGTTGTAATGACTAGGAGGCCTTGAGGACATGGTGTGGCATCTGTTCTATTGCCACCACTTTATTCTCCTCTAAACACAGTGCTTGGATATATGCTTGGAAGTGCTTGGAAGGATTATAGTTAACAGCCCTCAGGAGTAGGTTCCTTGACAAAGATTCAGGTGGATAAAAAAGCACTGAACGTCCTAATAAGAGGACAGGACTTTTGTCCTCAACATTTTAAAGAGGGCATGTGCTAGTTACTTCTTAGGCTGCACCATTTGCTGACTTTATGGTCAGATCCTGTGCTGAGGTACCCAGCACTCATCATGGAGTCTGAAAGCATAAATATTATTTAGTATCTTAGATAAGTCTCTTGAAAAGAAGCAAGACTATATAACCACTTATTTATTTATTTAATTTTCATTTAACATTATTCAATTACTTTTTAAAGAACAGTTGAAGGTGGTAAAGACTTCTGGAATTTGTCTAGTCCTATCTTCATGCTCAAGCAGCCTAAATTACACCAAACTGTTCAGGACCCTATCCACACAGGTTTTGTATATTCCCAAGGATGAAGGCTGCACAATGTTGCCACACAAGTTATTTCAGTGTATGATCACCCTCAAAGTAAAATTTTTTTCTTAAGCTTAAATGGAATTTCTTCTATTTTAATTTGTACTTACTGTGTCATTTCCTTTCATTGTATAAGAAGAGTCCGTCTTCCGTTGTCAGGAGCCATTGATAAGACCTACAACACACACACACCCCCACACCCCTACCCTCTTTTCTTTTTGATGATAAACAATTCCAGCTCTCTCAGCCTACCCTTGTACAACAGATGCTCTAATTCCTTAATCAACCTCTCTGCCCTTTGCTGCACTGGAGAGAGATGGACATACCTCTCCTGTGCTCTCCTTTTAACTTTTGTGGCAGTTCAGCATGGGACAAAGCACTCCAGATGTGCCTCATCAGTGCTAACTAGAGGGGAAGGATTACCTCCCTCAACTCTGCCTAATGCAGCCCTAGAGGCTGTTGGCTTTCTTTGCTGCAAGAGCACGTTGCTGGCTTATGGTCACCTTGATGTTCCTCAGGACTCTCATCTCCTTTTCTGCAAAGCTACTATCCAGGTCACTTGCCCCAGTCCATAGTGATTCATGGAGTTATTCCTCTACAGGTGCGGGACTTTGCACTTCCCAGTTTTGAACTTCATGAGCTTAGTGCTCTGTAAAAGCCAAACATTTTATCCAAAGTCATGTTCCAGCATGGACAAAATTTTGCAGGATGCACATGGAAGTGACACTTTTAGAGTCAAATATGTCCACTGCCTTATGAAAAAATAGTCCTTTCATAATTCAGCATTTACTGCCATCTCACCACCTCTTGTCATGCCTTCCATTTTCCCCGAGATAATCCCACCTAAGTCAAGAATCCCAAATTAAAAATTATTCTGCCAGCAAGATCCCTAGTAAATTGCTCCTATTTGTAATTTACTGTTATCCATTGTACCTTTTAGTACCCTTTCTCTTCTTACCTTACATCTAAAATCCTATTTTAGGTAATAGAAACAGATTATATTTGATGATGAACTGAGCATTTCAGCTGCAGAAAAAACACTAGAAATTTCAACCCTTGTCTGCTCCTCAGCAGTACCATTCAAGAGACAGCTTATCTACTTCTGAAAATAAGTCCATCAGGCTCACAGGTCACAGTTTGTACACTATGGTTTAGAGTAAACCAACAGTTTCTAATTTCCACTCAGGAAGGCAATGATTCATTTGAGGGATTTCTTGATTATAGAAAGTTAGCTGCTTTCTGAAAGACAGAATAATGATACCAGAAACACCATTTCATCCTGCTCTAAAGAACAAATACTTAAACTGACGAATGAGAGAATGCAAAGGAACCACATTATCTGTAAGCCTTATCAGCTCTGGATGAAAATTCTAGCTTCTAAACCTGCACCTTTGCTTGGTTTGTCAAGATTTCTTTCCCTGTGAAAATCTCCTACTATACATTCATCAACCCTATGGCTGCATGGTGAATATAACTATTCAAGCACAGCTTACAAGGAGCACATCTGCATTCACTGCCCCATCAGTGAGACAAGTTCTTAAAATACATTTTTTAAGTGTTTGTGCCTTACCTCACCTTCAAAGAGAACATTTCATCAAAAAGCTCTAGGGCTTTACAGAAAACAACAACAACAACAACCCTCAAACAAAATCACAACCATTAACAACTTGTGGTTCCAGCAGAAACTAAGGCAACAAGAGACATTGAAATCATTGCCAAAGATCTGCTCAGATAATCTATTAGGTTTGTTATCAACCCAAGTCAGCACTTGGAACACAACCCTGTATTCTGCCTCCAGACCAATACCACTCTTTCTTCTCCTACAGAAAGGTCTGTGGAGAAGTGGTGTGATTTTCAGAAAAAGACAAGACACATAGTTAGCCTCACATGCCCTTACCTTTCTAGTGTGCTTGTGTTAAAATGTTAAAGGAAATAAGGATTTACATAGCAAATTGATAGGTGGCTTCAGAGCACGCTCCCTGAAAGACAAGATCATGCAGTTGCCAGACCTTGGTGATGCTTTTTTCTTCTGGATGGGTAGATGCTGATTGTATATACAGACAAGTATAGGATACTTTGATTTCTCTCTCCTACAGAATGCAATTCAAGGAAACTAACAAACACAGGACAGAAAAAATACAGGAGTGACAAAAAAAGTTCGGTCTTTGTGACTGTACACTTCTTAACACGTGTATGATGTGCAAGTATCAAATTGTGCTATGTCATTGAAGGGAAAAATGTTGAAGCAAATTAGAGGAAAAAAAAAGAAAAAAAATTGAATAAATTCCCAAGCAAGTAATTATTATTTCCTTGCTTTCAAACTATTGTAAAAGAATTGCATGTCTTATTTATCAAGTATCAAAAGCAGATTTTTCTGGACATTTTGAACACGTATTGAATTCAGTGTCCCTTTCACTTGATTGCACAAAATTAGACTAGACTTAACTCACAACTGAGCTGATTAATATTTTATGTAATTTCCAAGACAGAAATTTGTTCATAGTCATGATTTCATATTCCTCTTATTCTCTGCCATAAGGAAGGCAGTTTGCCATATTCGGATTTCTTTCAAGTTTGTTTGCTGTTTCATGTTCTGATTTCTTTCTTATTTTTCAAAAATAACTCAACTTCCTAAATTATCCATGTATGCAAGATAGTTATTTCTGTTCTTGCTGTCAAATCCAGTATATTACATCACTGTAGCTCAGGTAATGACTCACTTCTGAATGATTTGGTAATTTGCTAAATTCCAGACACTTTCAATAATAGCATTTCAGATATCCTCAATTTTTATTTTTTTTTTCCGAATGAGTGAAGGTTGCTAAGTGACAGGAATGTACTTATCTGCCACATCAGTTGTAGGCATTTCAATGAAAAGAAACAATCTTACATGCTCACATCATAAAAATAAACATTTTATTTGTGTATGCTATAAAGGGCTGTAATTTATTGCAACTAAACTTTAGATCTGATATTTGGGTTTCTTTTGCCAACACTTAAGTGTTTTTTTTTTTAAATCTCTAATTTGTCAGGATTTAAGTGAGAATGCAGTAATTTTACAAAAGTTAGCTTTATCTCTTAGTCAGCTGTAGATAGGATTTCTTAAAAAGTGGCAGAAATATTTTGATGTGATATTAAAAAAACCCACCACCACCACCAAAAAAACCACCACAAAATCCCCCCCCCAAAAGAAAAAAAAACAAAGAAAAAACCCCACCAAACCCCACTAAAAAACAGACTTGCCTTTGACGCAAAGTAGAATCAAAATAAATCTTTAAATGTTTCTCCTTCGTGGCTTTTCTCCATTGTAATGTAAAGTCTACAAATAAACTTCAGACAGGATGATAATGCAGATGTTGTGACAACACATCAGTTATACAGACGGGTATAAAAATGTTTTGTATTGGCAACATATTCCCACTGTCGCTTTATTGCTTTTTTTAAATGTTTGGCTTTGCAAATAATTGGACAGGTTAACATAACTGTCAGTGAACAACTTCACATATTTTGTTTTATGGGATGAGGATTTCCTGTAACTTATGAAAGCTTTCATGTTAAATCAAAAGCACATACAGCTTTTCAAACTTTATCTATATCAAACAGTACCTATAATGTCACTGGCAGGCAATTAAAGTTAGAAAAAAAATCCCAGCTAAACTAATAATGGCTAGAGAAAACAAAAAATCCACTACTAGCTTGTAGCTTGAATATGCTACAGAAAGATGAGTGAAAAGGCACAGCCTACAAGTAAGAGGTTGTAGTTATACGTTTGTAACACTAACAAAAGTACTCACTGGTGAGATCACCTGGCACAAGGACAATACAACACAATAAAGCAACATGACTTCGCTTTGGTCACTGAGCGGTCAACAGCTTCCCCCTAAATATATTTTGCTTATGCATTAAGAGAATTGTTCTTAAGTACCTTGCTGGTACTGACCTTAGAAAAGCCTGTTGCATGAACATGTATCAAAATATCTCCGTGCAGATTTCTAAAGTACTCTGTAAACAAAGACTTTTACTGAAATAGTGGGTGAGAAATAAGTTTCAGATATATGCAGTTTGCTGCCATTTAGACTCAAATATGACTTCTGTTATTGAAGGACTGAACTCTTCACGTTATAATTTCACAATGAAATCAGCATAAATGTACATAATCAGTCCGTTCTTCCTTTCTCTTTGTCACAAACAATAATTTTTTGCTTCATACAAACCAATAGCAAAAACTTCTCTACTAAATAGATGGTCAATACTACAGGCACTAAACAAGGATTAAAAAACACCATTAAGTTATGAGTGTAGTTAAAACATTTTTTTCAAAGATGGCCTAAAATCAGTAAATACAAAGATAGCAAGTCTTCTCACAAAATCTATCTAAAATCATTGGTTTTCTTTAACCATGAATCTCTATCCCCTGACTGGTCTCCACGGTTCCTTCTTCCCAAGGAAGACAGATAAAATTGCAATCCTCTTCTGTTTTTTTCTGATACTTACTATGGCTGTTAAAGAGGTGCTATGAACTTTTATAAAGAGGCATCCAGAGTAGCTTAATTTGTTGAAAATATAAATGGTTAAATAAAGTTGAATTGCTTACTTTCTTAGTATTAAGCTCCACTGCTCTTCCTCTGAAAATTCTGTTGAGATAAAACAACAAGCTTATATTACATAGCTGTTGTATGTAATTCCTGGTTTTAACATTGTAAAAAAGAAGTTTTAATTGCTGCTGTTATTTTACAGCTATTTTACTCATTTATCTCACAATTAACAGATGTAAACAATAATATATATTCGGATTTTATTCTCTTTTCTGGAAATCAACATTTAGAATCAACTGAATAATTTTACTTTTTTTTAAAGCAAAAACTCAGTTGTTGGCTTGAATATTTTTGGTCGTTAATTCTTTATGAAGTACACTGAATCAGTGCACTGCCATGAAATTTACCCACTATTTACTTAAACATTCTAATTTCAAAGTAAATAAGCAAACTCAGAAAGAACAGAAGGTGTCTCTGAAAAGACCTGAGGAATATTATCTACTTTCTAACATGCACATCCTTGATGCTAAGTGAATGTTAAGATTTATTCTCTGTATCTTTCATCTGTAAGAGAGGTCAACATCACAGGCTTTACAGGTCTGACATCCTAGCAGAAAGCAGCAAGGTATATACACATCATGGACAAACTCTGACACACAGATACAGCATACATCAGGCTTCAAACTGCATCTGTTCCTAAGTCAATAGCTACACTTTGCTTATAATTTCTGTTGGAGCAATGGCACAGCCTATCTTAATAAATAGCTTAAATATTGTTTTAATTTCCTTGTAAATATTACTTCTTACAATAGCAACAGCAGAATGAGAGATCTGTGTCTTTGTATGGGAACAAATCTGATTTCTGAAAAGGGCATTTCACTTTGATATACAGCCTTTGACTCGGGTTTCTATTTTATTTTCAGCTTTTAGACATCTGCCCCTGATTTTAATAACTGTTTCTACATTTCAGTACACACAGGTCTGAAACCTGGGAAATTCTTGGGAAATGAGAGAGGTAATAAAGACAGATTTCACACATTTTCCTTGAAAATCAATGTGAGGGAGACATATCAAGAAAGAGGCAAACATTAATGTGAGATCACATTTTGCCATTTTTTGAGTAAGACTTTGTGAGTAGTGTCAAATACTTTTCAATAGACAGTGAAGAACAGACAAACTGTTACTGGGGATCAACATATACCTAACAGAACAAATCAGCAGTGACCTGAAATTACATTTTAAGCATGGTTTTAAGTCTTGTCTTTGATTGTCCGACAAATCAGAATGCAATGTTTGAAATTTTTTCTCTATGCAAAATGCCTTTTGTAAAACAATTACAGGTAGTTGTATAGAAACGCAAAGGCTCCAGTTCAGTCGTTCCTGTTCTCCATGAGTGGTACCTTGCTTTCTGAGTAACTGAGTAGTTCTCTGACATGGGATTTAACCTGGTTTCAAGTGAACAATGTCAGTTTTCGGAACTATCAAAACAAAACTTCAGCTTCTGCATCAACCTTCAAGCTTTATTTAGGTGAACAGTAACGTGAATTCCACTCCTCAGACTGAAAGCTGAATGCATTATGCATTTCCAAGGGAAATCCTCTTGTATAACCACAACTTCTTAGGTAAACTGTAAGATTTACTACATAAAATTTTGTGTACTTTACTGAAAGGTATAGTGCCCTATATAGTGCTACAGCTGTCCTTTGTGGCTTTAAAGTATCTTAATCTATACATCATTCTATATAACTCTTTTCAAGATACTTGTGCTTTTTTTTTCTTAGTAACATTTAAAGTATGCTAGTCAACAGTACATTCATTACTCACAGCTGTAATGGAAATATTTATTTTTTTCATACATACAGAAAGCTGCTTAATTTACATGTTAGTCCTGGAATTGGAGTGAAAAGCAGGATGTCATGCTGAGGCATTTTTGTTGCTTAACAAACAGAATTTGCATTTATTCTGAGAATGGGAATTTTGAAAGTCCTGTTAACAAAACCCGCAAAAAACAAAAAAACAACCTCTCATTGCAGTAGAACCTTGCAATATCAAACAGAAGTAATACTTCAGGATTACAAAGGAAGTATGGAATTTATATTGATTTATAGAGAAAATATATTGTCTAAGGGACAGATGTTACAAAGATTTAATCTCTACATATATAATAATAATAAAATACTCTTTTAAATTATATGGGGAAGAAAAATACGGGTTACTATGTTGACTGAATGTTTGAGCTTTGTTGTATTCTAGTTCTTAAATATAATAGAAAAGAAATGCCCTTGAAAATAAGGGAAAAGAAAGTCACATCTTGGAAGGAGATGTTCTGGTACCCAAATGTAGTTGTACCTAAACAATAGTTAAAGTTTCATCTCTGTAAAGGATGTTTGAACATATCAGTCTACTGCTGTACGAGTTCAGGATGAAATTATTCTGGTTGAAAATATCTAAAATCAAAGTTATTACATTGGCAGTGTCCTCGTGGTGCAAAACTGAACTTAGTTATAAGTATCTAGTAAAGTGTGTCTGTACTAAAAAAGTCCCTACAGTCCTGTCTTGTAAATATCACATCATTCATGTTCAATTTTAAGTCCAGATATTTAAGTGTCAAACAATCAGACAAACCAGGGGCTTCTGAAGAATTACGGATCAGGTTTTTCATGGTATTTTCCTTATACAAGAAAAACATAGAAGGAGACAATGGGGACATGTTGTGACCAAGCTCCTCTTCTAGTCTGCCAAGTCTGCCTGCACACTTGGAACATGACTACCTTCTGCAGAACTTAAAATATTAATTTGAAGACATTGCTATGGAGACTCGAAATGGAAAAGCTCAACTACCTGGTCCCTCTTAAAATATTTAAGTTTTTTATCATTACTATAAGGACTACTGGCACACATGTGAACTCAAGCCCTCTAAACAGGGTTTCTTATCGACGTGCCGCTGCCATTTCAGAGAGAGAAACCGCTGTCCTCATAAGGATCTTTAAGGACCGCTGATGGATACGGAATGAGGAATTGCTTCCTTTAACACCCGTGGTCGCGTCTAGGCGGAATACACAGTGGAGACTTCGAGCCGCACCGTGCAGGTGAGAGGACGGCGAGGGAGAGTTCCCCAGGCCGCTTCTCCTTCAGTGGTGACCCGGTCGCAGCCGGGAGCAGATATCGCGGAGGGTGCCCGTGGCGGGCACTGCCTGTGCTGCCTTCCCCGCCCCGCAGCTCCCCCGGGAAGCCGCGGCAGACCCTGGGACCGGGCCGGGCTCTGCCCTCGCCGAGCCACAGGGCTCTCCCCTCGGCCTCAGCCCCAGCTCCATCCCCTGCCCTCCGCACGGGCTGCTCCTCGCGCCGCCCCGGAGCGGAGCCCCCGCG